>NQII01000943.1:503042-646670 GCA_002778355.1 Clitarchus hookeri
AGTGGTGGCCTGCCCCTTGAACTTACCCTGTCAGCTTATTCTTCCGCGGTTTGGCTAAAAGGGTGGTAGGGCTGAGGAGTGTTCGTGGCCCCACTTTCAATTGGTCAGCCGTTTTCTCTGGCGTGAAGTTAAAGGTGCTCTTGATGGGCTCTGCAATTTCTCCTGCTTTCCTATGTATTTACGTAGTGCCTTCCGGGCCAGCTCTTACACGGCAAAACCTTTACACATGTAACTGCGATCCGTTCTGGCTGTCCACGTGCCTCGTGACACGTGTCAACTGGTAGGCGCTCGCGGAGAGGGAGGGGGTCAGCGAAGCTTCTACTCACAATATGCATTACACGTCATGCCTCATGCAAATTAAGCTCTCTAAATTACCTCTAAGAAGTCGAGAGATATTTGCATCAAAGTTCTTACAAAAGTAGGGAAAACTTCATACGTAACTGCACTTCCAGCTACAGTGGCGTAACAACTAGGGGGAAGTGGGTGCAGCGTGTACACTGCCTCTCATGACCTTTGATAAAGGACACCAGAATGAGGTTAAACAGGCGCACAAACATCTTTGTTCACTGAAATGCGTTAGAATGATGAGTGAAATCTCCCATTTCTGACGTCGCAATGATTTAATATGACTTGAATCGTCACTTTACATTAAGTTTGTCATAACTATAGCCGAAACATTGTTGTAATATGTTTATGATAAAAAGTGTATACACGTCTTATTTATAGCTATATTTTTATTTTTTATAATGTAATTTAGGCACCAACCATAACAAAATGATATTAGTAAAGGTAGTAAAAATATATCTTAGGGGCGCCGAAAGCCTTGCTTCCCCACTTTATTTTATTTTTCACTTATCTGTAAGGGGGCGCCAAAAGGCTTGCCCCGCTCCTAAATTGGGTATGTTGTTTGGCCACTGCTGTAGCACAATGATAGCGCCTAGGCGTGGAAGTGTGAGAGGAGTCGCTGTGGCGCGTCACCGACCGTGCGTGAGAGCAGTCGGTACGCATGAAGCTCGTGTGACTGGAGAGCGCCGCGAAGAGCCGGCCAGACCGCTCACGTCTCTACTCTCTGCTATCGCTCTGCCAGTGTGGAGCAGGGCAGTACGTTGGGGTATATGTACCTCTGTTCCGAGCATGAGTTCAGTTACACCACTCTTGCACGGAGGCATGCGACTCATAAGAGAATTCCATAGATAACATGCAGGAGAAGCAATGCAAAGAGTATCGGAAGTATGCGAGAGATAAGATAAGCGTTATCTCAAGAAGTGGACTTAGATAAATATCGCGCAGGCTGTATGTTGTACATGGATAAACGCGACAGCACACTGTAAGACTAGTGCGACTGTCGGTGGTGTTGAGGTTATGTCACAGCAAAATGAGAACCATTGAACCGTTTCCGTTCAAATAAACTTTATTGTAATCTGTGAATTATACACAAGCTCTACGTGACCAAGAACATGAACATTTCCAATTGTACCAGTTCCCTATAAATCCATGTTTCGTCTCGAAGCTCGAAATTCATCTTCTTACGAGAAAACAGAACAGGCGATGTATGAATACTAACTACGACAAGCGGCTCTGCCTGCTTGTAGTCAAAAGGNGCCACTCGCGTATCGTTTGACTGAGTCAGGGAAGAGAGCGACATGGCCTCCTTCTGTCACTGCTTTAACTTCTTCGCACTTTTTTCATTTTTATATTTTTTTCTGGCGAGCCCCCAAACCGCGCTACTCTAGCGTGAGCTCCTTCACAGTTGTGTAAGCCCTCCGGCATGTCAGTAGCTAAGTCGGCTGGAGAAAGGGATGCATATCAGGGCAAGCTCTTTACGCCTTACGTCGATTTATTATGTTTAAAGGGGCGCGTGCGTCACGGCTATAGCAGGGCTGTCTGGTGTCATGGCCGCAATTGTAGCCATGAGCACACCCCGAAGGAAGACGGGTGTAGATGGAAGGGAACAGCAAGCTAGGCAAAGTGGAGAGGGCCTGGAGGCGGAGGATAAATGTAGTTTCCTCTAGCTGGATTGGGGCTGGATAAAGTAGGGTAATTTATTTAGCGAAGATAGACTTTTGTGGGTTTGGTGCAGGGTGATATGAAATGAGTGCGCTGTTGGAACGTAACCAGGGTCGCGCTATGTGGCCTAGGTGGTGGAGGACAGAACTGAGCCACCTACCCGACAGATGCTAGTCATCGCTCTGTACCACAGGAAAAGGTGTTAGTGTGTTACAGGCACAAGAAGGGGAAACTTATAATTAGGGGTAATAATACTATCACCTTGCCTGCGACCTCGCTTGCAGCTGAGTGTAGTGATGCGTGTGTTTAAGCGTGTATGCTAGTGTAGGTGTGCTTCCACACAACCTCCACCAGCAGCTGCAGAGAGCTTCACGACGCCTGACGCCTTGCAATCGGCAGAGGTGAAGGACCATGCATACAGACAACTGTCGGATGAGAGAGGCGTTACGGTGCGGGTGTGTGTATAGTAGTGTATATGCAATGCAAATAACATGGCCATCACTGAGCCAGAGGCTGTGCAGTCCATGATTTGCCTTGTTCTGCGAGAACATAGCACTCAAAAATTATTTGGTTAATGAGTGTAGTAGGTGTGTTGATAAAGTGCAGTTATACGGGTTTCCCGGTGTTAATTATAAGCGCGTGCATGGCCGAGGGCATGCATTCGAAGGTTTAGCCACTTAAGGCGGTCTGTGAGCCAATATGCTCTTTGGCTGTTTGTATTTCTGAGTTTTGTCGGGATCATAATCACCGAGACTAGATATTTTCGGGTTGGTATTTGTGGCACAATCACTGTAAAATTTTTCCGCCATTTTTACGAAGTGCTTATTTAACTTTTCAATTTTTAGTTAATTATGTAGATCGGTAATGGGACAGCATCTAGGCGCATCTGCATAAATTCGTAGGCATTTATTTTGTACGATTTGCAGTTTCTTAATATGTGATTTAGCTGCATGTGCCCATGTGGGCGCAGCATAGGTAATGACAGGCCTTACAATCATTGTATAAAGCAATACTGCTGTATTTAGCGTTATAAAACTTCGTCTATTACGTATGGGATAGAGGGCGGAAAGCCTGGCATTTGCACTTACGCATTTGGCGTCTATATGTGCTTTCCAGGTGAGTTTTTGGTCCATGTATACGCCTAGATATATTACAACATCTTTATGGGGTATAGGTTCGCCGAAAAGTGTGATTTGCAGGCGATTGGCAGCTTGATGTTGTGCTTTGCGTGTGGAAACGATCGCCTCGCTTTTCCCCCACATTAATTTTAATCCGCAATTTTGTGTAATACTATTAAAAGGCTGTCAGAGCAATTCGTAGCCTTCGTGTTGCTAAGCCAAGCTCGTGGGAGCGACTGAATATGACAGTGTCGTTGGCATAGCAACCGAATTGCACCAGTCGGTGGTCAGGCTTAGGTAAGCCATGTTTATAAATATTAAATAATGCAGGGCCAATAATACTGCCTTGTGGCACTCCAGCATAAATAGTTTTGCTGTCTGATTTCGCCCCTTCGAATTGCACAGAAATAGTTTTGCAGTTTAAATAACTGGCTAATAAATTAATGTAGCAATCGGGGAATTTTCATTCATATAATTTATATAGTAATTCAACATTAAATAAGCTATCAAAAGCATTTTCAATGTCTAAAAAAGACTGCAACAACACAGTCCATCTAGTTGAAGGCATGAGTTATATATTCTGTTATGCGGACAAGCTGATGTGTTGTCGGAAGCCGAACTGCTCTTCTGGAAATAAATTATGGCTGGTGAGGTGGTCATTAATCCTTCTTAGTATTATATATTCAGTCACTTTGGAAAGTACATTGAATAGGCTTATTGGGATGTCATTCCGGGAGAGTTTCTTATCTTTACCTGGTTTGTGGAATACAATAACATTTGCAGCTTTCCATTCGCTTGGAAAGTATTCCAGCTTGAGAGTAGCATTGATACACATAGCTATATACTCAAGGGCCAGTTCAGGGATTTTCTTTAAAGCAATAGCTTGGATGCCGTCTGCTCCTGGTGCTTTCCTCGGGTACAAGCGGCGAATGGGAAGCCTTACTTAGCGTGACTGAGTTAATTCAGGCTCATCCCTCAGTCGCGTTCCTTTGTTTAATATTCAATTCGCTGTTAATTTGTGTTGTGGCATTCCTATCACGGGGGTCCTGATTTGCCTGGAATGTGTTTTCCAGCACATGACAAAGGCCTGTGCCTTTGCTTCAGGAGTAATAGCGATCCTTGTGTTAGTTTGTAATGGCGGGACTTTACCTATCTTATTTAAAAGGTGTTTAGTTAAGCCCCAAAAATTATTTTCGCGTGGTGTTAGCTTAGCTACTTTAGCATCCCATTACAATGGCCTACCAGAGTGTTACTTCTCCTGAAATGACCGCCTGTATTTCGTTAATTCGCGCCTTGGTTTGCCGATCTCGGCGTATGGAATAATGACGCCTTATGTGGTTTTTCTGCGTAATTGAATCCCGTATATACTACTGCGAAAATATTTCAAGTTCATGTGTTTGTGTTTTTCAGGAACATACTCGCCACTACGAGGTCCTCAACCACGCCATAACAACAGAATAAGAATTTTACTAAGCGATGATTTTTGGTGTATTAACCGCGCCCTTAACAACCACACTTCTCATGTTCCTACCAAGGGTCAAGTGTGTACCACCCATTCAACCATGGCAGTATTAACGCTTACACGTGTCAGAAAGGTAAACAAACTGAAAGAAGGAAGAATCGGAGCAAGGTTTTCGAAATTTCTCTTCAACCTCGAACCACTCATGTCTGATTATAAATCACATTTGTCGTCGGGCGTTTTGTTACGCTGTTAACTACAATATTAGTTTATTTGTACGAGAAACGTGGATGCCTGAAAACACAGGGCCGAATTACTTGTAGATTCGTTACAGTTGGTTCAACGGTAAATTTATCACTCAAGAAGTCAGCATTTGATAAATGTCTCTGTCCCTAGCTGCCTTCATTTTGTTATACACTCGCGTGCTTCTAGCAAATATTGCAGCGAAGTGGTCGAAGTAGTGCCATATTTTAACGTCGTACTTTAAATATGTTTAAATTTGTGCACAATATATCTATTTCGTGTCATTTCTGTTGGTTTTGCGAACATGAAAGTATACAATTACAATATTTACATCTCAACAGTTTCACATAATTGACGCGACGCAAGAATATGGGTATCAGGTTCCTGCCAATGATAATTTTACATATGGCGGAGGGACGTAAAAAAAAATGGCGTTTGGGGAGTGCACCCAGGGCAAGGCGACACCCTCCGAGTGACGGTCTTTCCAGCTGGGACCCGTAGGTTGCCGTCATCCCCGGGCATGACAGAAGTGAGGCCCTAGAATGGAGCGGCGCTGGAATGCAAGGGCGGGGGAAACGGGAGTACCCCGAGAAAGCCCGCTGGCAAGCGGCATCGTCCAGCACGATTCCCACATGCGAGGGTCCGGGAGTGGACCCGCCGGGGATTGAACCCGGATACCCGTGGTGGGAGGCGAGCGCCCTGGACACTACGCCACCGCTGCCCCTGGAGGGACGCAAACCAAGCAGATAAGCAGATCCTAAGCATTGCTTTCAAAAGTGCTCAATTAACCTTGAACAGACTGTACTTATCTTTGGCGCTCATGAACGCCCTCAGACCTCATTGCACATTTACGTAATTTATTTATAAAGTTTTTTATATGTAGTATTCCCAGATATTCGGAAAGAGAAGGGAGAAGCACAACATGTTGTGGAGATATTGCGTTTTCGACGCGCCCTAAATTAACAAATGTCGTGTACACGCATAATATATATACATTTTAATTTACTTAACTTGGAAACGAATACATCTTCTGGATAAAGTCGAAATATTATACATGCCTTTATAAATAATTTATTATTGGAAGAATGTGCCATGTTGTGCATTTTTTGTCTACAAAATACTTTTTTTTTTTTAAATACGCTACACGTTTAATTATACAATTGGAATATATAAACATAATCAATACATTTTAAACAAGTAATTTATAGAGATGAGTAAAATGCAAAGTTTAAAATAATATATCTATGTTCAATAATTATTTTTGGCCTACGTTATCTCACCTTTCGCAGCACAATATTAATTTCTGGTGACTTTGTGTTTAACTACGTAACATCTACTTTCAGTTAGACCACTGTACCCGCAAGACAGACGCCTTAGAGTTAAAATAAATTTTCCCTTTGGTGAAAATAACTTTTCTGTAGTAAAAATACATTTCATTTCTAATGATCGATGTTAAATAATCTATAATTTTGTTATCATGTTTATAATGGTATAACTACATTCTTTAAGCTTCCTACATACTATTATCAATCGCAGCATTTCCTTCCCATTTTCCAGAAAGAGTCTGGCGCAAAGTTTACGGCGTAACTTCAATCAAGAAAAAATAAATTTAAAATTCGTTTTTTTTTTTCGGTCCTACATTTCCCCCCCATCCAGTGGCGAGGGGCAGAAAAACTACCGGCAATCTCCAGGGACCTGGCATCGCTCAAACTTTCTCTCCGACGAAACTCGTGCCAAGTTAACTGGAGGGTGTTTTCTTTGCTGCCTGCTGGATCTGTAGACATTTCCTGTTGAAATCCGGAAAACTCCCACTCGACATCGGAATTCACTTTGTACTGCAGGCTGCAGCGGACATTTTGGAGTGTATTTTTTTTTCCTCGTACTACACGCCTCGGCAATGTTTATGTAGATGGAAAACATTTCTAGTAGTTCGGATGACGTAAATAGGGAGGGGGCGGGGGAATGGAATAAACATTGATTGCGCCCTCTTTTGCTCGCTAGTGGTACCGTTCCTTTCCTAACTCCGTTTCCCGTCCGTGTCCAATTCCTCAAGTTTTCTTAATATTAGGGCCGCGAATTGAAAGAGGAAAATGTTATCAACCCCGCTGCAAAACCCACACACGTCTCTCACGTAATTTGTACATATAACTTCCGTCACTTTTAATAAAACAGACACAGTATACGACCGTATATGAAATATACTACTTGTGTAAAATCTGTGCAACATATGGAATAACCACACACGAAAATATAACAGAAGGCGATAATACCTTCTGAATTGCCAACGCGGCAAGATCGCGAAACTTTCACTTTCTTGCAGGAAAAGCTAAGCGTAGTCGAATTACAATCTACTTCCAACGTTCTACAAGTCGAATTCACTGTCATAAACTCAAATTTCTGTTCCCGGAAATACATATCCATTTCACGAGTGTCCGTGTTTCCCTTTACACATTTGTTTCTATGTGTTCCAAAAAATTTTAATCGGCGAGAAGCTAAGCGAATATGAGCGTATTAAAAAAAATATATTTTTTAATTTACTACAATTCTGGTGTAACTTAGATGTCATTAAAAAAAAACACGTACTATAAAAGGTCTCTTTTAGAAGCGAAATATGGTTGAGTGAAAAAGGAGAACTTACCTCATTATGTCACACGTAGCAACTTATTTTTAATGTGGTTGCGGTTATTTCAGTTTCGACGCCGCCTGAACTTCGCCACGTTTACGGAATCCTCAGACGCGGGCAATTCCCCCCGAGAACTTCAACAACTACGTCCGTGAAATGCAGAACTCTGGAGTCACGACCACGAGCTCCCGTAAAGCAGCAGGCAGCCTCTGTAGTGCGTGTTAAGATCAGCGACGCCACTGCAATGCGGGAGCTCGAGTTTAAGTCCTAGGTGTCGGATTTAATTTAGAATAAGCTTATGTTGCGCCCGTGATCTCTCACGCGCCCTTTTGGTATTCAAGGTGGCAAAACAATGAATTAATATGGCAAGAGTGCTGTGGTTATAAATATCGTTTATTAAAATGTCCCGCTGCAACAAATTTCCCAGGACTGCCGCGGACAAAGAATTATATCTTATGTTATGGATTATTCGTTAAGGTGATACGTCAGTATGTATGTACGTACGTATGCAAGAATACACAAGCTGTCCCTGGGAAAAGGTTTGCAAAATTTCTGACGTGATTCCTAAAGCAGAATGAGACAGAAAACGTAATACAACTCATAATCTATACTGATCGCTGAGGGAGGTGCCCTCTAGGTGTTTTAAAATGATTGCACTAAAAAATATCAGAAACCAAATAAAATTTAAAAGATCATCTAGAGTAGTAATTTGTTGACTGAAGATCTTTTAAACGCACGAAAGATTGGTAACGCCATTCCCCTTCATTAATAATAAAGGGGTTCCGTCTTGTTACAGGATTCAACGGGACTTGAACCCGTGACCATTCGTCGACCAGAGAGAAGCTGCTGCTCGCAGCCCGGTGTCCCGCACACTGCGCAAGCCCACTGGTTCGGAGTCTTGTTCATCACACTTCTCATGTTTCCGCATCTTGATGTTCGGTGGCTCTGTTACGCTGCTGAGGCGGGATTCCGTTTCTAAATGCCGATACCCTTCCGAAATTTCCAAAGATAAAGTTAATTCCATATAAGAAGACCACATTCTGACAGTCAGTGAGTGGCAATTCACGTATTCAAAACAAACAACGTGTCATTTACAAAATCCTGTATCAGCCGATGCGCGAACGAACAGAAATTAATATTACGTTGACTATTCTGAGAGCAGTGCCGACGCACATCAGACAAGCAGAAAATACGCGGATAAGAAAGAGTTCGTAGATTAATGAATACATTTTATTTTACATGGTTATAAACCAGCAGTTTTTAGCTTTAGAAACGAAACTTCGTGATAAAATAGTAATGTATAGGTGTTCAAAATGAGATGCACAATAAAACTATCCGTATCCAAGTGAAACGCAATTTCAAATCCTTTTTTCACGTTTCCCGACTCTCCAACCATGTGAAAAGGTGCGGCGATTGTCAACTGTCGAGAATGTGACCTTCTTATATGGTACTCAGTATAAGGCGAAACCAGCGTACAGCAAACTGCTGGGGTTGCTCCACTGTTGGAAAAAGGTTTCTCGTTCTTCTTCGCTAACTCACCTCTGGTCCCATTCTCGGGTATGCGGCGGTGTCCACGTTCAGAAAGTTTTCGAACACAGGAACCGAGCACGTTTTGCAAGAAAACCATCAAGTACGTCAATCATAATAAATACAGGCTGTTCACAATAATAGGCTGTTCACGGTTACTTCAAACTTTTTTGAAGCCTGCTGAAGTTCTACCTCCAGGATATTCCTCCACCTCGTGCAACTATTTCTATTAATTCTTTTCCAACTTAATTTAAGTCCTGTATATTATTGTGTTCGGTAGAATCCATGTAGTTATGGACACAGATATTTTTCAATACTTTATTTCAGAAGTGCTTACTTTACCGTGAACAGCCTTTACTACGGTTGTATTAAAAAAAAAAAAAATATTGGCACTAACGTTAACAAATATTTTTAATAATTGTTTTTATGTACATTTATTTTTGTTACATACATTATAACTTCCGTGGCTGAAATGGATGTGCATAAAATCAAATACTACGCCTATTAGAATATGTCAACACAATTACTCATTTTTCATTACGCATAACCAGAGTAATTGCGAATTTGTTGTTCGAAGTGTCGTATAATATGTATTTGTAGGCACCCGTTCGATTCAAATCGTAATTAATGCAAACATTTTTTAATCTTATAGTTGATTTACCATTTAATCTATTTCGTCGTCGAATCCATTTAAATATCAATACGTAGAGCATTTGAAGAAAAATTCAACAAGATGGGGAAGTATGTACTTGTGTATACGCAGATACAATTGTCTCCTGTGAAGGTGGATAACAAGCCGTGCTTTACACCAAGGAGGCCATCATGACAAGTAAAGTCTTCGTAGGCCTGGCGTTGAAAGTAGAGGTTTTCATTACGACGCAGGTATCCGGGCACGTTGCTAAGTGCCAGTGGGTGCACGAATTCTCTGAATCACTATACCCATTATCGATGCGCCTTCAGACGCAAAGAACTTAGGCACGGTAGGAGACGCAGAATTACCCTTACGGAAATTTATTTCAATCCAATCTTCTAAAAACTCGTCAGTTACCACATGCCACAATTTTTTTTTTTGAAAATGACGTATCTTAGAAGACGGAATGTTGCACCAACTCACAGTGCCATACTACTGATCACGTTATAAAAAATATAAAATGCAAATGAATGTCAGAATGTAGATGATCGGTCAAATTTTAGAAGAAAACTGAAACAAGTTATGTAATTGGCGACATTTACACAAAATCTCTAAGCAGCAAAAAAAAAAAAAAAAAAAAACTTTTTAAGCAAATTTTTCACATTTAAAACACAATTCCTGAAAGAAAGACAATTTATACTCTGGAATATAAAAACGTTTTTTATTGATGGCTAGTAATTGACACAGAGCCCAGTAAAATAAAACGAGTCCTATTTAAATATCTTAACATTAAAAATAACCTTACGTGATTTTTTCCTGCTCTGCGGATTAAATATTCGATTATTTGTTTTTATTTTTCCTTGTGGTTTTTGGATTAAAAAAAAAAATGTAAGTCGAAAAGAAGAATACAACCCTAAAAACAATATAATTACGAAATATTTTATCCTCGTTATATCCAATGCACACGATCACAAATAAAATTATGAAGGACAACTAAACGTTAAAATAGCTGCTAGTGTCTTTTATATGGCATTTGCTTGCTGTAAATAATATTTTCTTACACGTGGCACTTGAAATTTGCATAATGTTTTCGTTAAATGCTTGAGAAGATTTACTTATTTCTTACTACTTCGAATTGTGAAAAATGTTTGTTTGATGTACTTTCTTACAAACTCCTGAACTATATTAAGGATTCGAATTTAAAGTTTGTTTTAATTAATTCTTGATTCACATGTATTGAAGCTTCAGCATCAGAACCGTAACGTGAGACATAAGTTATTATTTAAAAAATCATGAAAAAGTATATAGTGGCTAAAAAAAATAGCGAGAACAAGTTTTATATTTTTTATAGGCATTATCACAAAGAAGAACTATTTTGACATCCACGTGAAAGAATCATACATAGNAAGAAACAAGTTTTATATTTTTTATAGGCATTATCACAAAGAAGAACTATTTTGACATCCACGTGAAAGAATCATACATAGTAAGTTATGTAACTACTGAGTACTCAAAGTTGTAAGCATACTTTGATTTTACGGTCACAAATAATTATTTTATTTGTACTAAGTCGAAGTTGAGGACAATAAATCTATCGTATGAGTGTGCACAAAAAAACACTTTCGCCACGATAGTGCAAAAGAAACTGTTCTCTNCTGAGGACAATAAATCTATCGTATGAGTGTGCACAAAAAAACACTTTCGCCACGATAGTGCAAAAGAAACTGTTCTCTGAAAGAGTCACACAGAAAAATCTCTGGCGACAGAGAAATGTCAGTTGGGAAGTAAACAAAACTCATAATTAATTAGCATTCGAACGTTTCCTNACTGAGTACTCAAAGTTGTAAGCATACTTTGATTTTACGGTCACAAATAATTATTTTATTTGTACTAAGTCGAAGTTGAGGACAATAAATCTATCGTATGAGTGTGCACAAAAAAACACTTTCGCCACGATAGTGCAAAAGAAACTGTTCTCTGAAAGAGTCACACAGGAAAATCTCTGGCGACAGAGAAATGTCAGTTGGGAAGTAAACAAAACTCATAATTAATTAGCATTCGAACGTTTCCTNAAAATCTCTGGCGACAGAGAAATGTCAGTTGGGAAGTAAACAAAACTCATAATTAATTAGCATTCGAACGTTTCCTTTTTTCCCTAGTGAGAACGACTGCTATAACCAAATACAACATTTATTTGCTGCAGTTAAAACAAAATCAATGGCCCAACGAGTTATGTTCATGATATGGAATATAAATAGTATTTCGTTCATAAGAAGTGATCATTTTAAAGTCAAGAAAGTTAACTATGTTAACAATGTTCTACTATTCTTAAAAATGTTGCTTAATGCGTTTGAATTCTTGGTTCGGTTCCCTTTCATTTGCCATGTACCCGTATCAGTTCAAAACCTTTGAAGAAACTAAAATACAAAGTAAATGAAATATTTACTTTGTTTGACACATCAGCTAAAATGTAAATTAAAGAGGAGCAAGTTAGTTTGCGATACTGCAAGTATGCTTTCTAGAAATTACACTACATAATTATTTGTTATTTTATAAGCTCGTATTAAATGTAAAATTTAAAACAGAATACACATTTATATTGTTAAAATAGCATATTTGCAAGAAAAAAAGTTGTATTAATATTTTGTGTAAAACCTTGGAGAAGTTTTTACCGAATAAAGAATTCCTCTTAAAAAAAATATATCACTTGCTTAAAATACACTTTCTTAGTAACGAAAATAATGTTTAATATACTTAATATAATTAATGCAGGTTTCATTATTTGCTAAAATGTCTCAAATAAAATAGAAACTTATTACATAAAATGTTGTTGAGTATTATTGTTTGTCTAATTTAACCACGATATGTTTACGGGAATCAATGTTACGTGGTCTATATAACAATTAACATAAGATAAATAATTATCACGCTAATTAGCAACGGCAGCCTCTTGATTTCTATACTCCGATTTTTGTCTGAAGGCGAAGGAAAATATTATCAATATGTTAAATAAATTTTCGCTCTAGCTGTATATGTAACGTGCTGCGAGGAAAACAAGTTCGGAATGAATACAGTGCACAGTTACTTTACACGTAAAGACCTTTCTGCGTTTAAAGATTGTGCACAGCTTGTAAATTTAAATTTAGTTTTTCATTTAATATAGAGTAGTAAATAAAGATTAGTCTAAAATTAAGCATTCTGTCTTTCAAGAACACTTGCCTTTCAACGAAGATAATTTTGACAAATTAAAATTACAGTGAAAATATTGTCTTTGAAACTGGATTATTGATCTAAAATTTTAATTTCAAATGCCAAAGCTATTTCGACAGAATTTCTAAAGGAAAAATAAAACTAAATGTTTTAACAATTGCAGCAATTTAACACTAATTATTTCATCGTGAGAAAAAAATTATATCCGTCTTCCTTGGCAAATCTGACGACATCTGTAATTGTCCATTCATTATCATTACTGTTACCGACTGGGCTTATATTAACTTCTGTAAAGTTTTGAGCTTACTGAGAGAAAGAGAGAAAGAGAAAGAGNGGGCTTATATTAACTTCTGTAAAGTTTTGAGCTTACTGAGAGAAAGAGAGAAAGAGAAAGAGAGAAAGAGAAAGAGAGAAAGAGAAAGATAGAAAAAGAGGAAGAGTGGAAACGGAAGGAGGAGAGAAAGAGAAAAACAGAGGGAAAGAGAGAGAGAGAGAGAGAACGAAAGAGAGAAAGAGAGAGAGAGAACGAAAGAGAGAAAGAGAGAGAGAGTTCACCTGTTAATGCAATGATTAATTCAGGTGCTGGCGTGCTAAAACTAGAACACAATTATCTAATGAAATAAGTAAAAACTAAAAACAACATTTTTGTTGCGCAATGACAAAATACAAGTCTAAGCTCTGTACACATAAAATGTGGGTCTTCTCCATACTCTCTATAGCTTCGGGTTTCGAGGACGTGAAGTGCCGATATAAACGAAACCCTTTCGCCTTCGATGTTAGACGGGCTCAGCCAATCAACATCGTGCATGACAAAAATTACTGTTTCCGACATCATGAAACTTTAAAAATGCGAACAATTGATGGAAACAGAATATGGTTATTAAGATAATTAATTTATATAAAATCTCTTTGAGTATGGATATGAATACTATTTGAAGTGGTTAATTAAAAATAATATTAAGAACTCGGAGGCAATTAATGTAATTGTGCAAGAAATACCTCTGATAAATGAAATTGAAATTTATACAGAAGTGAAAATAAATAACATACTTTACATTTCTTCCTGTAATGGGCTTTACGTAAACACAACAGCAGTATGTCAATGAAAATGATATCCAAATGAAAATTCAGATTAGATCTTCTCAGTAAACAAATTTGACAGAGTTGCACATTTTCAAATACATTCAAAATCATGTAATCCAATTTTTGAATGGAAAAATTTGATGATCTTATTCCGTTTTCAAATATTATTGTCAAATATATTGAAAGGCACAAATNAATTTTTGAATGGAAAAATTTGATGATCTTATTCCGTTTTCAAATATTATTGTCAAATATATTGAAAGGCACAAAGTTGACAGTGTGATAGCGGCTTAAGGATATTGTTCCAAGCTGCGTTAGTTAGGCTGTCAATGAAGAGGTGGTCGCCATCCCCAGGCAGTGACAGCCTCTAATTACACTTTCAGCCAGCTGCAAGGATATTAACTAGGGAACTTTAATAAAGAGTTAATGCACTATCCGTGTCAGGGGATTTAGGGACAGTATTTTAACTGTGTTTATTTGCAAATGCCACGTATGCTCTGTAATATTCGTTTCGGTGAAGTCTATCAAGAGTAAAATACAGTATAATACGCTTTAATTCGTCGATACTTCGAAACCCTTGCTATAGTTTTGTAGAGGTTGGGAACACTTCAATACATCGTATAAGTGAATAATGTATAAAGTCAAGTTATTTAAGTTATTTTAACATTTAAATTTGGAGCTTAACTATTTTAAACAGGGTCTAATGTATAATGTTTATTAAAGGTTGTTCTAAAATAGTTAAACACGTTTTCTAGTATGATATACTAGGTTACCGGACCTGAGCCGCGTCCAGGATTTATTAAACCCGGACTCCTAGTAGATGATGGCATATTGCCGCAAATGCCTGCATTATATTTGAAAAATTAGTATAGTATTATACAGATTGTCCACTGAAATTCCATTTTCAAATTCCTTACTTTTTCCTGTTTCCCAGGCAGTATCTTACAATTTTCCCTGGCCTTTTTTCAGAAATATTGAAAAAAAGTACGATATTTTTTTTATCGCTGAGAGATCAAATATACCATCAATGAAGTTGCATTAAATTACCCTGCAACAGACCTAGAAAACAGGGCCAAAATTTGATTCAGTCCGTCGATGATTCTCGTGATACATGTTATTGACTTCACACGAGTGCCCATTAAACACACAAATAATTTATTTTGTACGTATTGGCCCTATGTCACTTGACAAATATGTATTTATTATTGCCGGTTTACAAACATAAAAATTTAAATCTCAAAACACTTCTGCTCATAATTAAATTATCCTGTATTAACACAACTTATATATATATTTATTTTTTTATTTTGCAGAGTAGCGATTAATTATATTTTTCCTGATTCAGGTGAAAATTCCCTGACATTTCCCTGACTTTCGCTGTTTTCGCTGGGAGTGGACACCTTACTTATAGTACTCAGTTTTAAATTCAAATCATGTTAATCTCAGAAATTCTTATAGCGGAAATGCCTACAATAATTTTTTGCAAATTTTAATGTGAATCGTTCATCATTTTATAATTTTAAATTAAGCTCGAACCGAGGACCACCAAATTCTAAAGCAACATCTTAGCTATTCCAAACGTAAATTCTGTTTTACTAGGCATTTTGAAATTTTTAGCCCGACATAGCATAAAAATTATCATCGTAAAATTTCCCAAGTAGTTACACATCCACCTTGTT
The DNA here is from genome assembly GCA_002778355.1 of Clitarchus hookeri. Taxonomy (NCBI): domain Eukaryota; kingdom Metazoa; phylum Arthropoda; class Insecta; order Phasmatodea; family Phasmatidae; genus Clitarchus; species Clitarchus hookeri. The sequence goes on from NQII01000943.1 coordinate 518,623, forward strand.
GGTTGTTCAAGAAGCAAAATTTTGTTTTCTGGTTGTTTTAAATTATTTTATAATATCTTGACGTGATATATAGTAATAAAAACTTATTAAAAATACCAAATCTTTCGAAAGTAACATTCACAATGGTTTTTGCGCAAATTTGAGAATTTCAATTTAACATTTTGGGTCCTACAAGGTTCAGAAAATTATTTTGACAAAATGTTTGCTATCATATTCAAAAGTATTTCCTGAAGCCACAGTGGTGTCATGCTGCAACTTCGTTGCAAACCAGCAGTTAGTTTACCTTCGGTAAAGGCTTAACTTCCAGCTATTTTAACTTTAAATTTTATCTCAAATAGTCCAAATTGACGTACGGATGAACCACATAAGCACAAATACACAGAATGTTTTTCACGACATTTTGATAACATGGACAATTATTTTTAAACAGATGACTAATCAATTAATTTGAATTTTGAGATTTGTACGGAAGAAGATATAAACTTCAAATTTCTACAGTTTCTATCATTCATTTTGATAAGATTTTTACGTCATTTTCATACGTTAAGGCTATTATTTTATATCAGAAGGAAAAATAATGTACTCTAAAATGCCACTTTCAAGGTCAGCCGGGAACGTCCCTCACACCCGGCTAAATTTCTCTTATTTATGGTTTAGTTTCTCTCCAGGTGATCCGTTACAATATATCTTAGACAAACGGGATATGGAACACATCATAGGCCATAGAACACATAATATATACATTTACATACAGCAGCTGGTACACTACTCTTAATTTAAATAAAACAAAAATTTACACACACGGGAAGTAACGACAACATTCAGAAAGTATGAAATATATAGACTTATAATTATGAGTTCCAGGTAAAATAATTGAAAATTAATACAGTCAAGAGACAACGTCAATTGCACCACTTATTTTGAAATTCGTCTTGTTTCTCTTTCATTACTCTTATCTCACCTTATCAGCGGTTCACTGACTGTTGCTGACTGTTAAATCACTTTTATTTCACAGCAGAAAATAACAGTATATACGAGAACGCAAAAAATTGAGAAATTGTGTCATAACAAATTTTTATTTTCAAAATCAGGTCTTGGGAAGATTAGTTACCATGAATGAACGAAGAGTTTTGGGCGGCTCTTAACAGCGAGGTCTTGAGAGCCGATGAGGGTGATTGAGGTGAATATAAAGCAGCGCTGGAATGAAGGGGCGGGGGAAATGGGAGATCTCAGAAAAACCCGCCGACCAGCGGCATCGTCCGGCACGATTCCCACATGTGACACGGCCGGGGATTTTACCCGGTTCGCCTTGGTGGGAGGCGAGAAGGCTAACCACTCAGCCACCGCGGCCCTAGTTACCAAGATATGTAAATAAATGTTATATGGAGGGGATCTCTCCACCGTAAAAAAAAGGGCCAGCGTGCAGATATCTTTCAACGCCGAGGGCTAACCCAGTCCTTACTGAAGAACTGCATAGGGAACGGAAACCCACGGGTGCCGGAAAACCATTCTGACTGCAGTAGACGCCGGGATCGAACTCACGGCCTACAGGAGTCGTGCGAGGAATGCCCGAACGACGCGCTACAGCAAGTGCTCCCGGAGCCCCTACTTCCTACTACTACTCATGCTGTTTACTGATGGGCGCCGCCTAGGCGGGCATGACTTATGCAACACCCGCGAGGCTCGGCGACGACGTCAACACGTGGCAGGGAGCATGCAAGCTTACATCCCCAGGGAGGAGCTCGAGGCGTGCTCTTTCGCACTGCTGACTTGCATACGAGACCCCCCTCCCCCCTTCGCTTAGTCGAGGTACCGAATATGGTATTCACGGTCTCTTCGCACTTTTTGAATCAAACCCTTGAAAAAAACACCCTATGCATAGCATGCTTGGGTGTTTTCTAATTATGCAATCTGCCACAAGCGTTGTGTTACTTGTGTTAACATAAAATTACCTTATTGTTTGTTAATTAGACATTTTACTTATATTCTCTCTTTAAGTTATAACATCAATATGAATAAAATCATATTTCTTATGCAAAATATTACTACACTGAGTGCGCACGAATGCGGCCCGTTGTCCCTTTGGTGTAATTTTCTAGACTTTTGTTAAGCTTTGTTTGCATGAGGCGGAGGAATATCCTGGAAGTAGAACTAGAGCTAGGCTTCAGAAAAGTTGGAAGTAATCGTGAGTGAACTGTACCTAAGGGTACAGAAGTGAAGTGGCCGGCTTTTGCCGCGAACTCCAGCCACACACGCCAGAGAGATTGCGTCGTCGACCAGCAACGTTTCTGAACGCCTTTCGTCAATCAACTTCTGGTAACTTACTTGCCAGCCGGCAGCTCAGCCAATAGGGATTCCTTCGCAGCGCGCGGAAGCCAATCGGAAACAAAACACCTTCCAGAGTCTCGCGCAACCGATAGGAAAATGGGCACACCCACTTCAAAGGAACCGCCACGTAATATCACTTTTGTGTGCTTACTTATTCTGTGGGGGCCGCGGTGGTGTAGTGGTCAGACTACTCGCCTCCCACCTCGGCGAACCAGGCTCGATTCCCGGTGGGCCACTCCCGGATTTTTGCAAGTGGGAATCATACCGGACGATGCCGCTAGTCGGCTGGTTTTCTCGGAGATCTCCCGTTTCCCCCTCCTTTGCATTCCGACGTTGCTCCATACTCACCTCGCTTCACTCTCATCGGCTCTCAAGACCTCGATGTAATGTGCCACCCAAATCTCTTCACTCCACTCCACTTATTCTATGATACAAAGTACACTTTTTTGTCTAGAAGAAAATCCGTTCGGTTACATATTTATTTATTACTTCAAGTATTGCGAACAGTCTGTGTTTCGATCCAAACTACACTCGTACTCACTCAGACAACTGCGAGCTCAACCGTTACCACCTAGATTACAAGGGGCCTTACGACCTCTCTTACCCAAGCTAATGACGTCATAACTGGCCGGTAAGGCTGGCAAATCGGCTTGTTTATGCATGTGGAGAATTGTATTTCAATTCAAACTCTTGCTTATAATGCAATAATACACCACGCTGTTAACGTCATGTGTTGTTCGGTGTCTTGGAAATAACTGACAGGCTAAAATGCAATGATGATAGTTATTTCGCGAGGGAACTTCGTGCCCACAAAGATCTTACGTGTAAGTATACATTTTTTTTACCAACTCTATAGACTGCAAGTAGAAAAAGTAACACTCAAGTAATATTATTATTGCAGTTTTTGTGTTGATGTGTACTAGTATGCGCAACAGTCAAGAATAGTTGTTTAGTCATACCCTGGGGCTAAATTGTTTCATGAACGTTACACATAAAAGATTTTTGCAGTATTTTGTGTTTAAGTAAAACAGATTTCAATGATCTTGAACAAATTTATTGAAACTACCTGGAATTTCTCATTGGTCAGTTGCTACAAATTATTTAAGATATTTTTCGGAATATCAGGCACAGTACGCTTCACTCCAAAGAGGTTGTATTCGCAATACCTTCCCCATTAAGTTAACATTATTATGAAACCTTATTACTATCCAAAGAATAATAATACTAAGAAATGACTCTCAACGGTTTGATAATATTCAGCGAATGTCTTTAACCCCTAAACATATTATCCCGAGTATAATCGTTCCCGTCTGAAACGCCGCAGAAAAAGTAAGACCATGGTATTTGCTGTACAAGGTTAGAATCTAGCACCAATCCAGACATAGCTTTTCCTTGGGAAATGCTATTGCTTGCTGCTCAGACACCTGCTATTTAATAATTGGTTGCTTCTTGTGCCACAGATTTCCCGAAGCCCTTTCATTGGTTACAAAGTGTCAGTTGTTATAATAAATTCGAAAGTACTTTTCACGCCATAAATTTCCCACTTTTGCAACACCTGAAATGAAAAGTTAATGTTTACGTGAAGTGGTTGAGTGATATCGCTGGACATTGCTCTTGTTTACAAATGCAACCAATTGAAAGCAACTAAAAAATTGTATTCAGCTCTGCTCGTTTTAGGTTTTCACGCTATCTCAATACAATGTTGCGTAGCGATTGTTTCGCCTACCGCCAGTCAAGTCACATAGAGGCTGTAAGTAAGGGTTTGTAGTCTCCGTATAACCGCTCAGCGCTCTGTGTTACCGCAGAGTAAATAAGTACGCAGAGAATAAATGGCGCGGCGGTTCCTATCGTGTGGGTGAACCCATTATCCGATTGATTACATGCGCGAGGTTCTGGGAACGGTTCTTGTGTCCGAGTGGCCAATGCAAGCTGCAGAAAGATTCCCTGTTGGCCGGGTTGCCTGCTTCTTGCGAGCAGATCACCAGGCGCAGATTGGCCAACGGCGTCCAAACATTTTGCTGGCGGAACGACGGGATTCTGGGGACGTGTGCGTCTGTAGTTCGCGATCCAAGCGACTGTTTCGCCTCTGTATTCCTAGACACTCTGTGGCGCTGCTAACATAAACCATTGAACAACCAGAAGTACATAAACACCCAAGAGGCCTGAGAAATTCGCGAGCTAAACCTTTCAGACCCACTTTAGTTTACTGTTTCAGGTGTTGGAAACAAAAAAATAAATGTATGATGCGTGCTGTACTTGAGACGACAAAACACTTGTTTCGCTGTCACAGCCAATGAACTGTAGTCTATATGTTCAGCTACTCTAATATGAATCAATTATTACCTAGACCAGTAAGACGGTTTGTGAATCATTTACCTCCACGAAAGATCATTGGTCGTTCAGCTTCGAAGTGTGCAGTACAGATCACAATTTACCTACAAGTACGTAAAGCACATTACCGTGTACACTGGGTCTGAATGGGTTAATTTACCTGTAAGTTTAACTTCAGGGTGCAATTGTGCAGATAACAACTGTTCATCGGCTGGTTTCTGCCGAAATGTAAGGCAATGATTATACCTGCGTTTTATTGCTAAATTGGGGCAGCGGTGGCGTAGTGGCCAGGGCGCTCGCCCCCCACCACGGCGATCCGGGTTCGATCCCCGGCGGGTTCACTCCCGGATTTTTGCATGTGGGAATCGTGCTGGACGATGCCGCTTGCCGGCGGGTTTTCTCGGGGTACTCCCGTTTCCCCCGCCCTTGCATTCCAGCGCCGCTCCATTATAGGGTCTCGTTTCTGTCATGCCCGGGGATGACGGTCACCTACGGGTCCCAGCTGGAAAGACCGTCACTCGGAGGGTGTTGCCTTGCCCTGGGTGCACTCCCCCAAACGCCATTATTATTGCTAAATTATTATTTGCGTGCACCATTTCGAAAAAGTAACACACAAACGTATGCGTTTTTAAATTTAAGCTTGTTCCCTATCTAACCTGCTAAATTTACAGATAATTTCAAACAACACTTGGGGAAGAGCTTGGAATGCATGGTGTACAGTTCCAGCGATAAATCTGCTTTCTCTGTTACACATCCACGATAGTGGCAAGTCGGGTTAAAACTATTTACAAATAATCCTTGTTCATTTTCAGTCATTGAAAATTTCTTGCTGAGCTTGTAAATCCTGTACACCTTCGAGCAAAGGTTCACTGACGCCACAGCCAGAACTCATTGAGCGGTTATAAATAAAGTAATACAAAACTTTATTTTTCATTTATTAAGAAAATCCTTAATGCTCTATGAATAAAAACAAGCACTTACCTATCCTCGTGATAAGAATAAATAAGGAGCAAACGCTCAAAACTGTGAGCAAGTGCTTCAGAGAAGAAGAGGTTGTTAAGTGACTGACTCGCCTTTAAATATGGCGCAAGTTTCAAATCTACGCCGCGACCTTCCTGTTCGTCTCAGGCACACGAATGTAGCCAGCCGAGTGCTNCAAGCACTTACCTATCCTCGTGATAAGAATAAATAAGGAGCAAACGCTCAAAACTGTGAGCAAGTGCTTCAGAGAAGAAGAGGTTGTTAAGTGACTGACTCGCCTTTGAATATGGCGCAAGTTTCAAATCTACGCCGCGACCTTCCTGTTCGTCTCAGGCACACGAATGTAGCCAGCCGAGTGCTGAATATTCACTACTGGCACAGAGGGCTTCAATGCTTGTCGGTTAAGGGTAGTTCAAATGACACTCACGAAACCTACTAATGACGACTAGCAATTCACGCATCAATGTGAAGTTCCCTGGCAATATCCATTCTGTAAGATCCAACAAGGCAACGTAATTCATATCAGTAACTTTAAAAAAAAATAAAAGTACAGAAAACAGGAATTTAAAGTACTCAACGAACATGTTTTGTGAAAGTAATAATTTTTTGAGTATTTCATGTCGGTTGCGTTTTTAAATGAACACTGCTTGTAAGCAATAATAAGCAAAATTATAAAATATTAAGAAAATTCCATTATTTGACAAACAGGAAGTTGAGGGTTCAGGCAGCCGTAAAGTAATAGGGAAAATGAACACGACGTTAAGATATTACCACAGGGGTGTGTTTAGCCAACCGGTAGGCACATCTGACTCACTGTGGGAACGCCCGTGGCCTTGTTGGATACGCTGGCGCTGGCTGAAGTTCCTTTAGAATGTGCGAGTGAAGAGAATTGGGCGGCTCTTAACAGATAGGTCTTGAGAGCCGATGATGGTGATTGAGGCGAGTATGGAGCAGCGCCGGAATGAAAGGGCGTGGGAAACGGGAGATCTCCGAGAAAATCCACCGACCAGCGGTATCGTCCGGCACGATTCCCACTTGCGAAAATTCGGGAGTGACCCGGCCGGGGATTGAACCCTGTTCGCCTTGGTGGGAGGCGAGCAGGCTAGCCGCTCAGCCACTGCGGCCTCTTTAGATAACGAGGCTTTGCATTCACGCCCTTAAGTTTTACATTCAGACCACAAGACTTTACAGTCACAACATGTATATTTGCAGTAATACCTCGAGATTTTACGTTCAGACAGCGAGGCTTTACATCCACTCCATGAAGTTATCCGTTAACACCACGAGTCTTCAGACGCACACTATGAAACTTCGCATTCAGACCACGGGGCTTTGGGTTCAAATTCCCGGTAAGCTGTGGAAGTGTTTCGTTTTTAAAATGTAAGTTCAGGTTATATTAAGTTGGAAGGCGTCCCGAAATCAGACTTTCGGTGCAAAATTGGGCACGTTTCCAGGCCCGTTAAACGAAACTAACAATAAAACAAAATCCTTTAGCAATAAGACAGGAACTCGCATTTTTCAAACATTCAAGTCCGTATCAAAATGTACAGACGCGTTTTCTCTCATTCTGTTGTCTTTCGTATTTGCAGTTGATTTCATAAAAAATACTTTAACTATGAATGTGAAGATTTTTTAAAAAGCAACCTACATTGGGACCACATAGTTGGCTTCTCGCCAATTGCGTGTGAGTTCGAGTTCAAATCTCTGCGTTATTCACAGATTTACTTGCCATTATATAGACTGCATGTAAGCGCAGGCTAAGTCCAGTAACACAAATAAAGCAAGCGAAACAAGTGACACAATAAGCAAGACACACGGTTCAGTCGTACCACGCTAAACACCACCCTTCTCCTCCCTCGAGGCGATAAGACGCAGTTTCTCTCTTGCTGCGCGCCCCCCAACCCCCCACGTTTAATTATTTAATCTCCGAATATAGCGTAATTGTGCCCAAAGGGAAATAAAGAAGACATGTAAACCATTAAAGCTAGATATATTGGAGCCCGACTCTGCTCTGTGAAGATTCGGCACACACTGAAACATGTGGCTGTATCGACTACGCGCAGTTTTTTGTGTGTACTCAAACAACAACAAACGTAGTTTCCATTAATACAAACACGATAATCTGGAATTTAGACTACTGTAGTTATACTATGAGTTACTGACTACGGCACCATTCGCCTAGAATGATGAAACACAAGGGCAACCCAAGAAGACCTTGCCGTTTTGGATTTTCAGAAACAGTAAGGCATACAGCAAATGCCACATGCCGTTAGTCGTCAGAGTGATCCCCATAAGCATCCGGTATCTTTCGACAACGTACCTACGGCTGCGTATTGCCCTGACGGTAGAAATCAAGAGTCTCGGATGCGAAAGAAGTCCGTGAATACCTGCCGCGAGTCTGGCTCGCTTGCAAAGGATTTCCCATGAAGGTGGTTGCCCAAGGAATGGATCGGTTGGCGCAAGGCCCGGGGGGTACGCTGGATGACGCTGTGTCTCCCAGTGGAGTCGCTGTATCGCACACTGGCGCCTGGCGTCGTCGTGAAGGAGTAGGACGCCCTTGCAAGCTAACCAACGCCGGCTCCTTCTGCTCCAGTGCCCGCTGCGCACGTTCAAACTGCTGCAGTGATGGCTTGGCCTCTTGGCAGCAGCTCGCGCACCGTTAGAGTGAAGAGACTTGGGCGGCTCTTAACAGCGAGGCCTTGAGAGCCGATACGCCGTTAGAAATTTCTGTAGATTTACGGAAACTTTTACGGACACGTAGAGTTAATTTACGGAAAGGCACTCCGTAATGACGAATAACGGAAATGAGAGCTCCGTAAATATAAAATACGTAAGCTGCTCGTGTTCTTATGGCTTCGATTTTGAGACACGAACAATGCAGATGATACCTGAAGAGTATGCAATCCCATCTACACAACACTACTTCGTGTAAAATAGTAGTAGGCGAGCGAAGAACCACTCATGGAGTGGCAATTCGTTTATTCATGTTCGAATTCCGCTACGGGACAAAATTTCCTGTATACACAGTGAAACACGTGCATAACAAAAATATTTAAAAAAATCGTAACCTCGTTTTATAAACGGCAAATATTACAAGTTCTCTAACACGACTTGAAACTAAGACAGGCGCGTTCGTCACTTCAGTGTAAAATCCATGTTTACAAAAAACTTCTTGTAAAGGTGCGTGGTTCGAGTTATTGATTGTTGATTTTTCGATTCGTGTTCAAATCCCACTACAAGACGAAATATTTAAACTTGTTTTTAATTTCTTTGTTATACGCAGTGAATATATTACGAAAATAACATGACTAGAAACTAAGAGGTACATGCGACGTTCAATATAAATTCCGTATTTACAACAATACTTTCTGTAAAAGCGTGATAGGTGAGTGGGTAAAGTGTTCGGCAGTTTACATTTTTCCAAGTTCAAGTCCCGCTGCTGGACACTTTTTTATATTTTTAATAGTCATTTTTATACACAGTGCATCACCCACATAAGGAAAGTAAATTTTTTTTGTTGCCCCTTTTTATAAAGAGCATGTTAAAAATAATAAACTTGGAAGATTGTGGACACGTTCCGTGAATTCACAGAGATTTATCTGAAATTTACGGAGAGGGCGCTATTAAAAAAAAAATGAAGAGACAGCAATTTAGCGCAGATGTCTGGATAATTTGTCACCGGTATTTTCCGTAATTTTACGGACATTTTTTCTAACAGTGTAGTGCACCAATTGGCGTGGGTGTAGCGGTGGTATTAGAGTGTGAGAAATAGTGTCTTAAAGTGACAACCAATGCCTGGTCGGCTTGGGAGTGTTATACAGGACTTTAAGCTGTGCGTCTATAATTTTATTGGTTCAAAGTGTGTAGTAAGTTTCAATGCAGGGCCCTTGAGTATTTCTGTATTTATCTGCCTCGTATTTTTTTTAGATACAGCGCTTTGAAAAAGCCGTTATTATTTGATATTGTTTGAGCGCTCTGAAATGGTGTTCCTAATGTGAATGACGTCTTAAAAGCACTTAATAGGCCTCGTCTGAAGTGCGTGTTCTTTTCGTAGGTCAGCACGTTGGATGTACGTTTAATAGTTTAGTGGGAAAACCTGTATTTCAAATACCCTGCAACGCAATTGAAGTGCCAGGTAGGGGAACCCCTTAACACCAGATCACAGACGGCCGCTTTTAGAGTGGTGCCCTGACCTGGAGGCACGGAATGATGGCGATTGGCATCACATCATGTTCAGCGATGAATATCTGGTCTACATTGCCGCATATGGACTTTGTGTGTGAATATGGTGACACCGGTGAAAGAGATTTGGGATTGATTGCNTGTCATTAAAACGAGAGCTGGGACATCGGCGTTTTGAGCTGTGCCATAACTGGGAAAAATAAAGTAACAAATGGCATCGCATCATGTTTAGCGATGAATCTCGGTTCCCATATCGCCACTGACGACTGCCCTATGCGAGTATGGTGATATATAGATAAGAGGACACATCCTGCCAATATTGTGGAGAGACATGCCAGCATTGCTCATGGTGTCATGGTATGGGGATCCATAGGGTGTGTGTGACTTCAAGTCACCTCTTGTAGTGATTCCGCACAGCACAACGTCATTGATATCCTGAGTTCTCATGTGTCTTCGTTGAAAGGGAGGGGGAGAGAGAGAGAGAGCTCTCTGGTAGTCTTTCAACAAGACAACGCTCGTCCAGACACGACACATGTTGATTATGGAAGGTTTTTGTCTTTTGGAGGAACTCAACTTCCACCATAGCCTCTCACGCCCTCGTTCGCCGCTGGCCCTCTCATTCGACGTCCCTAGATGACCAAATTTTCGTTCGCAATTCGCCGCACTTGACCAGATGGCCGTAACAGACTCCCGACTCTCCAGATGCGGCAGTATTTATAGGGTAGGTGCCCTGACCCAGAGCCTTCTTCACATATCGAGTCACGCCGAGAAGGTATTACCTGGAAGTTTCGTGCAATGGCTCGCGGCCACCAACTCCTCCAGCAGGGGGAGGTGAGGCATTGAAGCCAGTCTAGATAATCTCTCAATCATACCCGCATTGACTTCGCTAGCCAGCCGGGTCTGCCCGGGAGAGCGCGCTATCTGCCGTGAGTAATCACTACTGTGGCCTGCGTGTCTGCGCATAACAATGTAATGAATATCATATATAAAATCCGGGCATGGCTGAAAAATACCTGAGCACAGGGTAACTTTACCAAGTGTTTCGGAACCCACTAAGAACACGTCTGTCATTATAATTGCTGATCAGTCCCGGATCCCAGATTCGATACACGCGGTCACAGCATCTGCTGTTGCGGCTGTCAGGAGCAGCGTTGCCAACGGTACGGAAATTTAAAAATTTAACCGTTTAATTTAAGATGTACGGACATTTTATTACGTAAAGGTGCACGGAAATTTAAATACGTGAAGATGTAGGGAAATTTAATTAAGTAAAGACGTACGGAAATGTAATTCAGTAAAGATGTACGGGCATTTAATTAAATAAAGATGTACGGGCATTTAATTCAATAAAGATGTACGGGAATTTAGTTCAGTAAAAATGTACGGAAATTTAATTAAGTAAATACGTACGGAAATTTTATTAAGTAAAGACGTACGGAAGTTGAACTAAGTAAATATGTACGGAAATTTAATTAAAGAAAGATGTAAGGAAATTAATTTGTTTGATTCCATATGCAAGGAAATGTTTTGGTTGTACGGTCCGTACACTAAAAATACGGATATTCATACATGTAAGTGACTTTGCTTAAGCGATTTATGAAGAGGTTTTTTTTTTCATAACAGTTTGTAAACTTTTTTTTTTTTTACTTTGAGTAATATTTACTATACTACCTCTGAACGTCGCAGTGATTAAATAAGAAGGGCTATTTAATTAGAACTAGTAGCGCGTATATATGTACATTTTAGTTTTTTGTAATTTTGGAAGAATTGAAACTGAATGGTAATTTGTTACTTTGAAGCGCCACATTCTTATTGTCAGAACAATTTAGTTAAGGGGATAACAATATATGTACGTAAAGATTACATAAACACAGCTTTAAATTATGGGTGCTGTAGAATATATTTTTATAAAATATTTACACGTTCTATAGTTAATAAAACTATCTATGTGTAAAAACTGTACGGTCTTACAAGCTATTAAAGTGCTGTGCGCCTACTCACGTCGATGAAAACGTTGATGTGTACACTCTGGATGTGAATAAAGGATTTCAATCAGTGAAATTATTTTACTGAAAAACTTCAGATAATCAGTTATTTTCTACTAGCAAACCATTGAAAGGCACTGAGGTTTTACCGCCAGGCCAGTGCAGTACACTAGAAATCAGTAGAATTCACTTTTTAATCAGAGAGTACCAGCAACTAAATTTATCAGTAGAATTTCTCTGATTCAAGTGCAGCAGTTTCAACTGATATTCAGTCAACATTTGATGAGTCGGAGCAGTTTTAACCTTTCAGATTTTAGAGTGGAGTGTAGAGATTTGGACGGCTCTGAACATCGAGGTCTTGAGAGCCGATGAGGGCGAAGCGAGGTGAGTATGGAGCAGCGCCGGAATGCAAGGGAGGCGGAAACGGGGAGATCCCCGAGAAAACCCGCCGACCAAAGGCATCGTCCGGCACGATTCCCACATGCGAAAATCCGGGGGCGACACCGCCGTGAATCGAACCTGGCTCGTCTAGGTGGGAGCCGAGCACTGTATGCATTACACCACCGAGGCCACAGTTTCGATTTTAGAGTATTAATAAATATTTTGACAATTTTTTTTAAATTTAAATATTTTTCAGAATTTTGTATGAGTGCGGAAAGTTACGGGAATGCCATAGAGACTTGTTGGCAAGCGTGGTGGGGAGTGACGTCAGTGGCGGCTCGCAACAAGCGACCCGCGAGTAAGGCGAGGGAGGCTGGGAAGGGTGCGCGAATCGATGGGCCGGCACAAAGCGGGCGGATATGAGGCCGCAACGGCGTGCTGGGGTAGGCGAGGGTGCAGGGTCACCCTACTCCACCCACGTTCCCGAAGCCGCAGAGCGCCCCACACTACAGAGGCGGAATACGTCTCCTGGGAACGTAGCCTCGCTTGCAAAGCAGCTCTGCGGGCAGGGCTCGCTTCCCGGCGGGGGTAACACTGCGATCAAGATCATTTCTCATTTACATGTAGCAGGAATCACGTTACGATTTCACGTGTACGTAACAAGTGACATGCATGGCTCATTCGTGGTTTCTTCACACTGTTTGAGTCTAACATTTGAAAAAACCCCACGCATGAAGTGTTTGGTTATTTTCTAAATATGCCATGTAACGCAAGCGATTTATGCTTCTGTTAATGTAAACAACCTTATTTTTGGCTAAATATGAACAACTTTTATTTATATTTTATCTATAAACTAGCGAACCGACCCGACTTCGCCCGGGAACATTGAGTTTTACAGTGATACACTAACANGAACATTGAGTTTTACAGTGATACACTAACAAATAAATTGGGAAAAGACAATTCATTTATGTGAAAACAGAATTATAATATTATACTATGTTGGCCTAGGTTTTTAACCGATTACGGCAGCCCAAAAGGAAGGAAATATTTTTTACCCGATAGCCAAGAAGTAGGGTATTGTTTTTGGAGTGCATCTGTGCAACTATCGCGTAGTTACCACATTTCCGCTTTCCAGCGTCGATGTATGAAAATTAAAACGTGATTTTCATCATGTTGTAGCTTTAGAAATAAGTGTACCTAGGTACTACTTTTTGCGCTTGGCTGAGGTTTCTTAATCGATCACCAAAGTTAAGCAACGTTCCCAGCGGCACACATTTGGGTGGGTGACCGTTTAGTGGCATAACATCTGAGCGCTTCCGGGCTTCGGAGGGCACCGTTAAATATTCAATCCCGGTTGTTATAGATTGGTAGCAGTCGCTAAGCCATTTTAGAGGTCCTTGGGTGGCCTGATAAACTCTGACACCAGAGGAAAAAAATATTTCAGTCACGTTCCCAGCCGTTGCAGAATTACGTTTTGTTGTTATTCCACAGGAACCGTACAATTTTCCGCGATAAAAAGTATCCTATATCCTATTCCAAGACCTAAAGTACCGACATACCAAATTTTATCTAAATTTGTTTAGCCGTTATCGAACTGAGTGGTTACAAACACACGCGCGCGCGCACACACACACACAGACTTTGGCATTTATAATATTAGCAGGAAGTAGGATAGGATTATAATACTTCATTCATAATTAATATGAATAAAACACTAAGAAAAAAGGTGTGTTGGTAATGCCTAGAAGGAAATATATAGTTCTTATGTAAAATATTATTACACTGAGTGCGCACGGATGCGGTGCGTTGTCCCTTAGTGTAATTTTCTAGACTTTGGCGAAGCGTTATTTGCATGTGGAGGAGGAATATCCTTGAAGAAGAACTTTAACGAGGCTTCAGAAAAGTTGGAAGTAACCGTTCCTGGTGCCATATTAAGGGTCTCCACTTTTTCCCCCATCTGAAAATTCCCTGCCTTTTCCCTGATTTCAGACAAAAATATGTTTTCTCCTGAGTACTAAAAGTGTAACAGAATAGTGATACTGCTGCAATGTAATGATATGATGCAAAGGGCTTCGAAGTACATGTTTATTTTAAGCGTTACATTGTCATACTGCTGATTTTTTAACTAATATATATATATATATATATATATATATATATATAAATTTACGTAGTTCAAAAATCTACACACTGTACTGAATTCGTAATAATTGCGTGACGTCATTATGGGGAACACTATAATTTTGCAAAGCACTGTCACTAACACCAATATTTTTTTTTAACTAACAAAAAAACACAATAAGTATGAACTCTTTTCGTGCTTTAATTACTTCTTCTAGTTCATGGTCGTTGAAGTATCAATAGATGAACCAGTCAAATATTATAAACTTCATATAAAATTATATTAAATCAACAATTTAAATTACGTAAAATACAAAAGGAAATTAGGCATATGCAAAACATGCAAATAAAAATAGTTTTCAAGCAGATTTACTTCAAGTGCTTACGTAGCGTGATCAACTAGTTGTACGACTCAATAAAATGTAGTTCATAAAAATGTTGAAAAACTTTAGTTTTAAAACTCTGGAAGTTACGTAACATTAAATGCTATTTTCTCCCGCTCTTCTAGACCTCGGGAGTGATGAATACTTCCAACGAGAAAGCAACGTTAACCAGGACATGTAACTAATTCCCCTTCATCGCGGTCATTGCCAACTGTACCTGGCGCATGCCACTCAGTTCAAATATATACAGGTAGGTGAAGTGACTTTTCTCAAACGTTGATTTCAAAAGTGCCCAGTCAACCGTGTACAGCTTATAGAGGCGGTCATAAATCAACCTTAGAAAGAAGTCACTGCTCCCACCTGCATATATTTTAACGATCGTGCTGAGCGATATGCGCCCAGTAAAGTTGGTAACGGAGGGAAAGTAGTTCCATGTCCTAACGTCGAATCAAAAGTTTAGGTAACAATTTGTGATAACTTGAATTATTTCTTTCTTCTTAGAGTTTTTAATACATCTAAGTGTAAAAATTGTCAGCTTTGTGNATTTGTGATAACTTGAATTATTTCTTTCTTCTTAGAGTTTTTAATACATCTAAGTGTAAAAATTGTCAGCTTTGTGAAATATTTACTTTACTGATAATTTCATAAGTTCACTTGATCGACGCATGAATCAAGTGTTGAGGTCCATGGCATCGTTAATTTTACGTAACGCGGAAGAATAAACAACGTGCATACAAGTAGATCTCACGCAGGGCTTTCAAAAGTGCTCAGTTATTTGTGAACAGCTTATACATCTAAACATTTCAAATTCCCCGCTCATTATAGCAAAATCATAGTAAAATTTTCTGTGCATGAAGGTGACAGAGATTATTTTCCTTCATTTTCTAGTTAATATTTTGTTAAATAGCTCGGAAGGTGGATGTACTACCAGCTAAAATAATAGAGTTCATATAATAACGAGCAAAGAAAAAAATACCAAATTTTTTTAAAATAAGATATGCTAAACTTCAAATTTTGGTGCATACTGAATTTTTTTTTTTTTTGTATTTGCAAAATAATTTTTTTGGAAACCAGTTACCAAATATATTTTCTAACACTACAAATAAATTAGAAAATATTCAGAAAACCTCAGTGTGGAAAATGTGAAACCAATGTTGCAGTTTAACAAGCAAGTGTTGTAGACTTTATGTTTGTTATAAACACTGAGCTGCATAAACAATTTTGTATGTTTTGCAACATAATGTGTTGAATTTGTACAATATTTCAGCTGCAGAGTTACAAGAAAATCTCCGGCATGTTTCTTCCTGCGGCTTAGTAATCTGCCGTGCATGGTAAACGAAAAGGCAGTCTTTGTATTCTTACGCAATCGTTTTCGAGAAATTAATGCTTTATTATCGAACACTGCAAATGCATTAATTTTTCGAAAACGATGGCATGTAAGGTAAAAACACAAGGCGAACTCTTTTTGAACCTCTATGGAAGATTATTGATCTGCGGGGAACTTAACTCAAAAACTCCACATAGTTACATTTGTAAATGCACATATAGGTCTTCCAACCCATCCATTTTTTTTAGAGAAGGGGGCTGATATACGACAACCAATATTTTATGGTTTGCGCTTCGTCTTTCAGTAATACATTATCCAGAAACGGAGACATTTATGTCTCATAATGGCCGTGTTGCGAGCAATAAACATAAACGTCTCCTTCAGCTACACTTTCTATTCCGGAGGGGGCAACCATCCTTGACTTAGGCGTGTATATATTTTCGATATAATTTTGAATGATGAATCACTTGCCGAAGTTCACCGGTAGAGTTTATTTCCACCACACACACACAAAAAAAAAACACACACACACACACACACACACACACACACATATATATATATAGAGAGAGAGAGAGAGAGAGAGAGAGAGAGAGAGAGAGAAGGAGAACGCGAGAGAGAGAGAGAGAGAGAGAGAGAGAGAGAGAGAGAGATGGTGTCTCGTGGACAGCGAAATAGTTAGAGAGCTCGGATAATAAAGAGTCCGGAGGAAGTTACCATGACTTAAATAACCATCTCAGCGGTATTCGCCTGAAGTGATTTCGGAAAACCACGTAAAATTGAAGTGAGGACTTGACGTTTGTTGAAAATACTACTCTATTTGTAAACATTAGAAGTACTCTCATTTCTCAGTTTTTTTTTGGTACAGTTTTACATAGCTGCTTGTAAGAAACCATTTTCATGTTATTTTTGTTTTATATAAATAATAAAACCTAAATAACTAGCAGAAATGAGATATTTTGCGCCGAGAAAAATACCTGCTTAACGCAGGAAGAGGCGAGGTACATAAGTACGCATTCAGAAGCGCAAAGGCATGAATATTGTTGAACGCAAGGACATTTTTGTGATTTTCTTATATGTGGCTGTCCCTGAGTTTTTGTGAATATCATATTACATAACACTTAAAAAAACTGTATTTAAACTTTTTTTCCTTCAATTTTTTTGCAAGTTGTTTGGGCTCGCCTTATTTTGGGTGACAAAAAAGCTGTAAATGAAATATATTTAAATTAATTATGCAAATATTCTGAATAAAATTTGGTTTTCTGGAAACCTTGTGTAAAATAAGATCTTCGTAATAGGCAATATAAGAGATATATCTAAAATATTAAAATATTTGCTATCCATTGCTTTTAAAATAGTTTTCTACGAACAGCAGTCAGTCATTTGGGGTAACATTGTATCATCAGGTAAATTTCGTACCACCTGAATAATTTTGTTTTAAATGAAGGCTCAAAGAACACATTTACATTGCCGCGTTCCTTATAAATTAAATATTTAACAAATAAGTATGCATTTAGGTGGAGGCTGTAAATCCTTCGTTTTTGAACGAAAAAGTCCGGTATAATGTTACCCTAATTGCTACAAAGTTACCCCCAAACGACTGTACGTTATCTTGCACAAAGTCGGCTTGACCACGTTCGTGCCAAAACGACGTAGGCAGCGAGAGAGAAATTCCAGTAGTTGGGTTGCTTCCCTTCACCCTCGCAACCCCCCCTCCCCCCAAACCCTCCTAACATAAACACTCGCGCGTCTCTTTGCAGAAGAGATTTATCGGGCCAAGAAGGCGACCCCACTCACACCGCCCACCGCTATCGTCTGGCGAGTACACACGTTCGCTCTCAGCCGAGGATGTCTTCCCTCGGATATAAGCCGCGTGCGTGGTTTCCTTCATTCCGAGCCGGAGATGTCCCCGCGCGATTCCCCAGTCCAGCCACCCGCCCGTGAGAAAACAAAATGTACTTTTTGATTGGTTTCTCGTGGCCGATATATTGCTTTGTTGACTCAGCCATTTCGCACAGCGCAAAAAAAAAAACAACCCTACCTCCTCTTTCCGATAACAGTGGTTTTTTATTTATCACATGGACAGCATCGAAATAGTTTTAGATTTGTTTTCTGCTGTTGGATAAGTATACTAGTACATCATTGAAACACGTTTGCCAGATTACCATTTATGATCACGTTACACAAAATAATAAAAAGAAAGAAAAAATATTTTTTTTTACAAATTTAGTGACAGTGAAATAAAAGCGAATACAAAGAAGTGTAAAAATGTGTATAAAATTTAAGAAATTTATTTTTGAAACTATTATGCCGTTACAATTCACCTGAGGCTTATCCGAGTTCATTGATAAACATTAAATTACTAAATATTCCTTAGTCTATATGTAGCGTTATAAAGATACACACAATTATTACTTACAACTTTAATCTGCCTAGCTCTACTATTTCACTTATTATACTATTAAGTGAGTGCATAGCGCTATCTTTATACTATCTACAGTCACTTAATCCTCACATATTATTTACACATATACGATCAAAATGATTATTGTCATCATTTCAAATGTCTGCCACTCGTGCATAAAGTTCCACTTTCTCACAATCCAACCGATTGCTCTTCGACTGGACACACAATAGTCCGTCGCATCCGTCAGTCGTCCGTCCGTCCGGCGGGCACGTGATCTTCAATCAATAGTAGGGCTACTATTTCTTCTATCCGTCCATCCGTCAAATATTTACCGCACTTTAACTTTCGACGGACGGACGGATAAGCCACTGCCTTATGGCGACGTTCCTTAGACGCCAATACGCACTTTGAAATAAAATACAAGGCGGTGGATCTGTGTTAATTTATTTTCAATCGTAAATTCTTAAATTGAAAATGTAAAAAATATTTTGTATAAATTCTTATCGCTTATATAATTTATTTTCCCAAAATATTTCTCTCGTTAAAAATGTATTTCAAACCAAAATATACATGCGACTAAAGAAAGATTGCGATGTTAAGTGTCATACTGAAATTTTGCCGTACAGAAGGATTGACGGGCGACGGATTGTTGTGAATCGCTTTCAAACGACGGACGATAACGGCAGACGGATAACTGCCGGACGCGGTGGACTGTAGTGAGCTCAGCCTTCCTCTATACTCTCCCGATGCCCGCAGACTACACTCCTTGGTCACCAAGTCGTCGCTCGTCGCTCCGACGACACCACACACCTGACGCCGATGACCGCACGAGACTCTCGCCACATAAGCGCGTCGCAGCTTGTATAGACCAGGTGACCTCGCCCACGAGGTTCTCCACGCCTCCAGTCGCCGAGGGGCGAGGACGGTGATGACCAGAAAATTCGCACGAGTATTACCAAAGTAATTCGATCTTCCAAGGAAGGGAGTGGCGTCAGTCCCGATGG
Organism: Clitarchus hookeri; assembly: GCA_002778355.1. Lineage (NCBI taxonomy): Eukaryota > Metazoa > Arthropoda > Insecta > Phasmatodea > Phasmatidae > Clitarchus > Clitarchus hookeri. The sequence goes on from NQII01000943.1 coordinate 538,056, forward strand.
CCTTATCGCAGAACGTGTTAGTGTAATGGCTGGCCCGTTTGTAGCTCTGCCTTCCCTTCTCTGGTTACCAGCGATATCATCCAGGGAGGGGGCAGGCCACAAAGGCGAGCGGCCCCATGCAACGAAACGATTTTTGTATACCAGAACACATAAATGTGTATTCTATTGGTAAATGCGAATTTTATATTTAAAGTGCAAAGTATTCCGAGTTATCCATTTCAAATAGACATAAAAATATATAAAATCAATTANAAACACGTTTGCCAGATTACCATTTATGATCACGTTACACAAAATAATAAAAAGAAAGAAAAAATATTTTTTTTTTACAAATTTAGTGACAGTGAAATAAAAGCGAATACAAAGAAGTGTAAAAATGTGTATAAAATTTAAGANTTTTTTTTTACAAATTTAGTGACAGTGAAATAAAAGCGAATACAAAGAAGTGTAAAAATGTGTATAAAATTTAAGAAATTTATTTTTGAAACTATTATGCCGTTACAATTCACCTGAGGCTTATCCGAGTTCATTGATAAACATTAAATTACTAAATATTCCTTAGTCTATATGTAGCGTTATAAAGATACACACAATTATTACTTACAACTTTAATCTGCCTAGCTCTACTATTTCACTTATTATACTATTAAGTGAGTGCATAGCGCTATCTTTATACTATCTACAGTCACTTAATCCTCACATATTATTTACACATATACGATCAAAATGATTATTGTCATCATTTCAAATGTCTGCCACTCGTGCATAAAGTTCCACTTTCTCACAATCCAACCGATTGCTCTTCGACTGGACACACAATAGTCCGTCGCATCCGTCAGTCGTCCGTCCGTCCGGCGGGCACGTGATCTTCAATCAATAGTAGGGCTACTATTTCTTCTATCCGTCCATCCGTCAAATATTTACCGCACTTTAACTTTCGACGGACGGACGGATAAGCCACTGCCTTATGGCGACGTTCCTTAGACGCCAATACGCACTTTGAAATAAAATACAAGGCGGTGGATCTGTGTTAATTTATTTTCAATCGTAAATTCTANTAGACGCCAATACGCACTTTGAAATAAAATACAAGGCGGTGGATCTGTGTTAATTTATTTTCAATCGTAAATTCTAAAATTGAAATTGTAAAAATTTTTTGTATAAATTCTTATTGCTTATATAATTTATTTTCCCAAAATATTTCTCTCGTTAAAAATGTAATTCAAACCAAAATTTACATGCTACTAAAGAAAGATTGTGATGTTAAGTGCCATACTGAAATTTTGCCGTACAGAAGGATTGACGGGCGACGGATTGTTGTGAATCGCTTTCAAACGACGGACAATAACGGCAGACGGCTAACTGCCGGACGCGATGAACTGTCGTGAGCTCAGTCTCCCTCTCTACTCTCCCGATGCCCGCAGACTACACTCCTTGGTCACCAAGTCGTCGCTCGTCGCTCCGACGACACCACACACCTGACGCCGATGACCGCACGAGACTCTCGCCACATAAGCGCGTCGCAGCTTGTATAGACCAGGTGACCTCGCCCACGAGGTTCTCCACGCCTCCAGTCGCCGAGGGGCGAGGACGGTGATGACCAGAAAATTCGCACGAGTATTACCAAAGTAATTTGATCTTCCAAGGAAGGGAGTGGCGTCAGTCCCGATAGCCTTATCGCAGAACGTGTTAGTGTAATGGCTGGCCCGTTTGTAGCTCTGCCTTCCCTTCTCTGGTTACCTGCGATATCATCCAGGAAGGGGGCAGGCCACAAAGGCGAGCGGCCCCATGCAACGAAACGATTTTTGTATACCAGAACACATAAATGTGTATTCTGTTGGTAAAGACGAATTTTATATTTAAAGTGCAAAGTATTCCGAGTTATCCATTTCAAATAGACATAAAAATATATAAAATCAATTAAGTTATTTGTATGTTAGCAAGTATGTACGTCATTTCCAAATACTCTAAAACTCAAAAATTACTTTACTCAAGTAGTTTCTTACAATGGCATTAAATTTTTACTTTTCACTTTTTCGCATTAAGAAGACTTTTCCGCATTCAAAATACCAGTAGCTCATAATGCTCAGAAACGAAGCTTGAGATGACCGAAAATCGATTAACAAATGTATGCACCACATCCCGTTATAAAAGTAAAGGACCAAAAATTAATGTTAAAATGTGCAATCTATTGTAACAATATGGTGATATGAAACGCCAGGTGCTGTTCAGAACTAAATAATTGTATGATATCTTAATGTAGAATCCCTTTCATGACAACCACCAATATTCTCTCTAAACCGATTTGCATTCGCATTGAAATAACTTTTGGTTGCCATGAATATGCATTTCATTACCTTCAATAGTAGTCAGCAAATAAACAACTGAATTTTAACTTTCGAGATTAACTTTTTGTACTCATATATATATGTATATCCGTAACGCCATTTTGTTTTAATAAAAACTGAAAAATTAAATTTTCGGAATGAAAGTTTTCCTAATATTCAAAAACTATCAAACGCCGAATTAGTGTTACTGTTCTTAGGCGAAATATCGCCACGCCTACGTAAGGGCGGCATCCTTGCCTTCTAACGAAGTCATCCTGGGTTAGATAACTGCATAAGACGTATATTCCTGTGAGGAAAAGTAGAGCANTCCTTGCCTTCTAACGAAGTCATCCTGGGTTAGATAACTGCATAAGACGTATATTCCTGTGAGGAAAAGTAGAGCGGGTTTAAAGTCAACTGCTTGTAATGCACAAATAACTAGAGACCTGAAAAATTCGCGAGTTCAATGACTTGCAAGCTAGATTCTACAGTCGTATGTGCAAATATGCCGATATCATCTACGCATTGGTTATCTGCTAGCGAATTCTTCAGGTCTCTACAAATAACGCATTTTGATATTAGAAACTTTCGCAGGCAGCTGACTTTAAAATTACCTCGGAAAATTATTGGAATTGAAATTTGCTTCTTAAAAATGACGATATTGTATTCCATTAAATTTTTAAATTAAAATCTTGGCCATCAACACAGAGGAATAAGATACATGGAACACCCAAAGAAGCGATAGAAATTAAATAAAAAGACCACAGCAAAACACTTGCCTGAATACGCGATAGTCTGGTGGAGACGAATTTATATTCTTCAAAATATAACTATATTCGCGAAATAAAATAGGGGTATCTTAGTGGATAGAATTGACACGTATGTGCTGGGATCTAATGAGGGATCGATTCATACTACTCTTAACTTTTAGCACTTTCAATGACGATAAACAGTTTATCTGTTTTGCATTCTATGGATTATTCGACGAATTCAAACTTTGTAGACTGTTGCAGGATGCCATGAGTTCCTCTTTAGTTTGGACGAGGGTGCAGAATTGCTTTTAAAGATAATTGCCATTTATTAATAACGTCGTCTTCTAATTACTTTTCTGTGTTTGCTTCTCTCTCCTCCTACGAAGCTCCACAACGTTCTTCCCAGTATTAGACCAGATATTTGACAGTGCAATTTCTTTGTAATATAGCAGTTCCGCTATTGCCTTATTTGGCCCTAAATATTTACGTAACAGCTTCGTTAGTTTAAAAAAGAAGTCACACGCGCCAATACATTTTCTTTTGTTCAAATTCATGAGTGGTGAGTTTTATTTAAAAACATAAATTTTTATGGTAGCTCTCGTGTTCCTGCTGATAAAAACAAGCACAGCACCATTAAAAAAAATGCATTTCATTCTGTCTAATGTAAGTAAAATTCAACAACAAAATTTGAACCACGTGATGATGAAATCATAATTCACCGCTGAATAAAACTGCACGAATTTCTTCTAATTAACGTAAACTGAGCAAGAGTTATGAGCGAGAGCTAAACGAACTTTTTAAAAACCAACCAACATTACATCTGCAAGAAAAGGGGNGTGCATAACGTAAAGCCTTGGAGGGGGGGGGGGAGTTTATAATCCGCGCTTAGACCTAACAAGCGCTTGTGGTTTTGCTGCTCTTGGGCTAGGCGGCGCGGCAGGTCGACCGGAGTTTTAAAGGCCGGTTCGCGATCTGTTCCGTCTACGTAAGAGAATCCTTCATACAACGTTCACAGAAATGTGCGGCTCATAGGGAATGTACTCATCTTGTGTTCGAACAACCACAAATGGTTGGTGGGGGCCTGCGGTCAAACCGCTCGCCTCTCACCCGGGCAAACTGCGCTCGATTCCCGGCGGGACCGCTCCTGGACTTTCGCATGTGGGAATCGTGCTAGACTATGCCACTGGTCAGCGGGTTTTCTCGGGGACTTCCCATTTACCCTGCCCTTAAATTTGGACCCTGATCCGCATCCACTTCACTCTACCCTCATCGGCTCTCAAATACCTCGATATAAAGAGCTGCCCAAATCTCACTACATCTATCCACACAAGGCTGGACAGTTAACCCGATTTTAGTGAAATAGTGATTTATTAGCAAATAACGTTTCATTTCATTTGCATTCTTATTGTGTCAGTACTTACTGCATTGGATTGATCAATATCACACAAAACGTGATAATACAATACAAAATGTAAGTACAATTAATTATTAAGTATAATTTACACGTACTTTTTAAGTGACTAAAGAAAAAAACGCGAGTTTTCTTTTATAAATAAGATATTGTATGAAATGCAAAAAAAACCTTTTATTCTTCTTTTTTTCTTTAATGATATTGACTAAAGGCCTTGTGTACACCACACGAAATAAAATATCTCAATTTCCTACACGTCGAGGATGTTACTAAATGACACGCACGCGATGACCATTAACGTGTCATTCTGATACGTAAACGTTTTTCATCGTAAACAGATGACAGGCTACTCCGAAAACTGTTCGCGATCTGCAGAACTCAAAGCAGCGTTGCTGAGAAACTACAGTTTTAGGTACATTTTAATTACTAATTCTATTGTGTATTTACTTGACTCCTGAGTTTGAACCGCCCTGGTATTTAAACCCGACAATTAGGTAGGCGTTGCAGTTGACATCTTCATGGTCTTGTCACAGGGTATATAAAGTATACAGAGACGAAAGGGCGTGGATGTTCCTTCGATGTGAGCTTACCCATTCTCTGATTGGCTGCACGAAGCTCTGAAAACGGGCCTTGCGTCTTATTGTCTACTGCATGCTGCGACAGTTTCCCGATTGGCTGGGCTGCCGCCTGGCAAGCAGGTTACTAGGCGCTGATTGGCGAACGCCGTTCCGACATGTTGCTGGCTAGTGGAATCATTTTGCTGGTGAGTGCGGGTGGAGTGAGTGAAGTGATTTGGGCGGCTCTTGACAACGAGGTCTTGAGACCTGATGAGGGTGAAATAAAGTGATAATGGCGCAGCACCGGAATGCAAGGGTGGGGGAAACGGGATATCCCCGAGAAATCCCACCGAGCAGCGGCATCGTCCGGCACGGTTCACACTTGCAAAAATGCGGGAGTCATCCGGCTGGGGGTTGAACCCGGTTCGCCTTGGTAAGAGGCAATCAGTCTAACCGCTCAGCCACCGCGAACCCTCCGATCTTATTGGGTCATACTGAAGTTTGTTCAAGGTCATTTGAGAACTTTTATAAACCACGTTTAGTTCATTATTTCCGCCATGGGCCTTTTGACTTTTAATGCGCAGCTCAAGTAAAGATAAATTTAACATTGCAAGAAGCAGTAAATATGCTATACTTCCGATTTAAAATGTTACTTCTTTCAACATGGCGATTTTATTAGCGCGCTAAAATGTGGAAATACTCATAATCCACGGTCAAATATAGGCTACTGAAAAGTTACAGTAGTTTTTACGTTTTACGTTAAAATATGCGCAGTTACGAGATAGCGTATTTTTTTACATGTTGACTTTAAAATGTCTAATTGATCCCGAAAATCAACTGGATTTGAATTTCGTTTTAAGAAACAATGTATAATTTCGTGAGTTAAACTACTGAATGTAATAATTCGAAAGGAGTTTCACTGATTATACGCAGTGCTTGTAAATTAAATCGAAAAAACCAACGAGTAAGAACTTAAGAAATTGTCTGTGTAATCTTTGATTGACCTGCAAAAACGTGGGGATCTCACGCACATTAACGAGATATCTGCAATCATTAGTTAAACTGAAGGATCGGGGATATATCGCATGATGTGGTGAACTGCCATCTTATGAAATTGTTATTACAAAATAATAATAAATTATTATTATATAATAATTGTGTTTTTTCCCCTTATTTTTGTGTGTCGTATCCTTTATTCCCTCACAACTTTAAAGTGGTGCTACGAGCACGTGACTATTAACGTAAAGATCGGCATATAGAATGATAATTAAGACTTCAGTGTAACAATGACTCCATACAAAACATTAAGTTGGCATGTAGAAATTTGGAAACAGTTGGCGAACGAATGTAATTTTTATACGTATGGGTGGGGGACAAACCGAAGGGTTGGGATTGATCGAAGGATTGGGATTGATCGAAGGATTGAGATTGATCGAAGGATTGGGATTGATCGAAGGATTATGATTGATTGAAGGATTGAGATTGATCGAAGGATTGGGATTGATCGAAGGATTGGGATTGATCGAAGGATTGGTATTGATCGAAGGATTGGGCTTGACTGGGATTTATCGAAGAATTGGGATTAATAGAAGAATTGGGATTGATCGAAGGAAAGATTGCAAAAGATTGATGGAAAGATTGTGAAAGATTGATGGAAATATTGCGAAAGATTGATAGGAAGATTTAAAAATTGATGGGAGGATTGAAATATTGATGGAATGTTTAAAGATTGAACAGAAGATTGAAAGAATGATGGGAGGGTTGAAATATTGACGGAAAGATTGAAATATTGAATGAAAGATTGAAGGAAAGATTGAAAGATTGCAGTGCTGATTGTGGTGCTGATTGATGGAAAGATTGCGGGATTGATAGAACGATTGATGAAAAACAAGTATTTCTTTAATTTATTAATATATTTTTTAAATTTGTTACATTTTATTTAAAAAATTTAATTTATTTTTGAGTGCAAGGTTATCCAAAGTCATGTACACGAGGTCAAGGTCACAGATGTGAGGTCTAGGTGAAGGTCATCCAGATCTAACATGTTGGTAGAAGTCATCAGTGTTGAAAATGTAAACAAATTGCAAATGAAAAAACCACAATAGTGGGTGGAGTGCATTCGTCAGAATGAGCAAAGGTGAGCAGATAGGGCAGGGGAATGTTAATACAATGTGATTGATTGGAGGGGAGTCAGTCGTCTGCTGGACGTGTTGCTGTGGGGGACCTCAGAAAATGTAAGTTTTTAAAAATAATAAATAAATAATTTCTAATTTTTTTGTTAATTATGTATAAATTATTTAAAAATTGTTAAGATTTTATCAATATTTATGGGTTCGAGGTCAGATGTCACTGGGGTCAAGGTCAAGGTCACCTTATTCAAGATGGCGGTAGTAAGTAATGTAATATGCTCGCTAACTTTTATGAATGTTTTCAATTTTTACAATTTTCTCGAGTATTTGTTTTCAAGGTCATCCAAGGTCACGGTTATAAGGTAAAGGTCAGGATCAACTGGGTACAACATGGTGGTTGGGTGACGTCATAACATGGTGCTTGGTAGGTTTCAGTCCCTCGTCCGCTCTAAGCCCAAACATTTAAAATTTTAATTTTTAGAATTTTTTAAAATACATTTTTAAATAATTTTTTATAAATATTTTAAGGATTTTTAAATTTTTTGGTATTTTTTGAGTTTAAGGTCAAAGGTCACTGGGGTTATTCATGGTCAAAGTCAAATTTCAAGGTCACTGAAATACAACGTGGCAGACAATATGACTGATCTGACTGATCTTGAACCCTGCGTATCGATTTGGCATATCCTATGCCTATAAACCAATATGACCACCACTGCTCTGCCCTCGAGTAGCGAGACGCCCAAAACCCCCGAATTGGCTGAAAATTGCCTTTCTGTGGCGGGGTTTTGCAAGTTTCGGTGCTTCTTTTTAAGGAAAAATTGGCATTTTTGAGCGAAAAAGGGAAGTTTTGATGCAAAAAGGGAAATTTTTAGAGAAAAAAGTATAAATAAGAGAAGTTAAAGATGGCAGCGATCGGCTTATACGCTTCGCGCCCCTACGCCTTTATGCCAAACTCCCTCAACTCATTCTACTGATGGTGTATATTTGAAGATATTAAGCTCCTAATCCAGGTTGAGTCAAATATTTAAGATTTCTCATACTTGCTAATAAAGGGTCAGTATCTTTAAATTTTATTAAACATCATTTTAAATTTTTTCCCACTGACAATTTTAATTAATAAAGCTTGAGGGAAACCCACCAATTTTGCTGTTATTCCCAGTAGTAAAAATAGTAAAAGTTGGTTTTAATCCTGAGTGCTTTATCCTGTGTATTGCTGTTTGGAAATACTATGGATATTCATTGGTATAATGAAAGTGTACATGTCTATACTCTAGCTAAAGGTGTAACTTCAACTACACTGAGCAGACCACTCTAGCAGCGCATCCGTTCTCCGTGTCCCTAAATTGAACTGCTTTTCTGCCAGTACGACTATCATAAACGACGAGGATGGGATTTGAGATTAGAACACTGTTTAAGTAAACAAGTACTTTTATACATTTGTATAATATTCCCCTAATCAATTCTTAATGCAATTTGATTAAATTAAAATTAGTAAAATTATTATATTTATATAAAAGGGTTTATATTTTGAAAATTACTATATAAACAAACACGCTCTTCAATGCTGATCATTTAACTTTGACAGTCGTATTGATGTGGGGTAGGTCAATGTCGGGTAGATGAGCAGAAGACGGAAAGTCAGTCTACCTCATCTTTATTCTTTGCCTTTAGCGCTCCTTGTGGGCGGTCCTCTTAACTAGGGAATACGTAAGGTTCGTGCACCGCTTCCAGGAACCCTTCGCGCGGAGGTTCCTGGGGATTGAGAGCGACGCAAGGCGGAAAATTTCCAACTTCCTCCTTCCCGTTTTCCCTGGGAAATCGGCGCGTCGGGAAGCTGGCTTTCCCGCTACAAGGCCGTATATCTGGTAGCAGGCCGCGCGTGAAAACGGGGTCGTATTTCTGCGCTTGCAGGAGTCGCGGTCGCGACAGCCGATATCAGCGTCCCGCGCCAGGGCGCTTGATCTACTTTGCAGTGTGTTCGAAATCCCGATTTTTTTTTTTTAAGAAACCGATAAACGAGGGCCCAAAATGCTTTCCTACGAAATTAAAACACACTTCAATCCAGTCGTGTGTGGCACTTTCCAGACATCACGCACACAGGAAACATTATTTTAATTCCCTTCAACATGGGCTGGAAACGGCCTTTACCGACTGCTGTTTCTCTAAAACCATACAGGGCCGCTGTGGTGTAGTGGTTAGGCTACTCGCCTCCCACCTAGGCGAACCAGGTTCGATTTTCCTTCGGGTTCGCTTCCGGATTTTCCCGCGCGGGAATCGTGCCGGGCGATGCCGCGGGTCGGCGGGGTTTTCTCGCGGATCTTCCGTTTCTCCCGTCCTTTCATTCCGGCGCTGCTCCGTACCCGCTTCGCTTCACCGTCTCCGGCTCTCAAAGACCTCGAGGAAGGGGGAAGTACCCTCGCCATCTTGGATTTACGTATTTTTCTCCATGAATTAATTTTCGGAGTCAATATTCAAAAACCAAGTTAGTCAAGGCATACGGAACATTTTAACCGTTATTTCGAAATCCCACTTATTTTTCTTACATGATTAGTTTCACATCTGTAACCGTAGTAAAACATTACCTAATTATTTAATAATTTCAATCCCTCATGAGAAAATACAGGTATAATTGAAACCCTACAAATCTCCAAAAAATTGTTAAGTAGTCCTCTACGTCATGTCTAGCTTTGATTTTTGTGTCTGTTCATACATTTTCATTACGGAGATTTGTAAGAAAATTCCAAGATGGAGTGGATACTACCCCCTTAAGAGCCGCCCAAATCTCTTCACTCATTCAAACTATACGAACCGTATTAATGTGAAACTACGATAGAGGAGTGTATTAGACTTCGCTACAGTGTCGCGGCCAGTGAAATGATAGAGTCACTGCTTGAAGTCCCGTAGTTCCAGTGGTAGGACGGGAGCACTGCGAACGAGTTCACAACTTCACGTAGAGGCGATGTCGCTTTGCATACCCCGGCCGGCGACGCCCTAACGTTACATCGATTTTCACCTCTCGCACACAAACACACCGCTCACTAGGCGGCAGCCTAGTGTCCGAGTGCCTTAAAACTTTTTTTCTAAATTTCTAAGATATTTTGCGGTTTTGCGATACAGTATCAATTACTATTTGGTAAAAATGCCAACTCAGTTTAAAAATAACTCTCGCATACTTTTGTTAGTAGAATTATAAGCATTTTAACCTTAAAACGTGCGCCAAACAAATCTCAAAGTTATATGTAATAGCACAATGTTTGATTTCAACTAAAGTGTTATTTTAATATTTAGGAACGACACGAAGGAATTTTTTATGAATTGTGGCATTTTATTCGCCTGCGATTAGCGTTTAACTTATGACTATTTTCGATTTAAAATTTTATTGTAAACTGAAAATAAAGTTATAGCCGAACCACTGGAAGTAATTGCATGAAAACTCTTCATCTTACTCTACTGACACTAATAACTAATTTTCACTGTAGCCAAAACATGATAATTATGCAAAAATTTCGATACGCTCTCTGAAAAACTAATGTCTACTACACGTAAGTAAATATGAGACGTTAGTGCACCGTATTACTGAAAGGTGACCAAGTGCGTAAATTGGTTTCTGTTTTCAGGATATTTTATGATTTTTTGACTTATCAGTTGAAATATTATTCAAAATGCCAAGTAATAATAAAAACAACGTTCAGTCATATCCTTAGCATGATAATGAGTTTTTAATTTGTTCCATACAAATTTCAGAAATATGTTTAAATAACATGGTGTTTGAATTCTGTTTTCTGAATTTATAGAAATACCATGGAGAAATTTTGTTGAAAAATCGGAAACTTTGTTCGCCAGCGATAAGGATTTATTCTTTGGCAACTTTTACATTTATCGTAAAACTAAATGAGTTAAATGGAACACAATTAATTTCAATGATACTTCTTCGTCGTATTCTAACGACCTCATCTACACTGAAAAGCCAAAAAAACTGGTACACCTGCCTAATATCGTGTAGGGCCCCCGCGAGCACTCATAAGTGCCGCAAAATGACGTGGCATGGAATCGACTAATGTCAGAAGATATGCAGGAGGTATTGAAATCTGCCCCAATTTGAGAAAAGGTTGCACGTCTGTCACATTTAATGATTCTCGTCAGTCGTCGTTTGTCCCGTTCGTTCACGATCTTTTTCCGGCCGCAGCGATGTCGAAGATTTGATATTTTACCTGATTCCCGATATTCACGGTACACTCGTGAAATGGCCGTATGCGAAAATCCAAATTTTATCGCTACCTCGGAGATGATATGTCCTATCTCTCGTGCACCGACTATAACAACACGTTTAAACTCACTTAAATCCTGATACTGCTATTGTAGCAGCAGTAACCGATCTAGCAACTTTGCCAGACGCTTGTTGTCTTATTTAGGCGCTGCCGACCGCATCGCGTTACTCTGATATGTTCCATATCTCTGTTGTTTACATACGCACTCCTATACAAGTTTTTTTGGCTCTTCAGTGTATTATGTTGCACTGTAGCCAAAAATAATAATTTTGACATAAAGTATTGCAAAAGGTATAAATTGCAATTTTCAGAATTCCCTTAATTTATTTTTTTACAATTTTTGTACTTGGATCAGGCTACCATTGACATAAAATAAAGAGGACTGGTTTCCGCCCCTTTAGAATTTTGTATTTTCACTGTATCATGAGCGTACATATTATGGTTTTTAGTGTGGCCAAAAGGGCACGGAGTATATCTTAGTACATTTTGTTATCACAGCTGTAGTTGGCATAAAATAAAAATTTACTCTTGACAGTCTCAGGTCACAAAATGAATTAATGCAGGGCATGTGTTAACAATTAAATAGATTTTTGGTAGGTATTATTTGTGCTCTATCATTCTAAGCATTTCGACACGGCTTCAAAAATAAAAGTTTGTGTCAAAAAATTATAAATCTAAAACATGAGGTCTTAAACCCCTTACATTTTTTATACTTTTCACAAGTCGTCTTCAATTACAAAGTTTGCACTAGTCACAACACGTAACTGCAGCGATTTTCTTATACATCCTTCCCAGCAGAACTAATAGAAATATATTTAAATTACATAACAAAATACGCATGAAATGTAGGAAAATGTTTGGTCGTAATTAATTATAATTCAATAGCATATGCGCAGATTGAATAATACGATCCATGTATTTCTGGAGATTCCCACAAACGTTGCTAGCTAACTTCAATTTATGTTACAGATTTTGATAATCTTCCCTTTCTTTGAAGTCTTGTAAATCCTTACTTTTCTTTTATTAACGGAGTTTTTGTCCTGCTTCTGTCTTAGTCAGGTCGTTAATGAATTCGTGTTTATTCCTGTTCCGTTTGTATCTTAAATTTAAATGTGAAGTACATTTTTACTAAAACGTCTTAGAAGTCATATAATACAGTTTTTTTTATCAGAAAAAGGTACAAATTTATTACTTGTAGCGACGAGATTGTAATTAAATCCTAGCAGTTTTTCGTATCTTTCTTTTTTTCATACGCATTCCTGCTAGACCACTTTCATATTTTCATCTTTCTCATGCATATTCCTGCTAGAAGTTACTCTATTTTAATGCCGATAAAGGCAGTGAAATCTTCTCATTTGTTTTCATCGTATATTTGCAAAATTTATTACAACTTCAAGCTTTTCGACATGGGTACGCATTAACACAATGTTCTTTTGTCAATGCAAGTGTAAACTACATTAAGCTGGTAACAGTTTGGTCTAAATTTTACTTATTGCAACAAAAATATTGATATACAAAATACGTCAAAGTTTTAAGTTCTTTAAGTACACAAATCACGAGCAATTATTTTCTCCGGCAGAATTGAGCCGAAATCTTACCACACACCACGATATTCTGCTGGATTCCACAAAAATCCGGCTTTACACGAGCTTTCCAGCTGCCGGAATGGTTGTCGGTCAAATAAACAGATTCGACGGAACCTCGTCTTAAATGCAAGTGAATCTTACACATCTGCAGTTGTTCTTCACAAACTAATCTTCCTTGAAATAAAAGCTATTATTCTGTATCCCAGCTCCGAAACCCCTTTCATACGTTCGACATAAAAACATCCTCGTACTGGCAGAATAGTAAGCTCAGCTCACTGCAAGCAACTGAACAGCATCGTCCCTAGGTGAGGAATGTTTAGCAATCACTTTCGAATTTTGGACATAGGTGATTTCGGATACTATTAAGAGACATGCGATACTCAGAATATGCCGTAAAACACGGTCGAAGAAAATAAAAAATAAAAATAAAAAATAAAATAAAAATAGCCAAGGTTAATGGTTATCAACAAATGTATTAAGAAGATGCAGATAATTCCTTATTACAATTCAAACAAACGTCACCAGAAGGGAACGAGACAAAAACACCAGAAGGAGTAGCCCAACAGCCCAACACGAAAATTGACCTACTCTGGCTGACGCAATGGAGACAAAATAGAAGAACACATACTACTTCCTTAGACTACAACTGACTGTGACGTTGAGAATATTGGAATCTGCTACCGTTCTCAAGCACGCATACACACTGAGGCGCAGCTAAAGACTGCAGCGACGTCGTCCGAAAAAAGCAGTTCATTCTATCATTTAGCTCCCCTTTGCAGAGTGTTGATATAGCGAGGGAGGGGGAATTAAGATTAATTTAAAGAAACTGCACTGGTACTTTGCTAGAGCAAGTTTGTAAAACCACTTAGCAAAAAAGTCCCCGGTGTCTGGTCCTCCGAACTCGAACAAGACACGTCACTGCACGACCATAAACGCTCGATATTCCCACTTGAACGTGATAAATTTCCGCTGCTTTCCATATTAAAATCACGAAATTACCCGACGCATCCAGAAGGTGTCAGACTAGAAAAAAAAAACTCAATCGCATCACCTGCACCAGAGACTGGCAGCAAGAAAATCCTCAACACCTGAGGTGAAAAAAAAAAAACTATTCCCCAAACCATAGACAAAAATTGAGTTAGACTGATGAGATGAGGAGGGAGGGAGGGAGGAGGGAGAGAGAGAGAGAGATAGAGGGAGGAGGGAGAGAGAGAGAGAGAGAGAGAGAGAGAGATAGAGAGAGATAGAGAGAGAGAGAGAGATATATAGAGAGATGTTGTAAAACCAGCAAGAATTTTTAATGCGTAAATAAAAAGAAAAAGCTAAGTCGTTTTTTCTCCAAAAATGTGTTCATATCTTACAGTTTCTGAATGGTTATACATGCATGTGCCTCTCTCTGCTTCCTATTTTCAGTTTTGTAGCGGTATAATGAATGCCTCGTAGCTACACACAAGAAACGTGAATTAAGCATTATCAACACGTGCTACTTCTGCCAAGGCACAAGGCAAGTATGTCTGAACTAGTCGACGGTGGAGACTCAACCTTTCATTGATCCACCCCCTCCTCTCGGAACCAGCGGATTTTTCTGTCGGAAAATTAATCGTAATTCAGCTGCCAGCCGTTAAGTGCTGCTAAATTGCTGCCGTTAGCTACGTAAATATCCGGTTCTAAAGCCTATTGATCGCGGCGTGATTACCCGCGCCCCTTCCCTTTCATCGCAATTTCCTCCCTTATCAGAGACCCAGAACAACTCGGGGCAGATCAGGGGCAACCAACACTGCGACTGATTGGGGCGTCCAGGAAATACAAGATTATTCACAACTCCAGGTAAAATGCTTTTAAGTGATTTGTAACAAAAATACCATAAAAATATAGCACGAAGTATGACCTACAGTGCATATTAAGATAAGTATGATTGATTGAAAACTGAGGTTTCAAATTATTCTATTTCAAAATAATTATAAACTACACACTACAATATAAACTGTTAAAACAGCGAATTTGACTGCAGATCTGTTAAAACTGCTCCACTTGAATCAGTATAATTATACTGATCATTTTAGTCGCTTATATTCACTGATTGAACAGTAATTTCTATTGATTCATAGCAAATTTCACTGGCCTGGCCGTATAACCTCAGTGCAATCGACAGATTCACCAGCAGTCAACAATTCATTAACTGAAGATTCAATAAAATAATAATCTGCCGTCTGAAATCACTGGTTCCTATTTAGAGTGTACATGAGCTGTAACAACGAATTCATGAAAACTATGCTGTTACCATGATCCGAGTCCCGAACTCTAAAAATTTGGCATGTACGTCCACATAGCTTTATTAAAAATATAAAACGCCTCCCCCATCCCATTTTTATCACAGAAGTTTTAGTACAGATGACAGGCACATACCAGTACCTTTTCACGTTTATGTAGATGTTTACTCGAGAACCACTCGTGTGATATTGTTATACTGTGAAAATACTTTTTCGTTCGTATAAATGTGTTAGTTGATATCCTCCATATAATAACATGACACCCAGTGTTTTCTTAAAAAAGGAGAACGATGTGTCCTATGAAAATTTCCCCAGATTACACATCTAAATTTAGTTAAAAAAAATTTCAGAAATGCGTTGTTTTATCTAAAGTAGTTTATAATATTGTGAAACAAAATCATTTTGAATATTTATAGGCCAACGAAGTGTGCTTGCGTCTCTAAATAATAACTTCAGGCCACCAGTCGTGTAATTATTTTTATTATTTCGCGTTATAAATAATATAACAGCGATTATAATATTACAAGACGCCAGAGGAGCGTATCCGAGTTCGTGAAGGATGGAGGTCTTAGTAAAAATAAAAGAACTAAATTTGATTCTTTAATATATTCACACAGCTATTATTTACAACATCAAACTACCTATATACACAATTTTTCTTGATAGTCTCAGTACGTACAATATTTAATGTCCGTCTTAATTCTAATTAAAGTCCATATCAATGTCTCTATATTGGTTACAGTCACTTACTTCACACTCATTATCTACACATATTCAATCTGCCTATTCCCATCATTCCAAATGTCTGTCATTCACGCATCCAGTTCAGTAGTCACGCCCGCCAGTCTCACTCTTCACTGTACCGATGCTCGCAGTCCACAGACTTCACTCCCGCTGGTCACTCTCGCCGCCACTTGACCCTCTGCTGGCTCGTCGCTTCCCTGTCTTCGCATACCTCGCGCTTAAGGTCGTACAATCCTCCTAACTCTAAACTGTCGGCTCAGAGGCCCACCGTGTTTTCAATAGTCTCACTGTCCCCACGATTGAGAAGGTTCTCCGCACCCTGAGTCTCGCTTAAAGTGGCTTGGGCGATGACCAGAACATTCTTTAAACGATAACCCTAGTAATTTAGTCCGTTCAAGGACGGGAGCGCACGAGTCCTGATAGGCTTATCTGACACACACAGCGGCTAGCCTTTGTAAATCGCTGCGCACTACTCGGATTACCACTCTGTCCTTGACAAACTGTTTCACTCGCTCGAGCGGGACGGGGCAAGGGAAGCGATGCAGAGCAGCAAGCATGTAACAATACATTAAGTTCAGTATAATCCTAATACCTACAGAGCTCGATGGTCCCTTCTCATTTACGCTGTTGTGCTAAAAAACCGATATCTCTATCAGATTACGTAAGGCAGTTCAGTGGAGTTTAGCCATTCCCTGCTATGTAGTCTGTGTGGATATATTACGACACCTTTTCTGGTCTATTTCACTACCGCAATAGCCTTGTATTGCTATAACAGATGCATGTTTATACAACTGGCGCAATAATGAATCTGTCCTTGTAACTGAAAGAATCATCCGATTTCATTAGGCTATAACTTTTACACGAATGAAGATAGAACATCGCGGTAAACTGTAAAATACACATCAAAACGTAATTTTTTGCTTGGCTCATGTTGCACATCGCCGGTTTACTTGGTTGCCGGTAGGTGTCGCCTGGTAGTGCTACAGCCGGTGCTGCTAGCGCTCTTGTTTAGTACGCGTCGTGATGGCGTTAACACAGCAACAAAAAGCGTTTTGCGTTCTCTGTCTCAACAAGTGTGAGTCAGTTATAATTGTGCATCGTGATTTCCGTCGACAGTACGGGACTGCACCTCCTACTGCGCAGAGCATCCGACGGCGGCACGAGCAGTTTCAAGGGACCGGTTGTTTATGTAAGGGGAAGTCCACCGGTCGCCCCCTAGACGTAGAGCGCATCCGGCAGAGTTCTGTACGGAGTCCACATACTGTAAGTCCGCTCGTTGTGGCAGCCGCTGACCATCTCCCACATGACTGTCTGGCGTGTTTTGGGGCAACAGTTGTTTTTCAAACCTTCAGGATTCAAGTGCTACAAGCCCTTCGTGATGGTGACAAACAACCACGTCTTAAGTTTTATGGATTCATTCTTGGCTTGGAGATGGACAATGAAAACTTTAGTTCACGTTTGAGGCCACATTTCATTCTAGTGGAAAAACGCACCGCCACAACGCACGAATATGAGGAACATAGCAGACAGATACCGTAGTCANAATTACGAAAACATTCCGATAATTTCATTTTTAAACAGGACGAACGGAGCACCACCACAGTGGCAATTGCATGCCAGAGGATTTCTCACCAATGAGCTTCCTAAACGGTGCATCGGCCGTAAGGGGCTTATGGATCGTGCATTGCACTGTAAGCTGTGTGGATGCAGTAACTGCTCACGCAAGACGTCCCGCGCTGTCATATCGCGTGCAATGGCCCACCAGAATTCTGCACGCTACAGCAATTGCCCCTTCGAACCGGGTTAGGTGTGTGCAATCGTCTAGCCCAGCCATACTCAACCTTTTTTTTTTATAGGGGCCACAAATACCGTTCAGTCAATTCAATTCATAAAGACGATCCAGAAGGAAACGTTTCGTTGAACGATTTGTGTTTTGTGTTAAAATGACGAGAAATATTGAATTTCTTTAACATAACACTTTCTCGGCATATCACACAAGTACCTGCATTGTTTTTGTTAGGAACAACAAAATATTCCGTTTCCCACTCGTCTTGAAACAATCTGTTTTCATTAGATATTTTTATTTTATACTTAGAAGACACTCCTGACATTATTTGATAGAAAAATAACTATTTTACACTTAACAAAACCAATTAACTGCAATTACCAGGCGAACTTTGATAATTTGTGTGTGTCATGTAAACAAATTTAAAACAAGTGACGACAAATAAGGCAAGACGTAGGAACAGATTTAACAATTTAAAATGCTTGGCAATTTGATAACTCCAGGTGGGCCAATCACAAAAGCTCGGCGGGCCGCAGGTTGAGTATAGCGGGTCTAGCCCCAGTGTCGAACTTCGTCACCACGAGGGTGCACACGTTCGTTCCAGTCGTCGATACGATGTATGTGTTTGGTGTAGCCTGTTGGGGTCTATTGTCCATTACCACCTGTCAGTTTCACAAGCATTAGTACGTGCTTCCTCGTACACAAGGACCACACCTGTGAGCTCAGACAGGTTATACACCGGTATGTGGTACCGGCAAGCACAGCACGACCACTAAGAGAGATGCCATCACTTATCAAGCACGCAGAGGCACGCTCACTGGAGTTGATTGACAAGCCACGCGAGTTGCCTGCACGCTCCTGAACATTGCCTTCCGTCAGATAGGATCTCGTTCCACTCACTGCTGAAAGTTTCATTTGTTGCAACCCCTCCATCTCACTGAGCTAGGTGGCGCAGTGATAAGCCACTGGATTCGTATTTGGGACGACAAGGGTTTGATCCCCAGTCCGGCTTACCCCAATTTTGGTTTCCCATAGGTTACCGAAATCATTCCAGACGAATGGTCCCTTACTAGGGTGGAGTGCATCGAGGTCTTGAGAGCCGGTGAGCATGAAATAGAGTGAGTATGAAGCAACACCGGAATGCTACAGGTGGGGGAAACAGGAGACCCGCGAGAAAACCCGCCAACCCGTGGCATCATCCGGCACGATTATCACATGTGAAGATCTAGAAGCGACCCCACTGGGAATCTAATCCGATTCACCTAGGTGAGAGGCGAGTAGTCTGACCACTACACCACTGCGGCCCCCTTAGTAGAGGCAATGGCCGATTCCTTCCCCATTTCTGCTGTCCTCAGCAACTTGCACAGTCTCCATTGATCTCGCTATCGACGAGACGTTAAGCCCTAAATACCTAACCCTCCAATCTCACTTTGGTGTTCATTATCGTCGGTTCGAATACACAGATTATATTCTGTCCATTCTAGCAAATCAGTCAACTAGAAAATAAGGCCAGTCCAGCACATGAGCTCACTTTAGTAAATATGCCCACTCTATGAAAGAAGCCCACTCAAGAAAATAAGCCAACTTCAAACAAACTAACTCACTGTGTCAAATAATANTATTCTGTCCATTCTAGCAAATCAGTCAACTAGAAAATAAGGCCAGTCCAGCATATGAGCTCACTTTAGTAAATATGCCCACTCTATGAAAGAAGCCCACTCAAGAAAATAAGCCAACTACAAACTAACTCACTGTGTCAAATAATTCCATTGAAACANGTGTCAAATAATAAAAAAAAATACTTCGGTACTAACAGAGGGGTTTAGCTTCGAGTACCGAGCAACAGAGTTCAGGCAGCGTTACGCTAGTGTAAGCAAGTACTCTAGAGTTTCGTAACTCGCGTCTTTTAGGAGCCCAAACGCTGTTTTCCGCTTCCTTGGATCCTCAAGCTCCGACCAGTATAAATCGATGACTTCCAACGTCGAGAACCAGTACGGAAGTCATTAAGGCACTTGATTTCTTATACCAAAAAGTGTTTTTTTTGGTATATAGTTGACTGGAAACATTTTATAGCAACATTCTAAAAAAAATCTCCTCCCGTAGCTGTAGTTAAAACACCAATCTGTGCAGTAACAATAATGCCGGCAACAATTTAAGAAAAATAGTACAATTGGTTACGTGACATTAAAATATTAACGTTTGATTTGGTAGCTTCTGAAATTGGTTTCTTTAGTTTCATATATTTCGGAATAAGAAATGGCGTATTAGCGGTAAATTCCCTTTTTATAAAGATTTATTGCTTTCACTAGATTTATGCGTGTGAACTAGCACAGGTCTGTGGCAATGTTAATTCGTACACTGCGGAAGGATACACGACGGACGAGAAATAGAAACTAAATCCGGCTCAAATAACTTCATGCGACACAGTAAAAGACTTTGTGGATAAATTCTGCGACTCGCGTTTGATCTGCTTCTTGTGTATTGTGCCATCTGAAGACAGAAAGTCTCGTTAGAAAATATACCCGGTATGAGCACAATGGAACTGCCCTAAATATTTCACGGCCTCTCTAATGAGGACAAGAGAATGCGACGATACACCACAGTCGTCCGGGCCTATCTCCCTGCTCGCATACAAAGGCTTCGGACAGAAAAATTCCTATCTAGAGTTTATGAAAATCTATGTTTAACTCGTANCTCCCTGCTCGCATACAAAGGCTTCGGACAGAAAAATTCCTATCTAGAGTTTATGAAAATCTATGTTTAACTCGTGAGCGTTACACGTGATATCGTTTCCCATCAATCAAAAACAACTAATTGTATTGTTTTTGCATTGTATAAACAATAAAGTAAACAATACCAATTACAGAAATTTTTCTAAAGAGCTGAAACCAATTTTGTCGTTAATTTTATACGTGAAGATATTTGACACATGCTCAGGGAATGCCACAAGTTAAGAATATGAAAATAGTCTTTTATTTTTGACAATTTAAGACATACAAAATTTTTTCCGTGTGAATTCACAAATAGCTGACCGTAACTCATATATGGCCTTACTTAAATTTAAATTACCTCACTTTTGCATGTGAATTTTTTACTAACGCGTGTTTCGAAATTGTAAAAACTGTTATTTTGTTATTTTGGCATGTGATTGAACACAAACTATGAAGTCTGTAGGCTTGTGAGTATTTTTTTCTGTNCTCCCTGCTCGCATACAAAGGCTTCGGACAGAAAAATTCCTATCTAGAGTTTATGAAAATCTATGTTTAACTCGTAAGCGTTACACGTGATATCGTTTCCCATCAATCAAAAACAACTAATTGTATTGTTTTTGCATTGTATAAACAATAAAGTAAACAATACCAATTACAGAAATTTTTCTAAAGAGCTGAAACCAATTTTGTCGTTAATTTTATACGTGAAGATATTTGACACATGCTCAGGGAATGTCACAAGTTAAGAATATGAAAATAGTCTTTTATTTTTGACAATTTAAGACATACAAAATTTTTTCCGTGTGAATTCACAAATAGCTGACCGTAACTCATATATGGCCTTACTTAAATTTAAATTACCTCATTTTTGCATGTGAATTTTTTACTAACGCGTGTTTCGAAATTGTAAAAACTGTTATTTTGTTATTTTGGCATGTGATTGAACACAAACTATGAAGTCTGTAGGCTTGTGAGTATTTTTTTCTGTTAGCTCGAAATGTTTTCAGGTGTAATGCCTACCAGTTGATGCGTGGCGTGAATGTAAAAATAATTAACTTTTTTTCTAACGAATGCCATTAATGACGTATTATAGATTGGTTTGGTCGGCTATTTTGTAGTCTCTGGATGAGTCATCCAATAAGTTGTCTGTTTGCTAAAATTATCTGCATCATACGACAANTCGGCTATTTTGTAGTCTCTGGATGAGTCATCCAATAAGTTGTCTGTTTGCTAAAATTATCTGCATCATACGACAATGAATCTTTGGTTCTCCGCGTTATGTTTTTCTGATCACAAAAATAAATAAAATAAACATTTTAGCGAAAATAACTAACTGTTTTTCGCCGTAGAGATAACGGTTGTTAAAATTACGCCCTGGAAGGGATGTCACAGAACAAATGCCAATCTTGGTGGCGCATAGTCCGAGTGAATGAGTGAAGTGATTTGGGCGGCTCTTAACAGCGAGGTCTTGAGAGCCGATGAGGGTGATTCAGGTGAGTATGGACCAGCGCCGGAATGAAGCGGCGGGGGAAACGAGAGATCTCCGAGAAAACAAGCCGACAAGCGGCATCGTCCTGCGCGATTCCCACATGCGAAAATCTGGGAGTGACCCGGCCGGGTTTCGAGCCAGGTTCGCCTATGTGACAGGCGAGCAGTCTGACCGCTCAGCCACCGTGGCACCCGCGTAGTCCGAGGTAAAGGCGAGTTTGGAGGTACGGAATCTCCGATTGCGAGGGGAGGCATAAGATAAAGTACGACGAACTTGTTTAACAGACGAAAGATCGCCTCTCGTACCGAGGAAACAGTCTTTCTACAGAACTACTCTCCTCATGTCCAGCGATGTTTCCAATTACGCTCAGCCGTACTTCTCAACGTCAAGATAACTGCAAAGAAAACGACGCCGATCTAACATTTCTCTGCATTTTTTTTTGGACANCCGTACTTCTCAACGTCAAGATAACTGCAAAGAAAACGACGCCGATCTAACATTTCTCTGCATTTTTTTTTGGACAGTTTCCTGGCCTGACACAAGGTACAACTGTGGTCGGTTCCCTATGCTCGTGGCGCCGTTGTACAGCCAGAAGAAAGAACATCGCAAAGCAATGCGCCTTCTCTTTATAGAAGAGTTGAACATGCCTAAGTTGCACGCCGTGCCAAACGAGAAGGTAGCCAATAACATATATTTTTTACGTGCTTCGATGTGCAATGCCCCGCAAAATTTTCAAATGTGTATCTAACTTCCATGTAATAAAAAAACAAAGCATTGAATTTTTAATCACTGCAATAAAGTTTTGCCATCAGGAAAAAAGCCACTACACAGATCAAGGTGTTTATAAATGGTAATTTTCATTAAATATTGCGACATCCGGATTAATAATCCAACTTTAAAATCCAAAGCATGTCACCCCGTCATAAGGACTTAGTCGACAAGCAAATGTAGTAACAGTGACTATTTCTATGACATTACTGTGCGACGGCGTCAGGTGTTGTGTTTGCGGATCTTTGTTCCATTACACATCATCCAGACACTCAGTATTCCATCTGGAATAAACTCTCCAATATGTGTAATAAACTAATGCTTCAGGTTCAACTTAACGATGTTGTACCGCCCTTAGAATTAACTTCAGACCATAGGTCGTGAAAATGTTTTCAACCTATTTTTTTGTTATTAACCTGCAGTCGAAGTTTTTCGGTCGAGATTGGTACATCCTATATATACGAGGGCTGATTCAGAAGTAATGGAAACTATTGTTGATCTCCCGAAAATGACCTAACACAGGAAATGTACAGTTGAAAGTGTACGAAAAGTAGGCCTACGTTTCAAAAGGTGACACCACATTGTGTACGGATGCAGGAATGTCCGGCAAAGAACACAAACACGGCTGCTTGAAATCACCGTTTAATAGATATGTTCTCGCACAAACTGCGTACACTCATTCGAACGGGCGCGTATCGTACGTGTACAAGTAGTTTTTAACATCCTTCGAAGTGGTCTCCGAGGTTGTCCATGGTCCGTTGCCAGCGATGGAGGCACCGTTAAACAGCTCGTAAACGTACGATACGTACCCGTTCAAATGAGTGTATACAGATTGTACGACGATATATCAACTAAACGGTGATTTCAAGCGGCCATGATTGTCTTTTTTTCCTTGCCGAACGTTCCTGCATCCATTGTCTATGTGGTATCACCTTTTAAAACTTTCAACTGTACATTTCCTGTGTTGGGTCATTATCGGAAGATAAACAATAGTTCCCATTACTTCAGAAACAGACCCCGTATGTATGTATATGTATATATACATACACATATATAAATATATGTGTATATATACACATATATATGTATTAACATATGTATATATATATATACATATATTTTTGTTTTATTGAAACTCCGAGCTCGTACGCAACTTGCTAAGGGCTATTGTGAACAGGTACATATGATATCGCACTGTTTGTCATCTGTTAGGCAGCTTAAATTTATTTTAAATAAACGGTGACAGGTCCTACTGTGCAAACGCCCCACTAGAGAGCACGGGCCCCCGCGGACTGTGGTGGTGGTTGAAGTGTGGGCGGAATGTCGAGGGGCGTCCGCCCGGGAAATCCCGCAGCGCGTCCCAGCAGCATTGATCCAGCGGACCAAGAAACGTCCTCCACAGAGCCATTGTCGCCGGAGAGCGGGCTTAAGAGGCCGCAGGGCAGCGACTTGCCCCGTCGACGGCACGGCGGCGCTCTCGGGCGGGAGTAATGCGAACTAAGGGGCTGCAAACCATAGACTGAACACACACAAAGAGTGGCCTTGTACGTGAATGCGCACGATAAGATGATGAAGCCTGTCCGCCATGTTCCGACCATAGACTAAAGATGAGGCAGACCGATCTCGCTGGCTGCGCGCAACCAATCTCCGTGTCCCAACATTCAACTGCTTTTCTGCCAACATGTCTGGCAAAAAACGGCACGGATTGGATTTGAGATTAGAGCACTGATTATAAGTAGACAAGTGCTTTGAGATGTATGTATAATTTCTCTAACAATTTTTAATGCAGTTTGATTAAATTCAAATTGACAAAAGTATTTTATTCATATAAATTTGAGATACTAACTAACACGTTCATCGCTGTTAACCATGTGATTTTTGACAGTTGTGTTCTTTTGGGGTAGGTCAATGCTGGGTACAAGCGCAGAAGAAGATAATCGGTCTACCTCATCTTAGTCTATGGTTGTGGCACCCAAAACACTGGAAACCTAACATGTCATAATTAATTAAAATTGAACTATTGTGTCAGAGCATGTTAACATTTAACCTGAAAGTTTAGCTTCATTAGTTGTTATTAGTTAAAAAAAACTTCCATATTTTACATGTATTAGATACAAAAACCTGCCTCAAAATTTTCAATGTTTTGGGTTTCATACTACGGCGATGGACGTTAATGCAGCTTCAGTGACGTCATAGCGTGACAACACCTGTTATTCCTACTTCCATGGGTAGACCGATTCTTCGTCTTCTCCTCATGTAACAAACATTGACCTAATCCAAACAACACAACCGTCATAGTCACATGGTCAAAAGTGACGAACGTGTTTTTTTTTTTCTATCTTAATTTTCGAAATACAAGCACTTTTATGAGAATAAAATACTTTAACCAATTTGACTTTAATATAATTACATATAAAATTTGTTAGATGCAGTATACAAACATCTCAAGGCACAGTGTTCTAACCTCAAATCCTTCCACGTCGTTTATGACAGTCGTGTTGCAAACAAAGCAGTTCAATGTTTGGACACGGAGTTTGGTTCTGCGCAGCCAGAGAGATCGCTCTACCGCATATTCACTCTACGCCGCAAACAAACCCTGCAGCCGTACTTCCCTCCCTCGACGAACTAACAGTGTTATAACACCGTGGGTTCGTCAGGCTGTCATGGACACTTACAGTTACAGATAAACCGAACAGGTTTTTTTTTTTTTCAGAAAGGCATTTGTATCAATAAAAGAGTGATGGCGCACCCTATAGCGACAGTAACTCGAGACGCGACCAGTAGGTGCTCGTATCACCTCAAGGCCGACCGATAATGATACCGTGAAGTGTAACAGGGACGGAACGCAAGGCAGGTGGAAACGGGAGGACCCCGATTAAACCCACCAATCACGTCACGCTCTTCATAAACATAACGCATTCTCACACATCGGGACCAATGAGTAATGTTCTGTGCCTAATGTTAACGGCAGCAACTGTTAATTAACTCAAGGAAGAATTTCAAAAAATTTCGCCTTCTCCAATGTGTAAGAAATTTCCTTTATTGGAACCAGTTTTCCTACTAGGTACAGTTTATGTATCACAATTCATTTCCTGTAAGATGTCTAATATATTTGAAAAATACTGTGATTGAAGGGTTCAAATGAATGTCTAAATCAAAGTCGTACAATGCCCTTCCTTTTAATTTATATTTAAGCTTGTAAACGGAGAATTATTGTTAAAATAGTGTCGATATGCAAACTCAAGATTTTACCCCTCCCCAACCCCCAAACATAATCAGCCCGAGGGAAAACATAGGTAATTGTAGTTTAAATGTTTACAATTAACCCATGNTGGAACCAGTTTTCCTACTAGGTACAGTTTATGTATCACAATTCATTTCCTGTAAGATGTCTAATATATTTGAAAAATACTGTGATTGAAGGGTTCAAATGAATGTCTAAATCAAAGTCGTACAATGCCCTTCCTTTTAATTTATATTTAAGCTTGTAAACGGAGAATTATTGTTAAAATAGTGTCGATATGCAAACTCAAGATTTTACCCCTCCCCAACCCCCAAACATAATCAGCCCGAGGGAAAACATAGGTAATTGTAGTTTAAATGTTTACAATTAACCCATGGAAAAAACAACCTGTCCTTGTGCAGTTCTGTTAATTATAGGACAGGATAATTTCGCGAATATATTACAGGAGAAGGTAGACTTCGTACACGTACACAGTACGTCACTCGCACAACTCAATACAGTTTATAAGACACGCTATTAACGCCTCTGAGACAACGGCAGACTTGTAAGTAAACGAGCAGCGAATACCACAGTGCCAGGTCGTGAGGTGTAACTGATTACTCACTAGGTAGCAGCTAATTACGCACAGCTGAGACGCAATCGTTTAAGTGACTGTGAGGTACAGGCTACATGCCACTCAACTAGCACAATTTCCTGTCCCTATTATGAAGTATACATGTCTAGAGACTAGTCACTTACAGTTAAGTTGGCAGCGAATTATAAAAGTGGAGAAAAAAAAGGGGGGTTGGGGGTATTTCACACATGTAATTCCGTAGTTCTTTAAACAATCTTGGGTTAAAAATACTTTCGTTTTCTTGCATTNTGGGGGTATTTCACACATGTAATTCCGTAGTTCTTTAAACAATCTTGGGTTAAAAATACTTTCGTTTTCTTGCATTTGTGTACAATTTTAACCTGTAGATTTTGCATATGAAGTATTTTAAAGGAAATTTCACCCTTTCAGTTTCCAAGTACTCATTCATCCCTGCACATGCTGCCCGGGAATGTTATATTTGTCTGGGACTGTACACGGAGAAGTTCACTGTCCAATGGTCATCCTTGTGGGTGAATTATTCGTAAACCATGATGCTGTTCTACGTCACGATTTGGTTCATATCATTATCGCCCAGACACAAAACGTGCAGCTGAATGGTTGTAATAACGGAACAAGCACTGCGTCGGCGTAATTACAGCACTCACCAAGAAATGTCTTATTTGCAACACCTGAAACCATACATTAAAGTAAGTAGCTTTTCCGTAATTGCTGTTTTCACACAACGCAAATAACAATAACTTGTTCACTTTAAAAAATAATATAATAATTATCCTCATAAGAAATTAGTGTCCTAACACAAGAAAAATATTTAGCCATAAAAAAATTTAACACGGATGACTGAAAGGTCAAGTCTTGACTCATTTTAAGGTACTTCCATTTTTAGTTACTTAATTTTTGTAAAACTATTTATTGGTAAGCTTAACTTAATTATAGCGTACCTTTCAGCTTTCTTTGTTTTTTCCCATTGTATTGGAAATTATCTGGAGTGCTTTATTTGTATATTGGGGTAATAGTAAAATTGTGATTTTGATGTGTTATTATGCGAATTATACGTTGAACAGTTTCTCGCATAATTGTAAAATAAGACGTGGTTTGCTACACAGCGCCCGTAAGTTTTGATNAATTATACGTTGAACAGTTTCTCGCATAATTGTAAAATAAGACGTGGTTTGCTACACAGCGCCCGTAAGTTTTGATCAGGGCAACACGCTGAAAGTAAAGACGGTGCTTTAATGGCTTTCATTGTCTTCCGCCTACCGAGTTAAAAAGTTGCTTAAGAGCGAAGGTTTTAACGGCGATGGAGGTGAAGAAGGTGGACGCGGAGCAATGATGGAATGCAGTGATGGAAGAAAGGGAGTACTTCGACCAAACCTAATTTATAATAGCAACGTCCGCCACGTTTTCACATGCGAAAATCAATAGTAACCCAGGTGGTAATAGAACTCTGTTCGCCGTGGTGGCAGGCGAATAGTGTGACTGGTTCACTAATGAGGGTTCCGTTATAACGACTGAAATTTCAACGTAAATTATGACACATACATGTTCGCAGGGCATCGTTTGGCATAGCAATTTCTAACTTCATAAGAAATGTTCTCTCTATGCAGAAAAGCTTTGCCCTTCCATTTCTTCATTAGTACCGGGCACGTTTCAGTTGTGAACAGTAGTGCGTTTGGGATGAAATATTCTTACGAAGAAATGTACTATGTACTTTGTGTTGGTGTAATTTATTCTGCAAGTGTGCTGATTCCATGACTCTTAACATTTAAGGGAGACGATTTGCAATCTACCTTTAACCCGCTCACGTGTCGGCAACATAAATCTGTGCCTCCGAGTGTAATTAAAACGGACGCCGCACGATTACCGTTGGTTTGTTTTAACCTGTTTGTCCGCTCGGGACCGGGAGAAGTTAATGAAATAAGTAACACCACCTTACAGTATATCTTACGTGATATTTATATTCCCTTATCTTGTTGGTATTTCCATGACACGCAAGAGTGTGTTATCGCGGAGTGTAACTACTATATAGGTTTTGTATGTCTGAAGACTGTGAACGAGTGAAAAAAACTATTCTATTCGTTCAATTATTATTATTATTATTATTTTAAGAATTGAACCCTAAAGTTAGCACAATGAATGCGAAGATCATTTAACACAAATAGATCAGCTTTTTAATGATACATTGACAGTACCTGGGGACGAACTAGCTTTGTTTCCTCGTAAAAAAAAGTGTTATAAATGTTGACTTCCTTTGCGTTGCCCAGTTTTCGCGCGTCTATCTTTCTATCTCTATCCGTCTTCATTTTTGCGTACTATGGCTTGTGTTTATTGTGTCGTCCACAGCTATTTATACGCACGCATTCATACGCATTGATACAAACGCATACATGAACATTGATTACACTCATGCGCGCGCACGCACACACCTACACACACGCACACTAATGTTCTTTGTCGATTTGTTCGATTTACAGTTTATTTCGTAATTACTGACTGCAAAATATTTTATGCATTATTTACAAAAATGTTGACGAAAGATACTCGTGGTTTATTTACAGCGCATGTCCCTTTTTTTAGTCATAATCTAGGTTTTCTGCGACATCCTATCTTTCCATTGATGTATTTTCATTTTATTACGAAAATGTGCAATCAGATGATTTATACCAAACATGACAGGAAACTACAATGCAGTGATAAAATTAAATACCTACCGTCAGAGTAACCCTTAAATTACGTTCATTACACAGTAGTTTAAGGGGGTTGGAAAGCTCTGCTAAGTCATTTCCTTCTGGTAATAACAAAATTGTGTACCGTTGCGTTACATTTAAAAATCAACGTCTCTATGAGCATAATGGCTACTGCGCACGTATTGATCAAGAGTCACTGCGAATTACCAACGTAAAACATGTTAATAATTCACTAGTGCTTACTCTAGTCCGTAATGTTGGCAGCCACT
Organism: Clitarchus hookeri; assembly: GCA_002778355.1. NCBI lineage: Eukaryota > Metazoa > Arthropoda > Insecta > Phasmatodea > Phasmatidae > Clitarchus > Clitarchus hookeri. Next base: position 567,646 of record NQII01000943.1, read on the forward strand.
TGACCGTTATCCAGCTGTCAACGTTGTGTTTAAAGTAAGAAGCCTAAATAAGTGACAACGGAATAATTTTCTATTAACGTTGGAGGAAGAACTTGCGTAACAGTAAAGGCTGTTAGCGTTTAACTGAACACTTTTAAAAGTCCTTTCTAGAATATATTTTACTGTCAGTTATGTCTAGTTTCATGCTTTGTACAATTAGCATTGTCGCGAGTCAGATGGCATTAGTCATGAGATGATATAGTCTACAGTCTAAACATCAAATAGTGGAAATGTAGACAAATCAGTGAAAACCAGAGAAAATGGCCCCAATGGTAGTCACTGGCAGGTAAATGATTATTATGATGGCTGAATTTCACTGACTGAAATGTGTGTTTCCCACTGAATGTCGAGAATCACACTACCGTGTCTCTTCACCCGGTATGTCGTATTTATCAACTGGTAATACAAGTGTCAGAGCAAAATATCTATAGAGAAAATAATTCTATCATATTCATTTTAAAGTGCAGATTCTCAGTTTAATAAAAAACATTTTCATTGACCAGGGAGCGTTTTTCGATGCAGCTAACGCAAATTCAGCGCTTATGTGTGTGAAATGTCGTTTATTTTTGTTTGGTTTGCTTGGTAGGAAGCAGAGCGAAGCCAGAAGGGGGTGGGGGATATCAGGACATATCTCCCCCCTCCCAAGAAAAAAAAAAACCAATAATTTTTTTTTTAAATATAATAAATGTGTGATCCCCTTGAACATAAATTATGCTTATAGAATTTTGTGGTTCCATATCTGTATATTAGCCCATTGATTGTAAATAATTTCTTGAACTAAATGTGAGTAAACAATTATATATATATATATATATATATNGAACACGGTAGTTTATAGCATTTTGTAGTTCCGTCTGTGTATACTAGCCCATTGGTTGTAAATAATTCTTTAACTAATAATTTTTAATATTATAGGTTTCATATTTTTTACCAAACATATAAATTTTAAATCCCTCCCTTTTCCCCTCTCGAAGTAAATTCCTGGTTACGCCCTTGGTAGAGAAAAGCGTGTTGGGCGTATTGTGTCCTTGGATCGAGGTGTCATTACGTGAAAATAACACATGCTGGCGGAGGAAAAGGAAAACAATCGTCCAGTCACCGATAAGCGAAAATGCGACCCTCTCCTCACCCCCTTTCCAACGATAAATTTTCCCCTGCGCCGTCCCTCTGCCCCCTTGCAAAATCTCTACCCCCTAACGGCCGGGCACGGTATCGCCGATATTTCCGCAAACACGCCGGGCGACCACAGGGTGAGTTCCCTCTATCTCTTCCTCTCTTTTACTCCTCTCTCTCTCTCACTCTCTCCCCACACACACCCCATACGCAAACACCGCTCCCCCCAGAGGCCAGGACAGGACGGAAGCGGAAATCTGCGCGCGGGAAGCTGTTGTGTTACGAGATTTGCATACGCGCCCGGGGGTTGACGGCGGCGACCCGACTGCCAAAGCGCGGGCAACACCTCGGCGGGGTTCGCGTCTGTTCGGCGCGCGGATCGCCCTGTCAACTCCAGCTGTCGCGGGTCTGGTCCGACCACCACGCCGGCTACACGAGCGTCCGCACTCCCTTTGCAGTTTTTTCCCTTCAGAATCCAGTTTTCTTTACCGTATGCCAAGCGCGTTGATAATGCGCTAGTGCATGAGTTGACTTGTTTTCCAGAGGTTGCGTATTCGATAGATTGCCGCAGTTTCTAAATATACACCCCAGTAATTAATATAAAAATAGGCTAGCCTCAAAGAATCGAAATAATACTAATATTAATATGTTCGTTTTATCCACCAGGGCCACGGTGATGTAGTGGTCAGACCATTCGCCTGCCAGAAAAAAGGCGAACCTAGCTCGATTCCCGGAGGGAACACCCGGATTTTTGCGTGTGGATAACGTGGCGGACGTTGCCGTCGACCGACGGGTTTTCTCGGGGCACTCCCATTTCCATCGCTCCCCGCTCTTGCATTTCACCGCTGATCAGTCGCCATATGATCTTACCCTCACCGGCACCCAATGCATCACTTAACTTTTTACGTACCGCAAGCTAAGAAATCAGAAAACATCGTTTTAAGAGCGCTTGGTACATAAATAAACGCTGAACAGGTTGATTGAAGTTTACAAGTTTCTAGAAGCCAGTATAGAAAATTACAGAAAGGACAATCCTAAATAACAGTTTCTGCCTACTCTGAGAAAATATTTTGGCGGAATGATACTTTCCTTTTTCTTTAGTGCNACAATCCTAAATAACAGTTTCTGCCTACTCTGAGAAAATATTTTGGCGGAATGATACTTTCCTTTTTCTTTAGTGCGATATCTTACGTCGCGCTAAAACGTGCGGATTAACAGCGTTAGAAATAACTAAACAGTCACACATCACGCTGGCAAAATATTTGCTCAGATTGTTAGCGAAAAATTCCACGTAGATTTACCGTCTCTTAGTTTTCCTATATTCGCTCGCAAAAAGCTGGGTAATTTTTTATCGACGTTTTCAAGTGTTTATTTGTGTAGCACGCCTTCTTAAGAAACATTTACTGGACAAAAGGACAGATAAACCCACCTGTGGCAAAATCACTCCCAGTCCGGGCCGGGCAACTGGTTTAGAATCCACGACCTCTCAAATACAATTCTGGCACAATGAGCAAACACTCGTACAAATGTTGAGGACTCTTGCTAGGCAGGGCTTATCGTCTCGTCGACGGTGACGTCATTAGAGACGGAGCAAGGGGAGATGTCGGCCCTGGCCTGTGTAGTCCATTCTCGTTTAACTTCCAACTTTTCTAAAGCCCTGCTAAAGTTCTACTTCCAGGCTCTTCTTCCGCCTCATACAAAAAAAAGCTTAACTAAGTCTAGAAAATTACACAAAAGGGACAACGCACCGCATTCGTGGGCACTCAGTGTAATAATATTCTGCATAATAACTGTTTCTTACTAGGCTTTACCAACACACTTATCCTACCCCCTGTTTTTATTCATATTAAATACAAATGAAAAATTATAATTTATAGATGAAATATAAGTACAAACTAAGGTACTTTTATGTTAAAACAATTATAAAACGATTGTTGTAAATAATATATTTACGAAACAGACAAGCACGTCATACATGGGGTGATTTTCCATATGTTTGACTAAAAAAAGTGTGAATAAATTGCGAATAGACTGCAGTAAGGAACAACCCCGGCATTCGCCTGAAGATATTTCGGGAAACCAGAGAAAACCGAAATCACGGCGGTTCGACCAGGATTCGAACCCAAGTCCTCTCTAAAGCGAGTTCCAATGTTTACCACTGCGCCATCTCGCTCAGTCGAATATTCTTCCCTTAATAAAATAGATAACAACATAGGCATCAAAGCCTGTTTCAGGTTTTCTGTCTATGTTATAAGCTGGTACATTCCAGATTAAAGTATTGTTTTGTAATCTGCAGTTACCTTTTGTAGACAGATATTAATAAACTTGAAATCAGACAAAAAAAGATTATCGAATACAACTACAATCAATTATTTGCAGTTCAAAATTCATATAAATATTTGGCGAGAAAGAAATGTAGATGCTTGTTTTGCGTGCAATATTTATAGAGCAAAGCTGACTGCACCGAAANAAATATTTGGCGAGAAAGAAATGTAGATGCTTGTTTTGCGTGCAATATTTATAGAGCAAAGCTGACTGCACCGAAATCTTTATAAATACTGGCCTCAGTATTTTAGAAAATTGGTACACGATGGAGAAATATAATAAATTCTGTAAATTACATATTACACACGTGCGTCAAATTCAAATACTTACGTACATATTCAAGAATTCATAAATATGAATAACAAGAGGTTAATGAACGGTCTTAAATTTCTTACAAACTATTACTAATTATCGACATAAGTTCACGACTCTATTATGTTCTGTTCTTTTTTTTTGTGTGTGNGTCCATTCTCGTTTAACTTCCAACTTTTCTAAAGCCCTGCTAAAGTTCTACTTCCAGGCTCTTCTTCCGCCTCATAGAAACAAAGCTTAACTAAGTCTAGAAAATTACACAAAAGGGACAACGCACCGCATTCGTGGGCACTAAGTGTAATAATATTCTGCATAATAACTGTTTCTTACTAGGCACTACCAACACGCCTGTCATACCCCCTGTTTTTATTCATATTAAATACAAATGAAAAATTATAATTTATAGATGAAATATAAGTACAAACTAAGGTACTTTTATGTTAAAACAATTATAAAACGATTGTTGTAAATAATATATTTACGAAACAGACAAGCACGTCATACATGGGGTGATTTTCCATATGTTTGACTCAAAAAAGTGTGAATAAATTGCGAATAGACTGCAGTAAGGAACAACCCCGGCATTCGCCTGAAGATATTTCGGGAAAACAGAGAAAACCGAAATCACGGCGGTTCGACCAGGATTCGAACCCAAGTCCTCTCTAATGCGAGTGCGAATGTTTACCACTGCGCCATCTCGCTCAGTCGAATATTCTTTCCTTAATAAAATAGATAACAACATAGGCATCAAAGCCTGTTTCAGGTTTTTCTGTCTATATTATGAGCTGGTACGTTCCAGATTAGAGTATTGTTTTGTGATCTGCAGTTACCTTTTGTAGACAGATATTAATAAACTTGAAATCAGACAAAACAAGATTCTTGAATACAACTACAATCAATTATTTGCAGTTCAAAATTCATACAAATATTTGGCGAGAAAGAAATGTAGATGCTTGTTTTGCGTGCAATATTTATAGAGCAAAGCTGACTGCACCGAAATCTTTATAAATACTGGCCTCAGTATTTTAGAAAATTGGTACACGATGGAGAAATATAATAAATTCTGTAAATTACATATTACACACGTGCGTCAAATTCAAATACTTACGTACATATTCAAGAATTCATAAATATGAATAACAAGAGGTTAATGAACGGTCTTAAATTTCTTACAAACTATTACTAATTATCGACATAAGTTCACGACTCTATTATGTTCTGTTCTTTTTTTTTGTGTGTGAACATTGAAGATTTGAATTTTCTATCCGTTACATATTAACCTTCCTTGATCTAGAGGCTGGACAGCTGGCTTCCCGTTGTTTCGATGGCTTTCAGTGAATATTATTCAATAATTATATCCTATAATTGTGTATTATTTTAATGTTATTCATGTTTGTCTCGCGTTATTTAATTTTGTTATGCCCGTGTTATTTTATATTTTGTATTAGTTTCCGTGTAGTAATTTTAAGGCTTACGGCTGTTGATAAGGCACGTCAAACTTCACAAATAATAAACAAAAATGGTTAAGATAGTTATTATTTTTACTTCTGGGCCACACAATTTGAGTACTCTAACAACCCAAATATAGAAGGATAATTGTGATTGGTCGTTAAGCAAGGGCAAAGTTTGCGTCATTGCTGAAAAAAAAACACCTGTAGCCTATTCATGGTAAAATGAACACTTTTGAAAGCCCTCTCATTTAAAGTAATATGTAAATAAATAAATACATATTTTATTTTAAACTTAGATGTTAACTTTTAAGTGCTGTAGAATACACACACTGTGTTTATTACTTACATGGCANTTGGTCGTTAAGCAAGGGCAAAGTTTGCGTCATTGCTGAAAAAAAAACACCTGTAGCCTATTCATGGTAAAATGAGCACTTTTGAAAGCCCTCTCATTTAAAGTAATATGTAAATAAATAAATATANTTTGAAAGCCCTCTCATTTAAAGTAATATGTAAATAAATAAATATATATTTTATTTTAAACTTAGATGTTAACTTTTAAGTGCTGTGGAATACACACACTGTGTTTATTACTTACATGGCAATATTTATTTTTAAATGCGTTAACGGATAAATAATAGCTAAAAGGAAAAAGTAACTAGGGCCTCAAAAGTGCTCACTTTACAGTGAACAACAGCCTGTACAAAAGAATATGCAAACCAGCGCGCTTTTCATGTCAGATACATGTTGCGAACTGCGGTATAGCTGATTGTAAAGTTTAACGTAAACAAATTGCCAGGGACACAATTTTGCCTTATTCGTGCATAAACAACATTTTTCATGTAGTAAGAGAAATTAACTTAAACAAACAAATAATAATCTACGTGAAATAATTTTTTTTTTTAGCGAGATACTAAAGAATTTTTTTTAGTATCTCGCTAAAAAAAATTATTGCATGTAGATTATTATTCGTTTGTTTAAGTTAATTTCTCTTACTACATGAAAATAGCCAAGAGTATATGAGGTCGAGTGCGCATGCGAAGTCCGCATAGCCGCCTCTGTATCGCACCATTGACCAGCTATTTTTCCAATAGAACTGTTAAAACTACGTGACTTATATTTGACTGTTCTTATAGCAATTGATGTGCCAATGTTTAGGACATACTTAGAAGACGAAGATCAGTCTACTTTAGCTTAAGTGTATGATAAAAAAAAACACACACATAGCATATTTTTTATTTCATAAGAAACATGTGGCGATCAATAATGTCTGACGTTAATTGTGTTAGCAAACAGAAGGCCGTGCGATACATACGTTTTACTTAATTAGCATAACACTGTACACTGTCGCTAACGTAAAAAACTTTTACGGTAAGTTATCAAGAGGCAGTGTCAGAAAAACACAATCACGCATGAACATTTCAACTTTCCTACACATTCCTATAGCACAAAAAGTTAAAAAAAATTATGGATTGAGAAATAGCTGGACTCTGGCAAAGTATTAGCTCACAAAAATGGCAAAATTAGTTTTCTAAATTGGTTCTCTCCAGGTTTCGCTTTTCAGCTACCAAAACTTTTCTTGGCATTTTTTTCATACATTACGCGCTCGTAATGAATTTAAAAAAATTTCAATTAAATCGTGCAAGTTTGGAATTTAACATACAGTCTGGCGTATGTCGGTAGCAAATCAATACAAAATTCAGCAGTGTTCGATTAAACGTAAAACACGTATGACGTCATTTATTTTTACCATTTAATGTGATTAAGAAGCGTGGAAGTGGCACCACGTGCGTTATCGATAAATACGTACCCTTTCGCGTGTGATTGGGAACTCTCTCGCCCCAGTAGAGGACGAGACCCAAGCAGGACAACTGGCAGATGTATACCGGATTCCGCGCTCACGTGGAAAGGCACGCACAGGACAAACTGAAAGGAGCCGTCGAGAGAGTCAAGGAACACAACAGATACTACAAGAAAGGAGGTATTCGGCCGGCCACAGCAGAACACTCAGTTGAAACCAAACACAGTATTGAGCTTGGCCGATACAGCACAACGGCAAATATCTCCAATTACAAAAAAAAAAAAAAGATATATCCGAGAGAGGCAACAGAAACATAGAAACATCCATCCAACATAAACAGGTTAAAGTGTATCATTTTGTTTCATGTTGACACAATGAAACGAGTTTATACCACAGTTCGGCGAACTCATATTTACTTTGCAACACAGAGGATTCTACAAAAAAAAATATAAACAAAGTAAAAAATAATATAGCGCAATGGAACGACGTTGAAAAATGCATCATTTTAAGGTAGTTATGAATAAAATACATGAAATAAATTTTCCGAGACTTTTAGGATATAATTGGGAAATAGGTGTGATCTCTAAGAAAAATACTAAAGAGTTCGTTTTGAAATTAATTTACAAGTTTCGCAGACACCACGGATAACTACATTACTTTTCTACCCTAAAAAAAAAATTGTTAGATTAGGTTGCCGGATAAGTGTAAAAAAATCATTGAGTTTTCCAATTGGTTTTACACGTTAACTTTAAACATTTGTTAAAAGATGCATTACAACTCCATTAATAACTCAAATTCAAAGAAAAAGAATACAAAGGTTAAATTTAAAAAAAAAATTCCCAACTATGATTAGTGCAATTGGGCACGANTTAAAAGATGCATTACAACTCCATTAATAACTCAAATTCAAAGAAAAAGAATACAAAGGTTAAATTTAAAAAAAAATTCCCAACTATGATTAGTGCAATTGGGCACGACCACAAATGTCAAATCTTCCGTTTCTTTTCTCGCATTTCCAGAAACTTTTTCAGTCAGACCGTACCACAATACTGGTTCCGCCATGACATCAGTTGCGCCTGACAGCAACTGGAAGTAAGTTAATTAGAAAACCGAAGGGCTTCGAGAGTTCTTTCGTTTCCGTTGCCTCGTGAAGCAATCGTCGGTAGAATGTTGTTAAGTATCAGAAAGGAATAATGCAAACATACGTTTCGAACTGAACTACCCATTCAACCAGGGGCCGCGGAGGTGTGGTGGTCAGACTATCAGACTACTCGACTTCCACCTAGGCGAACCGGGTTCGATTCCGTGCCGGGTGGGTCAATCCCGGATTTTCGCATGTGGGAATTGTGCCGGACCATGCCGCTGTTTTGAGGGTTTTCTCGGGGATCTCCCGTTTCCTCCACCCTTTTATTCCGGCGCTGCTCCATACTCACCTAGCTTCAACATCATCGGCTCTCAATACCTCCATGTTGAAATCCGCCCAAATATGTTCACTCACTCATCACTCACCCTGCTCACCGTTTTTCGGGGCTTAGTTATGGGAAAATCTTAAGGGGACTTCCTAGTAAAATATTGCCTGCAAAATGAGTGTTTGTGCGTATACGCGTTTCTCAGAAAGTAAATGTCCCGGGAATACGACTTCTTTAACGAAACTTACTTAAAAAAAAACAATTATGTACAGTTACCATTTTTACTTTTATTTTATGAAATATATTCAAAAAGTAAAAAGTAGTGAAAAGACATTAAAAAAAGTATATTTGTTTAGGAATTTCTTGCGCAAAGGAGAAAAAAAACAAAGTGGTATCTGTAGTTTAATTCATTGTCTTTCAACACGTGTAATAATATTGTACAGTTACAGATCTAATGTGTGAGAAAAGTAGCTTCATGGGGATACCATAGGGATACTTATTGCATTATGACAGTCTTGAGAGGGGATGTCTTAATGATTCCTTATGACCAGACATGACGTTGAGGAATGAACAATTGTTACTAGGCATTCCCCTTAACCCTTTAAGCTGCAGTGCCCTGTATACAAGGTGTTTTTAATGACATGTCGAAATTCAAACTACAACATCTGTGGACTACTAAAAATCCTTGTAACAATTTTTTGGAAAGGTCAAATAGTATTTTTAAATTTATGTCGACGTCATGCAAAACAAACGCAGGGAGTCCGGAGATATACGTACCTGGGAGTATAACAGGTTGCATATCACGTAGGCGAACGGAACTGGCGCGCCATGCGGTGAGCGCCTGCACATAATAGGACACCACAAACTAGAGGCACGTGGGTGCAGCTAGTGGTTGCTTGTTGTGTGTCAAACCACGTGAACAATGGGAAATTAGCAATCGAGCAGTGCAGGCTGCCAGAAGTTCCCGCATGGCACGCTAATTCCATTCCCCTTGTGGTATGCAACTTGATGTGCACGCAGGTACGTATAACTGCCGACTCTCTGCGCTGTTTTGCCTAACTTAAACATTAATTAAAAAATACTACGTAACCTTCCCAAGAATTTTGCTACAAGGATTTTTTGTTTATGTTAGTCCATGGGTGCTGTGGTTTGAATTTTGACATGATATTAAAAAAACAACTTGCATGGGAAGTTGTACGGTAATTAGCTAATTAGCTTTAAGGAGAACTACCCCATCCCTCATCCCATCATTTTGAAGTTTTAGTTTTTCTGGCTTCTTTATGTTAAAAAGAAAAGAAAATTACTCTTATACCCTAATAGCTATTGACATTACATTGCATTAGATATAAAACAAGGGCACTACGAACTCATAATTACGTCCAATTTTAATTCTGCCAAAATTCGGCAAAACCAATTTTGGGACAAATATAAGTTCGTGGTTCAGTCGTTATGTCTGTACTGCTCTGTGCGGTATTTTATTCTGGCATAGGGGTGCTTTCGGATTTTAAATTTTTTTTCAAAAACATAAACAAGCGAGACAAACGAAGCACCCGATATGGCGGGGTAAGGTTCCCTTAATGATATACAATTTACATAGGAGCGAGCAGTGTCCAGTAAGGAAGTACGTCACTCGTGTGAGATGTCTTTCGTTGTTCAGACTACGTTCCGTAGTAACATAAAGAGCTGCTGCCAACATCAAGTAAAAGCACATTTTTTATTGCCCCCGATGCACAACACAACGTTATACTAACAGTTCTGAAGAAAAAAAATTGTCGGCTGTAACGCTTTAAATATATTTATCTATCCGTGACTGAAAGGGTTCAAAACCACCGGACTTTTTAGCGGTGGATCACGTAGCATTAAGAAGTCTTTAAGAGACGAGAGTGCCGGCCCTGCGCTCAATCCCCGACCTGGAGGAACGCGATTTTTTTGTAATGGCGTGTACTCCCTTAGCCTTTGAAGTTCCACTTCACCGCCAGTCAGCGGTTTCCCTCTTCATTTAACCTCCGCGGAGAAGAGGCACGTCAAAGCCAGTCTCGTCGTAGCGAAGGCCTGCGCCGAGAAGCCGAGAGCCCCGGAACGTAATTAACACTCAACACGTTAACTGAAGTCTTCCAGCTTTATAGAAGTCAACGCAGAAACACCAAAAAAAGCCAATGCTACAAAACACTTATTTTTTTTTTGCTTATTTTGTCAGAAAAATGTTTTGTTCCAGAGTTAAGCTATCACTCGAGCCGTAAATTTGTATAATTACTTGCGATGCAAGGGGCACCATACTAAACGAATTTATTACAGCAAAGGAGTGTTCCGAGAAAAAAAATACGTACAATAGTGTTTTTCAAGGTTGCCTGTTCCTATTCTGAAATTCTTTCTGCGGGCGAAAATTGGCAAGTATGTGCTGTCTGCGATAAAATATTACCGACTAACTTCACCTGGAGGTTATTCACGAAAAAAAAAAGGTGAAAAACTCACGACTTAAGGTCCAAAGGGAATCCTAAGGACGGTACACATCTTTGAAGATGGACCTAAAATACTAGCTTATTACAAACACTGAAGACAATTTTTTATGATGAATCATTGAGTGTCTGTATAAAGTGTGACGGAACAAAGATCTGCAAACACTACGACACATGTCTGTCGCTGTCATCAAATTATTTCATGGAAATAATCACGGTTGCTACCCTTATTTAGACAATCTCGATAACGCTGTAGCATATTTGGGATTTAAAAGATGGATTATTAACCCGCGTATCACAATTAACTTAACACATCATCCAGACACTGAAGTGTCCCATCTCCAGTATTTTTAATAAACTTGTGTTCCGGGTTCAACTTAAAAAATATGTACGACCCTTAGGATTCATTTTAAAGCATATGTTGTATATGTTTTCGCCTTCTTTTTTCGTGATCAACCTGCAGCCGAAGTTTGTCGAGCTAGCTTGGATACATCCTGTATCCTGTATATCCAGTGTAATTTTATGACATCACTATAGCCCAGCTAGCAATCATTGACAGGGTCAGTGCAGGGCCTTTAAAGGATGCGAAATCCACGCCACGCTGTACTTCACCGTTATACCGGAAATGACCTGCTTCGTGCTGTAGTCAGTCTCCGCCCGTAGCGTTGCCAACCGTTCCGATTTTGTTGCGAATGTCCCAACTTCTCTAAAATTGCCCCGCGTCCCGCCACGAATGATGCCGAACACCCAAATAATGTCCACACTTTTATGTTTCACGAGTTATTTCCACTAGTTAAATGGGGAGGGGCGCAATTAATAAGCCAAAAGCTTCGTACCGCCATTTTTTTTAATTATCACGACGTCTACCAGTACGTTCTAAAATAAAACTCACTTCTCAGTGCTGCAACCTCAGAGAATAAATTTTTTTATTGGATTTTATAACTCCACCAATGTGTTTTAATGGAAGGCAAAAAGGAAATGGAGGAAGTTAAACTTAATAACATATATCTAAAAATGGCGTCCCACACCCATACCATACCCAGCAATCAAACCAAGTGCCTCTCGCAATAAAAAAAAACGCCTTAGGCAGACACACCAAGGACACTGGAACGTCCAACCTAACTTTAGTTATTAGAACACTTATATGTTACAATTTGTTATTTATTACTGTTTTTATTACGGTTTTACATTGCACAAATTAAGAAAAAAGATCCTCCAGGATTTCCTGTCTTTATCTGTGTATAACAGATTTTTTGAACTTTTTTTTTCTATAGTGTTGTTTTGATGTGTCTCAACGTTTTTCTGCAGTTGTCACCCCTACTCCCACAACGAGGGCGAGCAGTTGACGATAGAAGCCCAATTCCAGTTTCTGAGGTGAAAACGGTACAAACACTAAAGAGATTTTTTTTAAGTAAACATAACTTTCGTAAAAACCTTGTCCTTTCCACTCTTCCGCCACACGTGTAATAGACAATTGTGGTGTACATAATTACAAGCCACACGGAGGCTAAGCAACACACGTTGTGGAATTATAACAAACTCTTAATTATTAGAAACATTTTTCTGGGAGTGGTTACTCTCGTTATAAGGGTATGTTTTATTACATAACGTTATCTTATTTCATAACCTTGACGCTACTCCCCACCTGTGGTGTACGGAATGGTTCGTAGGGTCTATACTTAATGTTAAATGGCACAGACTATAAGGTGCCTTGAAGACTGAGGGTATCAAACAATGACTTCATAACGACTTAGTTTTGCGGTTTTAACATGTTTATTTGCCCGGGAATTTATTCATACATTTCCGGAACTTTTCCGGGAGTTTATACATACTTTCCCGGTACCTTGAGCCGAGAATTTACTCATACTTTAAAGCCCTGCGAGCTCTTGGCCTAAAGGACTGGTTACAATGTTCTGGCTAATGTTTCCGACGCTGTGGGGACATTAGATGACAGGACACGTCCCTGAGTGACGCCGTTGTTACTTATATGTACTTGTTGCGGTTGCGGGGTAGTTGTTCCGGCAGTTGAGATCTGGTGAGCTGGATGACCCGGATACATTCCGGCAGTTGATGAGATCTGGTGAGCTGGATGGCCCCTGTTATAGGCCCTCGGACTGGCTGTTGTTGGTGTGTTNCTTCGAGAGTTCTTTCGTTTCCGTTGCCTCGTGAAGCAATCGTCGGTAGAATGTTGTTAAGTATCAGAAAGGAATCCTGCAAACATACGTTTCGAACTGAACTACGCATTCAACCAGGGGCCGCGGAGGTGTGGTGGTCAGACTATCAGACTACTCGACTTCCACCTAGGCGAACCGGGTTCGATTCCGTGCCGGGTGGGTCAATCCCGGATTTTTGCATGTGGGAATCGTGCCGGACCATGCCGCTGTTTTGAGGGTTTTCTCGGGGATCTCCCGTTTCCTCCGCCCTTTTATTCCACCCTTTTATTCCGGCGCTGCTCCATACTCACCTAGCTTCAACCTCATCGGCTCTCAATACCTCCATGTTGAAATCCGCCCAAATCTGTTCACTCACTCATCACTCACCCTGCTCACCGTTTTTCGGGGCTTAGCTATGGGGAAATCTTAAGGGGACTTCCTAGTAAAATATTGCCTGCAAAATGAGTGTTTGTGCGTATACGCGTTTCTCAGAAAGTAAATGTCCCTGGAATACGACTTCTTTAACGAAACTTACTTTAAAAAAAACAATTATGTACAGTTACCACTTTTTACTTTTATTTTATGAAATATATTCAAAAAGTAAAAAGTAGTGAAAAGACATTAAAAAAAGTACATTTGTTTAGGAATTTCTTGCGCAAAGGAGAAAAAAAAAACAAAGTGGTATCTGTAGTTTAATTCATTGTCTTTCAACATGTGTAATAATATTGTACAGTTACAGATCTAATTTGTGAGAAAAGTAGCTTCATAGGGATACCATAGGGATACTTATTGCATTATGACAGTCTTGAGAGGGGCTGTCTTAATGATTCCTTATGACCAGACATGACTTTGAGGAATGAACAATTGTTACTAGGCATTCCCCTTAACCCTTTAAGTTGCAGTGTCCTGTATACAATGTGTTTTTAATGACATGTCGAAATTCAAACGACAGCGTCTGTGGACTACTAAAAATCCTTGTAACAATTTTTTGAAAACGTCAAATAGTATTTTTAAATTTATGTTGAAGTCATGCAAAACAAACGCAGGGAGTCCGGACCTTAACATACCTGCGAGCACAACAGGTTGCATATCACGTAGGCGAACGGAACTGGCGCGCCATGCGGTGAGCGCCTGCACATAATAGGACACCACAAACTAGAGGCACGTGGGTGCAGCTAGTGGTTGCTTGTTGGGTGTCAAATCACACGAACAATGGGAAATTAGCAATCGAGCAGTGCAGGCTGCCAGAAGTTCCCGCATGGCTCGCTAATTCCATTCCCCTTGTGGTATGCAACTTGATGTGCACGCAGGTACGTATAACTGCCAACTCTCTGCGCTGTTTTGCCTAACTTAAACATTAATTAAAAAATACTAGATAATCTTCCCAAGAATTTTGCTACTAGGATTTTTTGTTTATGTTAGTCCATAGGTGCAGTGGTTTGAATTTCGACATGATATTAAAAAAACAACTTGCATGGGAAGTTGTACGGTAATTAGCCAATTAGCTTTAAGGAGAACTACCCCACCCCTCATCCCATCATTTTGAAGTTTTAGTTTTTCTGGCTTCTTTATGTTAAAAATAAAAGAAAATTACTCTTATACCCTAATAGCTATTGACATTACATTGCATTACATATAAAACAAGGACACTACGAACTCATAATTACGTCCAATTTTAATTCTGCCAAAATTTGGCAAAACCAGTTTTGTGACAAATATAAGTTCGTGGTTCAGTCGTTATGTCTGTACTGCTCTGTGCGGTATTTTATTCTGGCATAGGGGTGCTTTCGGATTTTAAATTTTTTTTCAAAAACATAAACAAGCGAGACAAACGAAGCACCCGATATGGCGGGGTAAGGTTTCCTTAATGATATACAATTTACATAGCAGCGAACAGTGGAAGTCCGTCATTTGTGTGAGATGTCTTCCGTTGTTCAGACTACGTTCCGTAGTAACATAAAGAGCTGCTGCCAACATCAAGTAAAAGCACATTTTTTACTGCCCCCGATGCACAATACAACGTTATACTAACGGTTCAGAAAAAAAATAAGGCTGTAACGCTTTAAATATATTTATCTATCCGTGACTGGAAGGGTTCAAAACCACCGGACTTTTTAGCGGTGGATCACGTAGCATTAAGAAGTCTTTAAGAGACGAGAGTGCCGGCCCTGCGCTCAATCCCCGACCTGGAGGAACGCGATTTTTTTGTAATGGCGTGTACTCCCTTAGCCTTTGAAGTTCCACTTCACCGCCAGTCAGCGGTTTCCCTCTTCATTTAACCTCCGCGGAGAAGAGGCACGTCAAAGCCAGTCTCGTCGTAGCGAAGGCCTGCGCCGAGAAGCCGAGAGCCCCGGGACGTAATTAACACTCAACATGTTAACTGAAGTCTTCCAGCTTTATAGAAGTCAACACAGAAATACCAAAACAAGCCAATGCTACAAAACACTTATTTTTTTTTGCTTACTTTGTCAGAAAAATGTTTTGTTCCAGAGTTAAGCTATCACTCGAGCCGTAAATTTGTATAATTACTTGCCGCGCAAGAGGCGCCATACTAAACGAATTTATTACAGCAAAGGACTGTTCCGAAAAAAAAAAAAACGTACAATAGGGGTATTAAAGGTTGCCTGTTCCTATTCTGAAAGTCTTTCTGCCGGCGAAAATTGGCAAGTATGTGCTGGCTGCGATAAAATATTACCGACTAACTTCGCCTGGAGGTTATTCACGAAAAAAAAGAGGTGAAAACAAACTCACGACTTAAGGTTCAAAGGGAATCCTAAGGACGCTACACATCTTTGAAGTTGGACCTAAAATACTAGCTTATTACAAACACTGAAGAAAATTTTTTATGAAGAATCATTGAGTGTCTGTATGAAGTGTGACGGAACGAAGATCTGCAAACACTACGACACATGTCTGTCGCTGTCATCAAATTATTTCATGGAAATAATCACGGTTGCTACCCTTATTTAGACAATCTCGATAACGCTGTAGCATATTTGGGATTTTAAATATGGATTATTAACCCGCATATCACAATTAGCTTAACACATCATCCAGACACTGAAGTGTTACATCTCCAGTATTTTTAATAAGCTTGTGTTCCGGGTCCAACTTAAAAAATATGTACGACCCTTAGGATTCATTTTAGACCATATGTCGTTTATGTTTTCGCCTTCTTTTTTCGTGATTAACCTGCAGTCGAAGTTTGTCGATCTAGTTTGGATACACCCTGTATATCCAGTGTAATTGTATGACATCACTATAGCCCTGCTAGCAATCATTGACAGGGTCAGTGCAGGGCCTTTAAAGGATGCGAAATCCACGCTATACTTCACCGTTATACCGGCAATGACCTGCTTCGTGCTGTAGTCAGTCTCCACCCGTAGCGTTGTCAACCGTTCCGATTTAGTTGGGAATGTCCCAACTTCTCTCAAATTGCCCCGCGTCCCGCCACGAATGATGCCGAACACCAAAATAATGTCCATACTTTTATGTTTCACAAGTTATTTCCACTAGTTAAATGGAGAGGGGCGCAATTAATAAGCCAGGAGCTTCGTACCGCCATTTTTTTAAATTATCACGACGTCTACCAGTACGTTCTAAAATAAAACTCACTTCTCAGTGCTGCAACCTCAGAGAATAAAAAATTTTATTGGATTTTATAACTCCACCAATGTGTTTTAATGGAAGGCAAAAAGGAAATGGAGGAAGTCAAACTTAATAACATACATCTAAAAATGGCATCTCACACCCATACCATATCCAGCAATCAATCCAAGTGCCTCTCGCAATGAAAAAAAACGCCTTAGGCAGACACACCAAGGACACTGGAACGTCCAACCTAACTTCAGTTATAAGAACACTTACATGTAACAATTAGGTATTTATTACTGTTTTACATTACACAAATTAAAAAAAAAAAGACCCTCCAAGATTTCCTGTCTTTTTCTGTGTAACAGATTTTTGAACATTTTTTTTCTGTAATGTTGTTACGATGTGTCTCAACGTTTTTCTACAGCTATCACCCCTACTCCAACAACGAGGGCGAACAGTTGACGATAGAAGCCCAATTCCAGTTTCTGAGGTGAAAAACGGTAAAAACACTAAAGAGATTTTTTTAAATAAACATAACTTTCGTAAATACCTTTTCCTTTGCACTCTTCCGCAACACATGTAATAGATCATTGTGGTGGACATAATTACAAGCCACACGGAGGCTAAGCAACACACGTTGTGGAATTATAATAAAATTCTTAATTATTTGAAATTTTTTCTGGGAGTGGTTACTCTCGTTATAAGGGTATATTTTATTAAATAACGTTATATTATTTCATAACCTTGACGCTACTCCCCGCCTGTGGTGTACAGAATGGTTCGTAGGGTCTACAGTTAATGTTAAATGACACCGACTATAAGGTGTCTTGAAGGTTGAGGGTATCAAACAATGACTTCATCACGACTTAGTTTTGTGGTTTTAACATGTTTATTTGCCCGGGAATTTATTCATACATTCCCAGAACTTTTCCGGGAGTTTATACATACTTTCCCGGCACCCTGAGCCGAGAATTTACTCATACTTTAACGCCTTGCGAGCTCTTGGCCTGAAGGGCTGGTTGCAAATGTTCTGGCTAACGTTTCCGACGCTGTGGGGGCATTAGGTGACAGGACACGTCCCTGAGTGACACCGTTGTTACTTATCTGTACTTGTTGCGGTTGCGGGGTAGTTGTTACGGCAGTTAAGATCTGGTGAGCTGGATGACCCGGATACATTCCGGCAGTTGATGAGATCTGGTGAGCTGGATGGCTCCTGTTATAGGCCCTCGAACTGGCTGTTGTTGGTGGGGTGCACTCAGATGGCTTCCTCTCGACGTGGAACTTCTCGTTGAAGCTCACCACTCGCTCCGTTCTCGGCGTAGGGTTGTAATTGACTGATTACTTCCCTACCCCGTCCCAGCGAGGGACCCCAGGCGGGTCTCCACCTGTCCTTCTCGGCTACTAGCTGCACTGGAATAATCCCACTAGCTCGACATGGTGCCCCCTCGTTGGAGCTCACCACTCGACTCCGCCTTCTCGGTGCATTGTAACTGACTGACTGGTAACTGACAGACTGATGCGGTAACTGACTGACTCACGTCCTGGCGTGGTGATACTACTCGTCCGACATGACTCTGGTAACTGTCTAACTGCTTCTGCCCTGCCCTGCATTTCGCGTCCCGATATGGCTGACCCCTTAATGTTGCGACTGACTGATGCGGCTGACGGACGTGGCCGGGTTCCGATATCCTGGCCTTGGTATTTGTTGCACTGACTTACTCTCTCGGCGCGGAGTATCGCAGTTTCCGACTGCCCCGATATGACTGACCGACGGACTCTCTCGGCGTGGTGATCAAAACTGTCCAACTGATTACTCTCTGTGCGGTGATAACGAACTGATTCCCTCTTCTCTCGAAAATTCGCTTATATCCTTTCTTGNACATGCGCCATGGTTCTTGAAGGTTGGGGGGGAGGGGGTGATGTGGGCCAGTTGCCCCTGCCATACACTGTCAGCTTATTCTCGGTGTGTGTTTTTGACTTCGGGCGGAAATCGTCTTACTATCTCGTCATTTCTCGGCGTTTACAAATTTCACGGAGCTTGCTAGGGGGGTGGGAGGAGGAGGCCCGAGGGCGGCAAGTGCTACCTCACCTCGGCTTGAACTCGGTATGCATAAATGGGCGACACGTGTCGTCCGGAAAGCCCTACACGGTTTAAACTGGCGGGGAAGGAGGGGGGTTGTGACAGCGCCGTTTCTAACTTATTATATGCGTTATGCGTCAACCTAATTGTAGTGCTAAATTAATTAACACATTTAATTAATGGTTTTCTTGGATTTAGAATATGAGCCTTTTAGAGGCAATAGAGTTTACCGACGTTCTGCCATGCATTGCAGCATGCATCACCAGTGTTGAAAATCATTCGCTAGTGAATTGTATTTCATAGGGCTTATTAACGTCCCCCGATATTATATCTGAAGGCTTATCAGGGGACGGTTTACAAACTAACTTATAACCTAACTTAAATTAACACCCATGTCTTACCTGGGATTCTAACCCAGAACCTCCCGCACCGCAGACCGGTGGTGCAAAATCCGACAATGTAAATATTTATGAATTTTNAAAATCCGACAATGTAAATATTTATGAATTTTTCTTATTTAAATTATTTTCAGATTTGTTGTTTAATATTTTGTATTTCCTCCTAGGTTATTAATCAGTGTGATCTAGGTTAATGTTGAAATTATTCAACATTGATCATTTTTGTTTGATTGTTTATTTTAAGTTTTGTATGTATTAACTATTTCTGAAATGGCACATTTTATTTTAGCTTTGCTAATTTTCAGCTCTCCGTGCATTCCCAAGGGGCAAAATTATGATTGTGTGCTTTGTCGGTACATTTGAAATTATATGTTTATTATTTTAAATTAAGATTGTCACTGTTGATATCTAATAATTAAGTGAACTCACTGGACCTTATACGCCCGTATATTAACTTTAAACGTTCTTCTGGCCGTTTTCCGAGTAAAGAAATAAGTCGAGGGACTTATACGTGATCGTGGGTGACGTAGCAATTAAGTTGTATTTTGCGGCCAGCGTAGATTAGTTTTTACGCTGCGTCAAGGGATGGTTTTACGCACGCTCGTGAATGCTGCTGCTGCGTAAGCTGCAAGTTCTTCGGTTAGTGCAGTTAGTGCGACAGTCGGAACACAAAACCTCCCCTGCGCGGAAGTTAAACGAGACTTCAATAAAGACGCACTATCAAACCTGAAGTCGCTGCAGATTACTTGCTGACACCATGGCAAAGAGACTATCTTTCTACAACAGAAAAAAAAATAGTTCACACACAGAAATTACAATGATTTCTTGAGGTTCAGGCACCGCTAACGAGCGGTGACAGCTAACGTCATTGACAGCCGTACACTGAAGAAGATCGTGACGCGTGTTTTACGAGTGCTCGGATCACGGTCAATAGAGTCCATATTACGATACTTCCGCCACCGGTGCAAAACAACTTCCACTGTGATTCAAACCAGGCTTCGGGACTCCCAGTTTAAGGACGTTCGAGGTAAAGTAACCACGTTCGAACTGAAACTCTGAAAAATATCACTGCCCATAACTGTAGTCTATTCGCTATGTCTTAAACAATTTCTGAAACAAACCTTTGAAAAATCATCCATCTACGACGTGTTTGGCAGTTTCCTAAATATGTCATATATCACAAACGTTTTATACTTCTGGTAACATAAAAGTAACTTATTTTTATTAAATTGAACACTTGCCTATATTTTATGTCTAAATTAAAATGTTTCATTTATAATTAATATGGATAAGAACAGAAGAAACAGGTGTGTTGGTAACGCCTACTAAAATTAGTTCTTATGCAAAATATTATTATTATTATACAGAGTGCGCTCAAATGCGGTGCATTGTCCCTTTGGTATAATTTTCTACACTCGGTTAGGGTTACTTCTACTACAGGTTGGGAGGATCAATGTTTAAAGCTTGGCAAAGGGAAAATTTTCAGCTACTAGGTAAGCGCTAGTGTCCCATGTGTACCAGATTTGCTTTATTTTCTACGTTAAAAACAGCATAACTGCAATAATCATAAATAAAAAATAAAATAACTTCGTAACTAAGTAAAACCTTTCTGTTTCATAATTCACGTAGCTTAAAGTTTTAACTAAACATTACCTTTTGGAATACTGCGCACCTAGCGGTGGAAATTTTCCCTATGCCAAACTCTGCCATAATAAATATAGTTTTGTTCCTAACTTGAGTAGAATATAACGTAACCCGGTTAAACTTTGTTTGCATGAGACGGAGGAATATCCTGGAAGTATAACTTTAACAGGGCATCAGAAAAGTCGTAAGTAACAGCGAATGGACTATACACATATACTACGTACACCACCCACTAGTACGCCGGCTCCCAGTTAAGTTTACAGCGAATTATAACAATAGTTCTAAGGCTTGACGTATTGGGAGTGTAATGTGTCAGTTTACGGCTACTGAAGTCTGCGGTTATTTTAAACACGAAAAATATTTGCCGACTATTAAAACATTTACTGTCATAAACATATTCCACGGCTGCCACTTGGACTATGCATGACTGAAGCGAGACGGTGCACGGCAATGTTAACCTTACATACATCGGAAAAATACAAAATGAGAAGAAAAGTAAATACTTAGCAGGGCTTTCAAAAGTGTTAAATTAACCGTAATTAGCCTACAGTTGTTTTTTGCTTTATCCATGAATCTGCCCAGAATCTGTTTTTTTTATATGGAGTTATATTTGGCGTGGGTACAAACCAACGAAAAATGCATACATATAATTTCATTTGCATTGTTAAAGGCATTTTATTACGGGCGTTTGATAATACCAAAAAATTAATTATTTCATATTTGCACCAAACATTGTTCAACTTCTATGCATTGCATGTAATGCCATTTTCCTAGAATAAAAAACATTTTACACTTCATATTTTTTGAATAATTATATTAATTTGATGTCAAATCGAAAATTTTTCTGTTTTGCTGCAGCCATAATAACAAATACTAACCAAGTTGAACAAACAGAAAACTATCGCAGCGGGCTACCACGTGATACATAATGTGATCACCAAATAATATGCCGTACATGTGAAAGAAAAGTTAAATACAAGGAAATGTTAGCATATTTTAAATATTGTTTTAAAAAATGCATGAAATGTTATTTGGTGATTACATACATGTCAAGTGGTAGCCCATAAGTTTACGTTGTAAATTTTTTCGTCAGTATCTCTTATTTAGTATTTGTTATTATAGCAGAAGCAAAACAGAAAAATTGGGATTTTACATTAAATCATTTAAAAATTGTGAAGTGTAAAATATATTTATTCGAGGAAAATGTCATCACCTACATTGCGAACAAGTTAAAAAATGTTCGATGCAAGTATAAAATAATTAATTTTTTGGTATCCAACACACCTTGACAGCGTACAGCAATTACCGGGCGAGTGCTGCAATATATATGTTGAAATCGATCAGGCGTTAGTTTTTAACAGTAAAATATTTTACATGATTCGTTATATTTGTTCCGCAGTATTTCATGTGACTATCATTCTCACAGCGCTTTCTATTGCAGACCAGGTAAGTCGTGTGTAAAACATTACGCTTCATTTTTTCAATTTTATTTTATTGGCTATCTCAGTTCTGACAAAAAAAAAATTAAAACCAGCCAACTGTACGAAAAAAAAAAAAACTGTCTGTCGACACTTGAGAAAACTACTGCAGTTCCTATTGGCCTGGTCATAAATAATTCGGTATCTCCGCTGCCAACTCTGTTTTATTGCTTCGCCGGTCCTCGGCGTATATCTGTAGTGAGCTCCTCTCAATTCATAACAGTCTCCATTATAATGTTCGGCGAGAGGGTTATGATTTGTATCCCAAGCAGTTTGCATGCTATTATTCTCACGTTTTCCCAAAGAACGAAACCGAGTTCAGGGCATTATATAGTNAATTAAAATGTTTCATTTATAATTAATATGGATAAGAACAGAAGAAACAGGTGTGTTGGTAACGCCTACTAAAATGAGTTCTTATGCAAAATATTATTATTATACAGAGTGCGCACAAATGCGGAGCATTGTCCCTTTGGTATAATTTTCTACACTCGGTTAAGGTTACTTCTACTACAGGTTGGGAGGATCAATGTTTAAAGCTTGGCAAAGGGAAAATTTTCAGCTACTAGGTAAGCGCTAGTGTCCCATGTGTACCAGATTTGCTTTCTTTTCTACGTTAAAAACAGCATAACTGCAATAATAAAAAATAAAAAATAAAACAACTTCATAACTAAGTGAAACATTTCTGTTTTATAATTCACGTAGCTTAAAGTTTTAATTAATCATTACCTTTTGGAATACTGCGCACCTAGCGGTGGAAATCTTCCCTATGCCAAACTCTGCCATAATAAATATAGTTTTGTTCCTAACTTGAGTAGAATATAACGTAACCCGGTTAAACTTTGTTTGCATGAGACGGAGGAATATCCTGGAAGTATAACTTTAACAGGGCATCAGAAAAGTCGTAAGTAACAGCGAATGGACTATACACATATACTACGTACACCACCCACTAGTACGCCGGCTCCCAGTTAAGTTTACAGCTAATTATAACAATAGTTCTAAGGCTTGACGTATTGGGAGTGTAATGTGTCAGTTTATGGCTACTGAAGTCTGCGGTTATTTGAAACACGAAAGATATTTGCCGACTATTAAAACATTTACTGTCATAAAAATATTCCACGTCTGCCACTTGGACTATGCATGACTGAAGCGAGACGGTGCACGGCAATGTCAACCTTACATACATCGGAAAAATACAAAATGAGAAGAAAAGTAAATACTTAGCAGGGCTTTCAAAAGTGTTCAATTAACCGTAATTAGCCTACAGTTGTTTTTTGCTTTATCCATGAATCTGCCCAGAATCTGTTTTTTTTATATGGAGTTATATTTGGCGTGGGTACAAACCAACGAAAAATGCATACATATAATTTCATTTGCATTGTNTTTTTTTATATGGAGTTATATTTGGCGTGGGTACAAACCAACGAAAAATGCATACATATAATTTCATTTGCATTGTTAAAGGCATTTTATTACGGGCGTTTGATAATACCAAAAAATTAATTATTTCATATTTGCACCAAACATTGTTCAACTTCTATGCATTGCATGTAATGCCATTTTCCTAGAATAAAAAACATTTTACACTTCATATTTTTTGAATAATTATATTAATTTGATGTCAAATCGAAAATTTTTCTGTTTTGCTGCAGCCATAATAACAAATACTAACCAAGTTGAACAAACAGAAAACTATCGCAGCGGGCTACCACGTGATACATAATGTGATCACCAAATAATATGCCGTACATGTGAAAGAAAAGTTAAATACAAGGAAATGTTAGCATATTTTAAATATTGCNTGATCACCAAATAATATGCCGTACATGTGAAAGAAAAGTTAAATACAAGGAAATGTTAGCATATTTTAAATATTGCTTTTAAAAAATACATGAAATGTTATTTGGTGATTACATACATGTCAAGTGGTAGCCCATAAGTTTACGTTGTAAATTTTTTCGTCAGTACATCTCATTTAGTATTTGATATTATAGCAGAAGCAAAACAGAAAAATTGGGATTTTACATCAAATGATTTAAAAAGTGTGGAGTGTAAAATATTTTTATTCGAGGAAAATGCCATCACCTACAATGCCAACAAGTTAAAAAATATTTGGTACAAGTATAAAATAATTAATTTTTTTGGTGTCCAACATACCTTGACAGCGTACAGCAATTACCGGCCGAGTGCTGCAATAAATATGTTGAAATCGATCAGGCTTTAGTTTTTAACAGTGAAATATTTTACATGATTCGTTATATATTTTCTGCAGTATTTCATTTGACTATCATTCTCACAGCGCTTTCTATTGCAGACCAGGTAAGTCGTGTGTGAAACATTACGCTTCATTTTTTCAATTTTATTTTATTGGCTATCTCAGTTCTGACAAAAAAAAATTAAAACCAGCCAACTGTACGAAAAAAAAAAAAACTGTCTGTCGACACTTGAGAAAACTACTGCAGTTCCTATTGGCCTGGTCATAAATAATTCGGTATCTNCACCTGGCGGTAGCTAATTGCGGGTGTTGGTTAATATATTACTATTAATTAGGCGCTGCAGATTAAATCTTTATTTCCAGGCTTTTTTGACGTCAACTAGTTATAAAAATAATGCAAGAACTTATTTGTTTTGTAGAATTCATTTTAAAACTTGGAACAGAAAAAACTATTTCAAACACAACGACATTTCAAATGCAAAATGTATAGTAACCAACCTGTGCAATCAAAATTATTGTTTCAGTTATGAAATTACGCTGATACGGAAATCATTCATTTTGTTTAATATTTCATTAAATGCCCGTTGCAGTTATTTCTATTTTATTCGATTCGTTCGCAGTCAGAAGAATATTATTCAATGCGTTTATGTTGAGCAATATTTTAATCGTTAAAATAACTGGTAAAACTTTGTAGAGTACGACTATTGTATGGCCCTCCAGTCTGTCNAGGGCGTGGAAGAGGAGTTTTGTCGGGTGGGGGAGAGATAAGCGAGCTCGCCACCGGGCGGTAGCTAATTGCGGGTGTTGGTTAATATATTACTATTAATTAGGCGCTGCAGATTAATTCTTTATTTCCAGGCTTTGTTGACGTCAATTAGTTATAAAAATAATGTAAGAACTTATTTGTTTTGTAGAATTCATTTTAAAACTTGGAACAGAAAAAACTATTTCAAACACAACGACATTCCAAATGCAAAATGTATAGTAACCAACCTGTGGAATCAAAATTATTGTTTCAGTTATGAAATTACGGTGATATGGAAATCATTCATTTTGTTTAATATTTCATTAAATGCCCGTTGCAGTTATTTCTATTTTATTCGATTCGTTCGCAGTCAGAAGAATATTATTCAATGAGTTTATGTTGAGCAGTATTTTAAACGTTAAAATAAGTGGTAAAACTTTGTATAGTACGAGCATGTATGGCCCTCCAGTCTGCCTTTGCGATACAACAGCCTCGTTTTTCGCCTGTAATAATGCTCTGTTTTATCAAATGCAGTCCTTAAGGTCGTAACAATTATGACAGGGGAGACATCTTCATCAAAATACAGTGTATGTGAGTGTAAGAATTAAGAGCTTTGTGAAATATTTACTTTTCTAATAATTTCACAGTTTCACTTGACCCGAAGCATGAATGAAGTGATGAGTCACATGACAATGTTAATTTTACATATGGTGGAAGAATACACAACGTAAACACGGGTAAAAATTAAGCAGGGCTTTCAAAAGTGCTCCGTTAACCCTGAATAACATATAAGTGCCTTGAGATGTTCGTAAAACTCCTCTAACCTTGTTTGAACGTATTGATCGTAAATTCTGGTTGAATCGCTTACAATAATGTAAACAGAGAGTTATGAAAAGCAGTNACGCAAGAGTAAAGTGATGAGTCACATGACAATGTTAATTTTACATATGGTGGAAGAATACACAACGTAAACACGGGTAAAAATTAAGCAGGGCTTTCAAAAGTGCTCCGTTAACCCTGAATAACATATAAGTGCCTTGAGATGTTCGTAAAACTCCTCTAACCTTGTTTGAACGTATTGATAGTAAATTCTGGTTGAATCGCTTACAATAATGTAAACAGAGAGTTATGAAAAGCAGTTGCTGGTTATAACCGTAGACCAATTTTCGTCTTCTGCTCATGCATATCCTACATTGACCCACCCATCACCAGCACCACACTCAAAGTCACATGATCAACAGCGATGAATGTGTTTGTTTACGTATGAATTCAACAGAACTGCCCTTTTATATTAATCAAATACTCTGACTATATTTCAATATCTTTCACGCATGGCCACATGACAGAAGCTGTAATTCTGTATTAAAATGTGAATTTTGAGCAATGCTGCTCACATAAAAANTTGTTTACGTATGAATTCAACAGAACTGCCCTTTTATATTAATCAAATACTCTGACTATATTTCAATATCTTTCACTCATGGCCACATGACAGAAGCTGTAATTCTGTATTAAAATGTGAATTTTGAGCAATGCTGCTCACATAAAAATAATCTTCAAAGTTAAAGAAAATTTGTTTATTTTAATTAGATATGAATATGTATTGAGTACTGTAGATCTCGCCTCCGCTCCTCATATTGCTTTTTCTACGTTATTACATTTTGCAATCGACTGAAAAAAGTCCCCATATATAAAAATAGCATGANCACATAAACATAATCTTCAAAGTTAAAGAAAATTTGTTTATTTTAATTAGATATGAATATGTATTGAGTACTGTAGGTCTTGCTTTCGCTCCTCACATTGCTTTTTCTACGTTTTTACATTTTGCGATCGACTGAAAAAAGTCCCCATATATAAAAATAGCATGAAACATGGGACCGTAAATACACACAAAAGAAAGATATACCATTAAAAAATCTGTTCCGCCATAATTTAGTTTTTTTTACTGACACGTTATACTAAAAGGTTGGCCATCACTGCTCTAGTGTGTCGAGTGCGGGGTAAACTACGAACGATCAGAGCATTATGATAATTGACTAATGAGCGCCTCGGGTGCTCAGGGGAATACACGGACCACAGACATACTGATAGCGGAGGTTTGCTATTATACCGTTAAACTCCGAGACTTTTTTTTTCCAAGTCGGCCACTCCCTCGGGCTTGATCGAACGATATTTTTACTCACGTGACAGAACTGCGATTCCGGTGAAAATTGCTGTCATGGTTATCGAACTCCAAATTTGTCAAACGCAGCGCGTAAATTTCATTTTCTCTTATACATTTTTGCCTCTCTTGAAAATTGAAACTTTCATATATGAGAAGTCTTATAGAGAAGCTGAAATACGTGTTCTCGAGTGTAGGTTCGTATTTTAAAAATTAAAAATCACCCATATTTTCTGTTTATTTTTCTTACTGTAAAACCGAAGCCAACAAACTGGCGATGATACTGTTTGGTTTCTTTTAAGGGTGATAGTGCTGTTTGAAACCAGCCTGAAATCTAAAACAAAAGTAGTTTCTGGACAAACGACATAACATTACTAGGATATAAAAATATTATATTTAAATTGAAAGATGTTCCTGTCACTGCCCGAACTACATTGCTACATAAAGTTTATTGTAAACATTTTAATAGCCTGGAAACTGTAGAACGGTTCTTCTCTTCAAAGGGCACAGTGGTTTTTGTTTGAATGCGATATGATGAAAGGCAGCTGAGACATGCCATGTGAAGCCTTATCCTTTCTCTCAGCCGTACCACACTAGGCAACTTCTTTAATATGTCAGTTAAAGGTTCTTGGAAGCTAACACATAATAATTAAGAAAGGACACACTTGCTCAACAGTTTTTCCAACTTTCAGCGTAAATGTTTTGCCAGAGCGAGATGTTTCTGAAGTTTAATGGCAATGGTGTGGTGGAATTGAATTCTAATTTTGATACGATCTCCATTGCCTATAATGACTACGAACAAAGTAACAAAAAAAAAAACCAGGAGCACAATATATGGATGAGAAACACAAATGCAATAAAAATATGATAATATAAAAAAGTACACGATAGAACAAGAACAACGATACAGTTAAAAAAACGAGCGACACAAAAACAACGAGAACAGTACAACTATGACAATATGAAAACAGCAAAACTCCAAGCGAAACACACACTGAAGTTAAGTCAAAATAAATATGCATATAAAAGGATAAAAAAAAGTATGATGATCCAGTCTAAAAATGAACGAAACAAATACAACATAAGTGTTGCTGGACAACATCAGCAAAATTTACATACAAAACATAGAGAAAGCCAAAAAGTCACCAAATTTATAAATGGGTCAAAAATATAATGATCCAGCCTGACAACGAACAGTACAAAACACAGAGGACAGCACACGTTTTAGACAGCCAAATATACAGTAACAAGGTGAAAACAGTGAAAGGCCACTGCGTTCCGGAAGCTGCGATCTGCTCACGTCCTCAAGTGTTTAAACAGAGTTACACATGTGCGCAGACGTACACCTTACGCAGGTAACGTGTGCGTTTCGTTGTGGCGCGAAGCATTGTGCTGAAGGAATATGTACGATCTCAAGACAAAATTATCGTAATATGGTCCATTCACGGTTACTTCGAAGTTTTCTAAAGCTCTGCTTAAGTTCTACTTCCGGGATATTCCTCCGCCTCATGAAAACTAATCTTAACTAAGTTTAGAAAATTACACCAAAGGCACATCATATTTTGCATAAGAACTATTTCTTACGAGGCATTACCAACACACTTATTTTCTCTCAGTTCTTATTATATTATTAAAAATTGAATATTGAAATATATAGATAAAATATAAGTAACAGTTCAATTTAACCAAACATAAGATACTCTTATGTTAACAGAAGTATAAAAAGCTCGCGATACGCCACGTATTTAGGAAACGTCTAATTACGTCATACATGGGGTGATTTTTCAAAGTTTCTAATTGTAATAACCTAACAGAATGTTCTGTTGCTAGTACTACACAGTTCTTTAATCGGGTTTGAGTGTAGCACCAACAAAATATTCTGTTACGTTATTACATTCCTAGTTTTGTCGGAACAATCAAAATCTTCTTTATGCTGTTCTGTTCGAGGTACTAGGCTATATGTTTTGTGCTAGGAACGCAGTGCCCTGCAATAGCAGCCATGTGTACAGTAGCAGAGATACAATCACAGACAGGAATACGACAAACAGCTCTGTTGGTATTGCTATTTATGTTAACAACATTTAGATGGTACCCACGATCCACCAGATGACCGTTCTGATTACAATAGTCTTAGACGGTTCCTACGACCGTGATTTTCTCAGCATGCGAATGTTGTAAACAAAAAATAATATATTAGAGTATAAAAATAGCCATTGACGGTGGGTAAGGTGGTTATGGACGACGAATTTCGAGATATGCCTGCNCGAAGTTCGAGATATGCCTTCCTCGGTTGTGCAAGGAAATGTTAAATATTGCAGTCACTGACTTGGTTCTCGTAAATTATGGGTCGCGTTGGAACCATCGGCGCTATCGTGTCGCCACATGAGGGTGGCGCTTGAACGACACAGGAAAGAAGCCGTGAATAACTTGAATGTGTTGAAGGCCTGGTGCCCATAGAAGATACCAGAAACTTCCCCATGAATTCTTGACGAAATAGCCCGGATGCTCTCAACACACCATGATCCACCTTGTAAATAAAAGTATCGACATAAAGTACATTTGAAAACTTTCGAAAACTGCCATCCCGTTCCGCTCCACGTACAGTGAACTGCGCGCTCGATGGGCTGTTTTTATTCAATTCGGCGCTGTAATAGTGATTTGCCAGGTCTTCTAGAACGTTATATTCACTGTTGTTATAAAAAAATATATGGAGGAGAGGAATTTGGCTATTTATTTTCTTTATAGCTCTTGTTCAGCATTTTCTGTAAGTTGCTTTGAATACCTGATTATTTCCTTGCATTGCCTAGATAGTAAGTTTTAATTTCTTAATTGTATTTTTATTACTGTTGTAATTTATAAACTTAATGCACAAATTGATACTATTTTGTAATTGTTCAACAGGTGTTAAATCTCGTTCTAAAATTAAATTTAAATAAATGTGAATGTTGCTTTCCACCAGCAATTCACACCATGAATCCTGCCGGGTGGTCCACAAATCCAATCTGCGCCAATTTGAGAAATGGTTGCACGTCTGTCACGTTTAATGATTCTCGTCAGTCGTCTTTTGTCCCGTTCGTTCACGATCTTTTTTCCGGCCTCAGCAATGTCGAAGATGTGATGTTTTACCGGATTCCCGATATTCGCGGTGCACTGGTGAAATGGTCGTACGCGAACATCCAAATGTTATCGCTACCTCGGAGATGCTATGTCCCATCTCTCGTGCANCCGGCTGGACTGCACGGAAGTGGGACTATTTTCGCGAGTGACGGACATTCAGGTGATGTAAATGCATGGCAACGTGCACTTTGATCTAATTTATTGTATAGTTAATTACTGAAGATTCAATGACGATGTAGTACAAGAACTGTGCTTAGGACTTTTGTTATAATAAAGAGGTATAGTATATTCGCGGTTTATTCGCACTTTTTGAATAGAACATTTGAAAAAAAACCCACGTATGACGTGTTTGGTTATTTCCTGAATATATTGGGTATCGCAGGTGTTTTATACTTCTGATGANAAAAAAACCCACGTATGACGTGTTTGGTTATTTCCTGAATATATTGGGTATCGCAGGTGTTTTATACTTCTGATGACGTACAAGTACCTTATTTTTGGTTATATTTTTACAAATAAATTATAATATTTCATTTGTAATTAATATGAATAAAAACAGTGAGAAAACACGTGTGTTGGTAATGCCTAGTAAGAAAGAGTTATTATGCAAAATATTATTACACTGAGTATGTACGAATGAGGCGCGTTGTCCCGTTGGTGTAATTTTCTAGACTTCGTTAAGTTTTGTTTGCATTAGGCGGAGGAATTTCCTGGAAGTAGTACTTTAGCAGGGCTTCAGAAAAGTTTTTATAACCGTGAATGAACTATAATATCATAATCAGTATTAGCATAAAAACTTCACTCACTTGTAAAAATAAAAATAGGAAGTGTTATTAGNGAACTATAATATCATAATCAGTATTAGCATAAAAACTTCACTCACTTGTAAAAATAAAAATAGGAAGTGTTATTAGTGAGGATAGTAAACTGTATTTCGGTAAATAATAGCTGTGTGTGTTTTTATACCATCGAAAACAGGACGGATAAGATGCATCTCAGCCCAATACAGCCAGTGTCTTTCCCAAGGTTTATCTGCCGTGGGTACGCAGTTTAACATCTGGTATATAAATAGTCGATAACTAAAACAAAATTGCACCAATCAGGAAGTTTACTAGCTGGGAGAAGCGAATGAATCGCGATTCTGTAGGCTAAAAATAATGTTCTTATAGGTTGTTCACTGTTAATTAAGAACTTTTGAAAGCCCTGATTAGTAGCTACTTTTCTTCTTATTTGGTATCCTTCGCTACATATTTATATGNTTCTTATTTGGTATCCTTCGCTACATATTTATATGAGATTAGCATTGTCACACACCGTCTCACTTCATTCATGCGGCATCTAAGTGGAAAGCGTGGATTTTTTAAGAAAGTAAAAGTGTTAATAATGTAGTTGAGTGGAGAGATTTGGGTGGCTCTTAACAGCGAGGTCTTGGGAGCCGATGAGTAGGAGTGAAATGAGATGAGAATGGAGCAGCGCCGGAATGCAAGGGCGGGGGAGAACAGGAGATCCCTGAGAAAACCCGCTGACCAGCGGCATNCCGGCTGGACTGCACGGAAGTGGGACTATTTTCGCGAGTGACGGACATTCAGGTGATGTAAATGCATGGCAACGTACACTTTGATCTAATTTATTGTATAGTTAATTACTGAAGATTTAATGACGATGTAGTACAAGAACTGTGCTTAGGACTTTTGTTATAATAAAGAGGTATAGTATATTCGCGGTTTATTCGCACTTTTTGAATAGAACATTTGAAAAAAAACCCACGTATGACGTGTTTGGTTATTTCCTGAATATATTGGGTATCGCAGGTGTTTTATACTTCTGATGACGTACAAGTACCTTATTTTTGGTTATATTTTTACAAATAAATTATAATATTTCATTTGTAATTAATATGAATAAAAACAGTGAGAAAACACGTGTGTTGGTAATGCCTAGTAAGAAAGAGTTATTATGCAAAATATTATTACACTGAGTATGTACGAATGAGGTGCGTTGTCCCTTTGGTGTAATTTTCTAGACTTCGTTAAGTTTTGTTTGCATTAGGCGGAGGAATTTCCTGGAAGTAGTACTTTAGCAGGGCTTCAGAAAAGTTTTTATAACCGTGAATGAACTATAATATCATAATCAGTATTAGCATAAAAACTTCACTCACTTGTAAAAATAAAAATAGGAAGTGTTATTAATGAGGATAGTAAACTGTATTTCGGTAAATAATAGCTGTGTGTGTTTTTATACCATCGAAAATAAATCAATAAATTTAAATTATACTTTTATTCATATTAAGGCCTCTATCACTCACGAAATTGTATACTCTCTAGGCAGTTTATTTCAGTATTAGTATCCGTACGCTTCCACTTGTAAATTATTTTTCGAGCTCCTTAAGGTCATACATGTCTATATATTTTATTGGCGCATCCTGACAACCAGACGTTTTATTAGCAGACGTGTTGAAATGTGCAATTCAGGACATATGCGTCATGATGAAACTGTTTGCAGCACAATCGACTCTAATTTAGTACAAACAATCTTACGTTACACATCCGACCAGGAATAATTATCATTTCGACCAAATTTCGTAAAACGCTTACGTACATTTTGAGAACAAATGGTTAGCTTAAAAATTATCTTTATTTTTCATAATGAAAGTAAATTACAGATAGCTACTGACACAGCCGTCTACGGCATGTAGGATAAACTTTTAAAACCCCTTTCTGTCGCTGCATCTAAAAACGTGAAAATGTTGAACAGGACGGATAAGATGCATCTCAGTCCAATACAACCAGTGTATTTCCCAAGGTTCACCTGACGTGGGTACGCAGTTTAATATTTAGTATATAAATAGCCGATGGCTAAAAAAAAATTGCACCAATCAGGAAGTCCGCTAGCTGGCAGAAGCGAATGAATCGCGATCCTGTAGGCTAAAAATAATGTTCTTATAGGTTATTCACTGTTAATTGAGAACTTTTGAAAGCCCTGTATAGTAGCTACTTCTATTCTTATTTGGTATCCTTCGCTACATATTTATATGAGATTAGCATTGTCACACACCGTCTCACTTCATTCAAGCGGTATCTAAGTGGAAAGCGTGGATTTTTTAAGAAAGTAAAAGTGTTAATAATGGAGTTGAGTGGAGAGATTTGGGTGGCTCTTAACAGCGAGGTCTTGGGAGCCGATGAGTAGGAGTGAAATGAGAGGAGAATGGAGCAGCGCCGGAATGCAAGGGCGGGGGAGAACAGGAGATCCCTGAGAAAACCCGCTGACCAGCGGCATCGTCTGGCACGATTCCCACTTGCAAAAATTCGGGAGTGACCCGGCCGAGGGTTGAGCTCAGTTCGCCTTGGTGGGAGGTGAGCAGTCTAACCACTCAGCCACCGCGGCCCCAATAATATGGAAATTCGTGCTCTAATGCGTATAAAAAAGAAACACTTACTTCTGCAGTCATTAATTTGAGTACAGGTAGTCCACTGAAATTACATTTTGGAATTCCCTGATTTTTCCGTTTTTCAGGCAATTTCTTGCAATTTTCCCTGACATATTTTCATGAATATTAAAACCTTCTAATACCATATTTTTTCCCCACTGACAGGACAAATATGTCATCAGAAAAGTTGAATTAAATTACACTGCAACTGACAAAGCAAGCAGGGCCAACATTTGATGCAGCCCATCAAAATGTCTCGTGATACACGCGTTATTGGCCTCATATGAGCGCCCGTTTCAAAAACACAAGTACTTTATTTTGCATGTCTAGGTCCTAGGTAACTTGGCAAATATGTACTATTATTACCAGTACACAAACTTTAAAACTGAAGTCTTAAAATTCATATGCTCATAATTCCATTATCCTGTATTCACACAACTAACAATTTTAGCACTGTTGCAATTATTTACATTTTCCCCGACCTAGGTGAAAATACCCTGACATTTCCCTGTCACGTGAAATTCGTTGACTTTTCCTTGTTTTCCCTGTGGGTGGACGCTCTGACATATTACACTCTCAATACAATGTCAAGTCTTAGAACCGTTTTCATTGATTCGTTGCCCAAATGTTAGTGTGTATTGTAGCAACCACATTGTTAAAGGCAGTAATTTTTTTTAAATTTGTTTTTAATGTTCATTTGAAATGTGCTCACATTACTGTGAACAGACTTTACCTGCACTTAAAAGTACTAGAAACAAGAAGATAAACGATATGACTAATGAGCCTACTTTCCTCAACATGGATACAATTATTTTTTAAATAATTTCTTAAAAGCTGAGTTGGTGGGGAGGACTTGACTTATCTTCGAGGCACTTACAAGTACACACATGACTTACCGGGGACTTGAACCCCGAAAACCTTGCAGATCAGCGAGGAAGTGGAAGGGTTGAAATACTCGTCGTTTTACGTTTCGCAACAGCGACTCGAACTGCAGCTCGCTGCAAGGCAAACGTCGGTGACGTACTGCTCCGGCAAAAACTGGCCTGGAGCCGAGCCCAAATCAATGTCCCGCTTGTCGCAACCGCAGAACACACGAACACACAGAAGCCACCAGCCTCTCGTCGGCGCCTCCGATGAAAGCGCGGCCAGTTTCTGATTGGTTCTCGTGTTTCTTTCGAGCATGGAATGTGTCTCATTCTACCTTGCCGCCAGAGTGCATAACCACACAGAGAGACAAAATGGCGTGTCGGTTCCTTTGATGCACCTTGCTGTGAAGGTACACGTTTTTGATTGGCTGCGTGAACTCTGGGAACGGGCCCTATACCCAATTGGCTGCCGCATGCTGCGAAATTTTCGCTATATGCCGGGCTGCCTGTTGGCTGTAGTCTATTCGCGGTTTCTTCGCAACTTTTTGAAAAACCACCCCACGTATACCGTATACTTGGTTGGTTCCAAAATAAACTATGTATCACAATCGTTTTATACTTATGTTAACATGAAAATATCTAATTTTTTAACCATTTTAAACTTTAACTTATATTTTATTTATAATTATTATGAATAAAAACAGGGATAAAATAGGTGTGTTGGTAACGCCTAGTAAGAAATAGTTCTTATGGAAAATATTGTTACAATGAGTTCGCACGAATGCGTTGCGCTGTTTCTTTTGTAATTGTCCAGTCTCGGTTTAGCTTTGTTTGCATTAGGCGGAGGAATATCCTGGAAATAGAACTTTAGCGGGGCTTGAGAAACGTTGGATAGACTATGTATGGTAGGTTACCAGTCACTGATTGGAGAACGGTGTTGTAACGTGTTGCTAACCAATGACGCTGTTTTTGCTAGCGTGTGCAGCTGGAGATTGGGGTATACGCGGTTTATGCACCTCTGTATGCTTAAGTACTCTATGTCTATGTTATGCACGGTTCTTTACTACTTCAACTTAGACAAAAATGCCAAAGGTGGCATTTTACATTACACGGTTATCGACCCACGGAGATTATAGTTCAGACTTCGAGATAGGGCGTCGGACCATTTCTGGTGCATAATGATGCTGGACACAAAAAAAATCATTATTTTATATTTGTATGAAATACTGTTTAATTTGTACATAACTTGCAAGTACTATTTCGTCACATAAAAATTTAGACAGAGAATTTTTGCATAATGACGTGTCAAAATAACAACTTTAATGGTTTTTGGGACGTACAATTAATAAGAACTAAGTCACTTTGATAAAGTGAGTTATTTCAAGAAAATGTTAAAATCACACTTTAAATGTTTCCGTAATTAAAAAAAATTGTTTAAAAAACCAAAATGTTTTAATGTTTTTTATTTGTAAAAAATATTAATATAATTTCCTCTTAAACGAATAAAAATGCGATGTCATAAACATCAGTACTTATTTCAAAATAGATTCAGAATACCAGTACCCAAGCACCGATTGTTAAATATCCTTGATACTAAACAATATGTTGTGTAAATGATATAGATCATATGGCATGTTATTTAGTTGGCAAAGTCAATTAGGATCATACAAATATGGGTTCCAATATTCCGAAATTTCCGACTTTTCAATGCGATCATTTGACTACAAATATTTACATTTACGTGTTCCTTATACACCGAAGAGCAGAAAAAAAACTGGTATAGGCGTACGTATGCAAATAACAGAGGTATGGAACCAATCAGAGTAACGCGATGCGGCCGGCAGCTAGATCGATTACTGCTGCTACAATGGCAGGTTATCAAGATTTAAGTGAGTTTGAACGTGGTGTTACAGTCGGTGCAGGAGAGATGGGACATAGCATCTCCGAGGTAGCGATAACATTTGGATGTTCGCGTACGACCATTTCACGAGTGTACCGTGAATATCGGGAATCCGGTAAAACATCACATCTTCGACATCGCTGCGGCCGGAAAGAAATCGTGAAAGAACGGGACAAACGACGACTGACGAGAATCATTAAACGTGACAGACGTGCAACCCTTTCTCAAATTGGCGCAGATTGAATTTGTGGACTGCCCTGCAGGATTCATGGTGTGAATTGCCTCCTGCATATCTTCAGACATTAGTCTAGTCCATGCCACGTCGTCTTGCGGCACTTCTGCGTGCTCGGGGGGCCCTACACGATATTAGGCAGGTGTATCAGTTGTTTTTGCTCTTCAGTGTATAAATCTCTTTTAGATGGTGAAATAAAAAATTATCGTGAAATATGGCCTTAATCGTGTTATTTTGCGGTTATATCAAAATAATATTCAAGAAAATTATTGTTGCTGTTTAAAAAATTTAACACTTGGAACACTATTCCCGAACGTAACTCGAGCTACAATACAAACGGAAATTTATTTGCCACTGAAAACAAAATTCTTATGGTGGTTGTTTCATTGATTCGTTAAGGTTTGTTTGTAGATCACAAACGAATTTTACAGCACATGAACATTAATTATTATGAATGGAAATGTAAATATGTTTTATGGAAGTTGAAGGAAACAAAACTGAGTGTATAGCTTGTAACGTATGAAAATATATTTGATTGGAGAGACAATAAACTCGGCACTCGATTAGCTGACAGCCAGTCAGTACAGAGTGAAGAGAAGAGATTTGGACGGCTCTTAACAGCGAGGTCTTGAGAGCAGGATGAGGTTGATTGAGCTGAGTATGGAGCAGAGCCGGAATGAAAGGGTGGGGGAAACGGAAGATCCCCGAGAAAACGCGACGACCAGCGGCATCGCCCGGCACGATTCCCACATACGAAAATCCGGGAGTGACTCAGGCCGGGGATTAAACCCGGTTCGCCTTTGTGGGAGGCGAGAACGCTAACCACTCAGCCACCGCAGCACCCAGGCACTAAAGACTTTTCACGATAAAGTGAGCGCTTTTAAAAGCCCTGCTTAAGATCTACTTATATGCACATTGTGTATTTTTTCACCATTTGTAATATTAACATTGTCGTGGGCCTGATCACATTATTCATGCGTCGGTCAAGTGTATTTCCAAAATTATTACGAAAGTAAATATTTTACAGTTTTGGTGATACTTATACTTACATACATTTAAAATACAGAGAACAAAGTAAANATTACGAAAGTAAATATTTTACAGTTTTGGTGATACTTATACTTACATACATTTAAAATACAGAGAACAAAGTAAATAATTTCAATATTCACAAATGTTTACCTATAACTTTTAATTCAACGTTAAAATATGGAACTACTTTCCCTTCCGTCATTACCAACATTACTGCGCGCAGGCCACTCAGTATAACCCTTGGAATTTATGCAGGTAGGGGCGGTGAAAATTTTCAAAGGTTGATTTCAAAAGTGCTCAATTAATCGTGACCAGCGTATAGTAAAATTTATTCAGTGTAATAAGCGTGTGAAATGTAATGCGGACCAATAGGAATATGGTGCTTGGGAGAGCAGAGACCAACAGAAATTACGGTCGTATAATTATGGATAGAAGTTACAATTCTAGCTTGTCTTGAATTACAGTAAATACGCCCAGAACGCAAAGTGTCAGTAGCAAAACACTGACTATATACTTAGGTGTTTTGTTTTCAAGGACAAAGAGATTTTCACAGCAGCGTTTCTCTATATGCACTCTTAGAGCGGTCCTTAAAGAGTGCTAATGATGGCGAAGCCGCTGTAGACTTCTTTACACATCCGTAGCCTGTAGGTCGGTTATGAGCGCGACGCAAGGAAACGCCATTGACGCAGGATTACTTCACTTGTCATAACGAAGGTCCGCTCTGCGAGCGCTAAGTTTGTGCCGACGATAAGAACGGTCGCAAACACAACGCGAAAGAAAAGTACCAGGCATGCCAGTTTGCGTCTGGAGCAGTAAGCTAAAGTGGCAGATGTATTCCTAGAGTTGTAGTAAACTCTAACTGCCCTAAAAAGAAATTATGAAGCCCATAAATAGTCTCGTACAATTAACAGTATTTTTACATGACTCCTGAGGGGCGGATCTGAGTTAGTGAGGGATGGAGGTCTTAATAAAAATAAAATAACTAAATTTGATTTAAATTTATTCACACATATATTATTTACAGCAGTACTCTATCCCTCACCGCTGTTATTATTTTTATTTCCCAATGAGCGCAATATTTAATGTCTATTTTTACTCTTTTTAACGTCCTTCTTAATGTCTGGTTGGTTATAGTCAATTAACTCTTACTCATCATTAACACACTTTCAGTGTGTCTGTTGCCAACATTTGTAGTGTCTTTCACTCACGCACCCAGTTCAATAGTTTAGCCTACCAGCTGGACTCTTCACTGCTTGATACTATCAGTCGCAAATTTCTCTTCGGCTGGTCACTACTCTCGCCACTCGTCGTCTATCGCTGAAACTCAACCACTCATCAATTCAATAACTCCGGCCCGAAGGCCCGTCGCACTATTTATACTCTGCTGGCCTTAACCTGGAATGTTCGACGCACCCCGAGTCACGCTTAGAGAAACTAGGGCAGCAAATCACTAGAAAATTCTTCAGATACATACAGAAACTCAATAGAGCCAAGGTCAGTAGTGCGTGCCGCAAAATGATTATCGTGTCGGCTAGCTTTTTTGTAACAGATACGCAGTTCCTGGGTATCGCTCGCTTGTCATTCAAAAAATTCCACTGACTTGCCTCTGCCATTATCTTATACCTCATCTGGCCTTCAATTCCACTCGCTCGCGTGGGAAAAAGGAGCGATCGCGTAAGAGTATTTACGTCTAATGGTTACAAACAAGCACATTTGTTCCCACGTGTGTATATCTCATACGCTAACTTGCAACGAAAATATACATCTTTGGTAGCCACACGTATCCATCTCATGACATACCACGAGGGAAAATGAGATATTGTCCGTTCAGGGTTACTTCCAACTTTTCTGAAGACCTGCTAAAGTTCTATTTCAAGGATATTCCTCCACCCCATTCAAACAAAGCTCAACCGAGTCTAGAAAATTGCACCAAAGGNTAAAGTTCTATTTCAAGGATATTCCTCCACCCCATTCAAACAAAGCTCAACCGAGTCTAGAAAATTGCACCAAAGGGACGACGCACCGCATTCGTGCGCACTCAGTGTAACAATATTTTGCATAAGAACTATTTCTTACTAGGCATTACCAACATACCTATTTTCTCCCTATTTTTATTCATAATAATTACAAATAAAATAAAAATAAAAGTTTCAATTGAACCAAAAATAATATACTTTCATGTTAACACAAGTATAAAACTGCTGTGATACATGACATATTTTAGGAACCAACCAAGAACGTCACACATGTGATTTTTCAAAAGGTTTCATTCAAAAAGTGTTAAGAAACCGCGAAAATACAATAGAAAGAAATAAATATGATGGAAAACCATGAGAAGTGTAATTAAACTGGGGTGCAACGTGAAGTTATGTATCTGTTCTCGTCGTGCTCTGTGTGTCTAAGGAACTTTAAGAGATGATCCTATCATCTTATTGGTGGAAAGTATGAGTGCATGGCCCTTGAGGAATATTTTACGTGTCTGAAGCGTATATTTTGAGAGACAGCGTATTGAAAAAGCCGTTTTTAGCTGTGTTTGAGTGCTGTGAAAAGATGTTTCTAATGTGCGAGACATTTTGAAAGTACTCAATAAGCCTCGTCTGACATGTGTGTTCTTTTCGTAGATCAGCACATTGGACGTACGTTTAATGGTTTCGTGGGAAAACGTGTATTTCAAACACGCTGTAACGCAGTTCAAGCGCAAGGTAGGCGGGGGCCTTAATAAATCTTGCATGGTAGTCTGTCTTTGAATATTTGTTACTCGCGTGTAATATTAGAAAGTACGAAAGATTTAGCGCGAAATATGCGACGAAGTATACTACCACGGGAGGAGTTGCAACTCAGCCTGACTTCTGCTGGTAAAAACACCACCAGATGTAAAACAGTCGGAATCAAACTCGGGACTTCCCAACCTCCTGAGAAAAAAAAAACCACGCTCGATTTGTGTGTGTGATTCAGTTATTCTGAAATGCTCACGGTTCAATGTCGCGCAGTTACGCAGGGGTTTGTCCACGCGCGCTGCAAGGTCCTGATTGCCAACAACCGGTCACTGCTCTTGAATAATTACAACTAACCATGAAGGGGGCGTGAGCCACGGCTGTCGCAGTAAATTACAGAGCAATTCACTATGCCATGAATACCTACCGACGCAATCAATCTGCTGTCACTGTAANGCCACGGCTGTCGCAGTAAATTACAGAGCAATTCACTATGCCATGAATACCTACCGACGCAATCAATCTGCTGTCACTGTAATACTGTATTTGCTCAATCAATGCCGATTTTAAAAATTCCATTACACATGCCTTACGCAGCGTACGCAGTACCTCTGCCACATACGGCAAGACAAACTGAGAATCTCTGATAGCCACAATTCGGCCGTGGTGATCAACTAATGGTTGACGTCGTGTACTAGTTATTGCTGTGTAATGGTTATTGTGTAAGTAAACTTTTTTATTAGATGATATCAAGCTATTAAATGTATTAATTTGTAGTATAATAAATATGTCGGTTTGTGTCAGAAAACTAGAAATTTATTTTTTTATGTATGTGTCAAATACTGGTCAAATGTGTACGTATATGTATATTATGTATACATATATATTGCGATTTCAAGTAATGATAAAATTACTACCCGTTGTTTGTTCAAAACATGTAAAAATCACTATTTGTTTTTCCTTAGAACGCAAATAATAAGCTGAAGAAACATAGTTGTTAATGTTGATTTTAAAAGGCGTGACATGATCTACCTACGCATATTTATAAAATCGCAAGGAGAGACTTATTATACTTTTTTTGTAAGTTGTTGAATATTACGCACATTTTAGGCTGTTTCTGAATTTTTTTGTGATATAACTTTTACTAGTCCCATTTTAAAATGAACTACAGCGATATATTTCGACTACTCTTATTTCGTTTTTGTAAGTAGGTTCTCAGCAAATAACTAATAGAGATATGGGCAATTTGTCGACGTACATGAGTAATACAATACTTCAAGTTTTTAAGAAAAAAATCAGTGAACTTGTACGTGAGCCCATTTNTTGTCGACGTACATGAGTAATACAATACTTCAAGTTTTTAAGAAAAAAATCAGTGAACTTGTACGTGAGCCCATTTTGGTGATACACAGGATGTATGGTCTGTACTGGATTTTCGTCTAGGTCCTCTTACACATGCCCAGAGTTACGGCACGGATTGCTTCCACAATCCTAGCACAGAGGTCTTGAAGGTTTCGCACT
Source organism: Clitarchus hookeri (assembly GCA_002778355.1). Taxonomy (NCBI): domain Eukaryota; kingdom Metazoa; phylum Arthropoda; class Insecta; order Phasmatodea; family Phasmatidae; genus Clitarchus; species Clitarchus hookeri. The sequence continues at coordinate 609,832 of NQII01000943.1, forward strand.
TTCGTAGCGTATACTGTGTCCTTAAGGTGGCCGCCGGGTTGAAGGAATTTTGCACGTCTGAGACCTAAAAGCGTGGGAGCGCTAGGGGTGACCGAGACATGTGTGTCAACACTCTCGTCGCCTCTACGCGCAAAGCACTGAACTGGCGTGCAGTCTTGCCGTCGATAACGCGCCTCTATGAGACTTTCAGCGGAGACCCTACCATTTTATGAACTAATACTAAAAATAAAGGTGTGATGCACGTCCCTATTCTTTTTTTAATGTTTTGTACCGGAATGTCCATACCTACNGGGAGCGCTAGGGGTGACCGAGACATGTGTGTCAACACTCTCGTCGCCTCTACGCGCAAAGCACTGAACTGGCGTGCAGTCTTGCCGTCGATAACGCGCCTCTATGAGACTTTCAGCGGAGACCCTACCATTTTATGAACTAATACTAAAAATAAAGGTGTGATGCACGTCCCTATTCTTTTTTTAATGTTTTGTACCGGAATGTCCATACCTACAAATTACCGTGAAAACAACCGTTTGAGGTGTGAGTCATTTTCACTTATCACAAATACAAGCTTTTGAGAGAAACGGATGAACTGAAAAACGTATACAGACGCANTGAACTGGCGTGCAGTCTTGCCGTCGATAACGCGCCTCTATGAGACTTTCAGCGGAGACCCTACCATTTTATGACCTAATACTAAAAATAAAGGTGTGATGCACGTCCCTATTCTTTTTTTTAATGTTTTGTACCGGAATGTCCATACCTACAAATTACCGTGAAAACAACCGTTTGATGTGTGAGTCATTTTCACTTATCACAAATACAAGCTTTTGAGAGAAACGGATGAACTGAAAAACGTATACAGACGCATAAAGTTTCTAAAATGCTATTCATAAGCAGACCTCACTCATACACGTTGGACGGTTTTTTAATAAAACGTTTTCATGTTGGAACTCTGCTCACCGTTAGGCGGCCTACCCATACGGCCACTTTAACGCAGCACCATAAAAATAAATCAACCGGCGTGATGTCCGGGGAGCGTGGAGGCCAATAAGTCTTCCCATCTCTTCCTACCCACAGGCCAGGAAAAGTTGCACCCAGAGCTCGCCCCACGACGAGTGACCAATGAGTTGGAGCTTCGTCCTGCCGGCGAAGGACGTTCGGCTGCAGTTGTTCCAGCTGGACATGACTGGACCTCTACGATTTCCCTGGCAGGTAACCGACTGCAACCTTATAAACGTTTGTTTTTTTCGACCACCGTTCGCCTGTGAGAGTTACACCAAGGAGACGTTTGTGCGTACATTAATGCACACATGATCATGACGTCATTAAAAGCTATAAATAGGGCCACGTGTTTCTCGCGAAAATATTTCACGACCAGCTTTAGGCCTACTCCAAAACACGTTAGTTCGGAACCTTTATCGCGGTTGGGTGGTTTCAACCTGCACGCGTCTTAAGTGTCTGCCAAACAATCATGGCCGTTCAGCGTCAGGGTAACTTTAATCTGATTGGTCCAGTCGAGTAGAAAAGGGTACATTAAACTTAACGTTTTGAATGTATACGTTTGGTTCTCAGCATGTTGTGTCTTATGGGGCATGACACAATGGAACTGTCGAAGTTAAAGTCAACTACTCTTGACTTAGAGATTTGGAAATGTTTAAAATTAAAGTCAAAGATAAGGGGCATTTTTTCCCCAAGAATTAGTTAGAGCTTATGTGCAAGGAACACACGTATTTATTTCACCACGAGACGATTTTCATTTGAGTATTTTAAGCTAAGCTCGTGGTAATACTGTTTTGTCTTAATAAAAGAAAGGGTAAACGAACCTTATTAAAAATAAGGACGAGTCGATACTTCAAAAGAGACAATATTATTATTTTGTATTGTTTGAAATAAAGTTTTATAAAGGCCGCGGCTCATTTTCAGAAACGGCAAGTAAAATAAATAACTGGGTGATATGTGACGATATGCATAACAAGACACACCATTTTTAGAAGATCGCAAAACAGATATTTAATTGCATGAACTTTATTATTTTCATTTGTATTGGTGTTTTCGTTAAAGAAACAGGAACGTTGAATCAGATACTGAAGTTTTCAATTGTGCAAATGCCTTTAAAGGCTGTTCACGGTAAACTGAGCACTTTGGATAGCAAAGCTTAAGATCTTGTATACACATTGTGTATTCTTCCGCCATACGTAAAATTAATAATGACATGAGCCGGAACACTTTATTCATGCGTTGTTCAAGCGAAACTGCGAAATTATAATAAACATAAACATTTAACAATTTTTCTGATTCTTACACTTATATATGAAAACAGATAACAAAATAAATAATTTAAATTTTCACAAATGTCTAACACTTTTAATTCAACGTCAATAAAAATAACTATTTTCCCTCCGTCGTTACCAACTGCACTGAGCGCATGCCGCTCAGCGTGCCCGTTAAAATTCATGCTTGAAGGGGCAGTGACATTTTTCAAAGGTTGATTTCAGAAGAGCCGCGAAGAGCCTATACCGTGTTACGTCTAATGATTTTGGCGGTGTAGGAATGCTGGTGCCTTAGGAGGGGGGGGGGGGTTCCTTAACCCGTATTCCTGCCGGACACAGCAGATGTCGGGATACGGACGTACAAACGCCGGTTCCGCCCGGGGATCATCCAGAGGCCCTGAATAACTCATTCGGGCGGGACAGTGCTCTCGAGATGGTTGGTATTCTTCCCTCTCCCCCGCCCGGACGGCAGTTCCTGTCACGTGCTCGTAAACGTCCCCTTGTCCGTAGACGCTAGTATACAAATATATAACAATAACAGTGTGGTTAGCACACCAAGACGAGACCTTGCCAGTGGTGTAGGCAGAAATTTATTTAGCGCCTAATTTTTTTTTTTTAAGCTGAAGAACGATATTTGCGTACACTATGTCTGAACGGGTTAATTGTACACCTGCCATGTGACTATCGATCATCTTAAGTGTGATGCATGTTGTCTATCCGCACCCAGGAAAACTATTCGCTATGGTTTTGAACTTCATGCATGAATACCTTAAAAACGGTTGGGTATAGGGGAATCAAACAAGACGACATTCCTGTTTATTTGAACGTGTTGAGTTATAATCCGCCATTGCAAATTAAACCTACGACATGACGGAATTTTATGTAAAATCGTGGTTGCAAAANGTGTTGAGTTATAATCCGCCATTGCAAATTAAACCTACGACATGACGGAATTTTATGTAAAATCGTGGTTGCAAAGCGTATTTTTTCCCACGGCGTGATCTGTTCACAGTGACAGGTGTCACACTAGTTGCGGACCTTATTCCACGTACACTTTATTCAAAGGTTCATTGTTTTACCGCATTAAAAACCACCACCATTTTTTTTGCGCAAAAATCTGTAGTACGTTTACTTCTAGCGAAATTTCTTTCCTCCATGAACTTGCTTGTAACACAAACCACGGTATGAAACTTCATTCACTTGATCAACTATTTTCTTTACTCCCGTATTGTNCATTCACTTGATCAACTATTTTCTTTACTCCCGTATTTTAAGAGCTCTTAGCGGAATTACTTTATACTTCGAGTGGTAAGGTGCTCACAAACCCGTTTTGTAATACACAACCTGGTGGGGATAGTGGGAGTTCGCTAAACCTGCACCTGGACAGCGAGTTTTAGAAGTTAAGCCCACCCCCCTCCCAAATCCCTTTAGCGAGTTACCCAACCACAAGGTCATAGTTTCCCCAAGTAGGGTCACGTGGTCTCGGATATACCGCACGCCTTTGGTTGGGCTCGAGGAACATGCCTACGCGCTACTCTGAACATATTTTTTACAAGTTGGATAGAAAGGAAGGTACTACTCAACCAAGCCAAGTGTGCATCCGGGGAGGGGTGAAACTCGAGCTCTGGCGAGCTGTAGAGAGGGGAATAACATTGGCGAGAACGGGAAATTCAATACCGTCGGCTGCCTGAACGAACGGGTGTACACCCGTCCACGTGAATTTAAGCAACTACGTCGACACCAGCCCGCACGGAAGCATCAACGCGGTAAGCAGTAGTCAACACTGTGCCATAAATTGCTGTCGCTACGAAACCCGGCACCCTTATCCTGGGAGAGGAAGGGGCAAGTATGGGAAGAGAGAAGGGAGATAACGGCGTGACCTTGTGTAGTCCACACATTTTTCCTTGGCTTGGTCAAGTCGTAGGACTTCACTCACCGACAGCAAGAGCATTACACACGGGATAGGCCAAAGATTTTCAAGTAACCATCCCTTTGTTCGCAGGGAGCAATTTCCGAAAACCACGGAAATACTGAAGTCAGGATGGCAAGGAATCCCGCCCCGGGATTCCAACCCGGTTCCTCATGAATGCGAATCCTGTGCACCGCCTTTCTCAGCGTGGGTACATAATCACTGGTGCATGATAATTATATCTGCGGTTGTTGGGCGTGGGCAAACATTTGTGGGAAAGTAGTTTTATATTTACGACGTCATCCGCATTTCACGCAACATACTCAAAATAAATTAAGTTCCTTCGTGTGTGCTGGGAATAATTTAGATATATTATGGATCACAGTCTGAAAATAAACTATAAAAAACACCCTTCAATGGAGAAACAGTATACAGTAGTTCGTTACCAAATATAATATTTCAAGAGCAAATCCAAACAAATTGCAACTAACGTTGAAAAAATTCATTTGTTGTTATTAGTGATTCCATGTGTGTACATGTACTAACAAAAATTTTTGTTTACTATGTCACTCGGTGACACGGCTGTGTGATTTAAATAATTTTGCCGCCAGTCCTCGGTGCCCGTGTTCGCATAGAAGACTGGGCCAGTAAAGGTTCGAAGGCAGAAACTAGAGAGATTTCTTAATCATTTTGTGACCATGGAGTCTGTTTTCTAGTGGCTTGGAAGTCAAGGTTTCATAGTCTTTGGACTTTCTGTGTAGAACCTTGTGAAATTATCACGACAGTAGTAGGAAAAGGGGGTTTCAGCATCAACAGGATGCTGGATGGGGAGGTGGGGTACGCCACAGCGGCCATCTTGGATGAAATCACTCCTGCTCTGTAATTCCTTGTCAGCAGCGACTATCTTGGATTTCCCTTTTTCTCTTTAGAATTTCCTTTTTTTCCCTCCTGCTCTATCTATCTTTCCACCTTGGCACTTCACGCTCTTGCATTCCGATTCTTTTTCCCCTGCTCTTGCATTCCGTTTCTTTTTCTCCCTCTCTTTCATTCCGATGTAATTGTGTTTCTCATGTTATTTTATGAAATGAGTTTATTGTCTGGAGTGTGTGTTAGCCGATGCCAGTATTTATCTTCGTAACCGTGCAATGGCAATCCTTTTTCGAGATTACAAGTTTATTGTCTGGTGAGTACGTAGGCCGATGCTCTTATATACTCCATTTCATCTCCTCTCATATCACATGTAACGGTGGTCATGTAGTCAAGAGAATGGACTAGCGACCCAAGGGGTGCCGGGACGATCCTGCACGCCACCTGCATTTTTTGAGTTCCGAAACACCGAAAAAATTAAATTCCGAGTGCTCCTGGCGGCCGTTGGCTGAACTCACCTCCCCAATGCTAGCGCGCCCTGCTAGTGACGGGTGAACCAACTCACATGTACAAAATGGCCTCGCCGATACCAGCGTTCCTAGCTGACAAATATAGAACTTCACACTATCTCTGGCTTCGGGTGCGGGAATTAAATATGGCGGCAGGTACGGGAATTAAATATGGCTTAGCACACTCTGGTGGTGGGTGCGGGAATCAATTATGACTGCCTAAGCAGACGATGTCTACGGTGATGGAGGATGCGAAAAGCAAGAGAGGGGTGGAGGCGAGAGAGAATAACGGAGACTGGAAGGAATATGAGAAAGGGATAGAATGGGCAGTAGGCAGGAAGGAATGAGAGAGCACGAGAGAAATAAAAAACACAAGACACACGAGAGAAATATAAAGGAAACCGGAAGGAATATGAGAAAACCCTCCGAGGGATAGGTCAGATGTGAGGAAATAATGACAGTGCATGAGAAACACAATACAATCGGAATGAAAGAGAGGGAGAAAAATAAACGGAATGCAAGAGCAGGAGAAAAAGAATCGGAATGCAAGAGCGTGAAGTGCCGAGGTGGAAACATAGATAGAGCAGGAGGGAAAAAAGAGAAATACAAGATGGTCACTGCTGACGAGGAATGACAGACCGGGAGGTTGCCACGTGATGTCATCCAAGATGGTTACCATGGCACCCTGGCTCCTCATACAGCATCCAGTTTATTGTGAAAACCCCTTTTCCTACTAATCACGACAAACTTAAACAGATCTTCAAAGCATTCCGCTAGTTTAAACTGGTTCTCTGGGTCATAACCATATTGCACAACGAGGCACGGACTTCTGATGAGTACACACTCATTAGAAAAATGCATACTTGTAAACAGTTTTAGAAGTTCTGTTTACATGTAATAATTTATTTTAATAAACACACAAAGGATATTTTTTTTATAAAATAACATCTTTCCTTTAACGTGGCTGCCTGACGCGGAATAAGACGAGCGAAAGGACAGGGTTTTACATGAAAATTTGGGGGCCGCGGGGTTTTAATATTCTGACCGCCCACCTCCCATCTAGGCGAACCGGGTTCGATTCCCGGGGGGCCTTGCTCCCGGATTTTCGCACGTGGGAATCGTGCTTGGCGATGCTGCTGGTCGGCGGGTTTACTCGAGGATATCCCGTTCCCCCCGCCCTTGTATTCCATCGCTGCTCCATACCCATCTCGCTTCACCCTCGTCGGTTCTCAAGAATTCGATGTTAAGAGCCGCCCAAATCCCTCCGCTCCCCTACCTGTTTGATGTTAAGTGTGTCTCGGCCACCTTAACATCGCTTTGAAACAAAAAAACACCGTGTATCTTTGCCAGGGTTACATTGTTATATAGAGATTTTTGTAACAATTTTNATCGCTTTGAAACAAAAAAACACCGTGTATCTTTGCCAGGGTTACATTGTTATATAGAGATTTTTGTAACAATTTTAATATCCTAAAAATTGCTGATAAATTAAGATCTACAGACCCAACAAAAACAAAAACCCTTATTAATTTACCCATACTTGCTCTCTTGTAACATGAGTCTTCTCTTCAAAGGGCGCAAATATTGTTAAAGGAAGCTGAGATACATATAAAATCATTCAACATGTAAAACNTGAGTCTTCTCTTCAAAGGGCGCAAATATTGTTAAAGGAAGCTGAGATACATATAAAATCATTCAACATGTAAAACTCAATGACTTGAACGTTCCTGTAGTTTTATTTAATTAACAATGCCTCGCACACTAAGTTAAGCACGGTTACAAGTCATGTTGCACTGGATGCTGATCTTTATGGCACGGTACGCTTCGTCAGCCAAAGTGCAGANTTATTTAATTAACACTGCCTCGCACACTAAGTTAAGCACGGTTACAAGTCATGTTGCACTGCATGCTGATATTTATGGTACGGCACGCTTCGTCAGCCAAAGTGCACAATAATATTCGCATGCTGGCGAGTGCTTTGAAAGCACGATAGTTTCATGTATGCGCATCAATCGCAACTGCAATACGATACTGATATTCCAATGAAAGTAATTTATGTGAAGGCACTGGATATGTGTACAGTTCTATGGGCTTGCAATGATATAGGTACTGCGATACAGATCGAAATGTTTTGTATTTATACCGTCGATATTTCTGTTGCGTTTGGTATCAGTTTTCAGCATCCGACAGGAGTCGATGTATCGCATCGCAATCGATACGGTTCGCTTTTACCGTTATTGAAATCCATGGATATGGCACGACCCTAGCCTAGTGTGCACGCCAGTTTCAAAGCAGCGCACGAAGCACGCATATCTTCTCGAGATAATCGATTCGCCCGACGAAGGCCCCGTAATCTCGTTACGACGGTCCCGCACTTTTATTCCGCTGGTAACACGTGTGAGGAATTACGGCCATGATAATGCACCCGGTCCGCCTGAACGGTAAGCGAAGAAGGAAAAAATTTAAGAACGAAAAGGACATTTCGAGAATATTACCTTCATTCCCAACTTTACGCAGTCAAAACATTTTTCACTCTTTAAGAAAGAGTATTTTAAAAACTATTCGTCTGAAAAAATATATATTTTGTAAAACATTATTAGCAAACGCAACAGCCCAGTATATACTTATAAAAAGTGCATCCATGGTAGTATTACTACTGTACATTCCTTGAAAAAATAATGTCAAGTGCATATTGAAATAACCACATTTGTATTCTAACTCTGCTTAATATTTCTAAAATTTCCTACTGAAGTATTGATAATTTTCATAAGTGCGTATGTGCTAAAATCTTACATTATATATTTAGGAGTATTACCGAAAAATTCACAATGCAATATTGTAACTTTAACAGTGATGTTTACACAATATTTTAAGGAATGTATATTTCATATCACGGCAATGCTAATATTTATAAGTTTTCAACAACTTCACTTGTACGGTCGTGAAAATATCGTCGGCAATTTGAAAATCAGGCTGACACAGGCTTCTCAATCCCGAGCAATGTGCCAACTTTAACGGCGCAGATGATTCGAGAAAATCTGCAATCAGTTTCTCATGTAATATTTCCGACCGTTAAAATATAAATTATTGCCGTCATAAAATTACATTTGTATTACAATTATACATGTATAGTATATTAAAAAAATTATAATAACGAAACAATTTTAACATAGATTATTTCTCTGGCCAAACATAGAAAATTCAGTTAGCAAAATAAAAATATATACACTGCTGAAATAAAATGGTATGGAAAAAGAGGTTTTAAAAAAATTCACGACTCGCATTTAGGATGTGATTTCCAACCCGACCAGTCTGGTTTCTGTCTCCTATGGTTTAGCAAAACACTCCGTGCGAATAACGGAGTGGTTTCTTAAGATGGCCGTGTAATTAAATATGTTATGAGGATTCGTTGCGAGTATACGCGTATTTCAGTAAATAAATGTTCTAAGAATAATCCAACGCCGTATAAATTTGCTTTTATCATATTAAGGGTAGCCAAAAGGAGGAAAAAAATCATGAAGTTTTTTAGAGCCTGGCTGTGCAGTTTCTTTCAGAGGTAAGAAGTACACGATTGTTTGTGAAAAATGCAACACCCAGAAAGAATGACCCAAATGAATCTAAACCAGGAGGATGTGTAGAACAGTTTACCAGCAATAAGTTATTACGATTGCAGAGAGATGGCGTACACGTAGGCCCAGCAGCGCCCTCTCTTGTGTGACCATCCCAAATCCCTTTAGCGAGTTACCCAACCACAAGGTCATAGTTTCCCCAAGTAGGGTCACGTGGTCTCGGATATACCGCACGCCTTTGGCTGGTATTGAGGAACGTGCCTATGCGCTACTCTGAACATATTTTTTACAAGTTCGATAGAAAGGAAGGTACTACTCAACCAAGCCAAGTGTGCATCCGGGGAGGGGTGAAACTCGAGCACTGGCTAGCTGTAGAGAGGGGAAGAGCATTGGCGAGAACGGGAAATTCAATACCGTCGGCTGCCTGAACGAACGGGTGTACACCCGTCCATGTGAATTTAAGCAACTACGTCGACACCAGCCTACACGGAAGCATCAACGTGGTAAGCAGTAGTCAACACTGTGCCATAAATTGCTGTCGCTACGAAACCCGGCACCCTTATCCTGGGTGAGGAAGGGGAAAGTATGGGAAGATAGAAGGGAGATAACGGCGTGACCTTGTGTAGTCCACACATCTTTCCTTGGCTTGGTCGAGTAGTAGGGCTTGACCCGCCGACAGCGAGATCATTACACAAGGGATCGGCCAAAGATTTTCGAGTAACCACCCCTTCGTTCGCAAGGAGTGATTTCCGAAAACCACGGAAATACTGAAGTCAGGATGGCAAGGAATCCCGCCCCGGGATTCCAACCCGGTTCCTCATGAATGCGAATCCTGTGCACCGCCTTTCTCAGCGTAGGTACATAATCACTGGTGCATGATAATTATCTCTGCGGCTGTTGGGCGTGGGCAAATATTTGTGGGAAAGTAATTTTAGATTTACGACGTCATCCGCATTTCACGCAACATACTTAAAATAAATTAAGTTCCTTCGTGTATGCTGGGAATAATTTAGATATATTTTGGATAACAGTTTGAAAATAAACTATAAAAAAACCCTTCAATGGATAAACATGTTACAGTTGTTCGTTATCAAATATAATATTTCAAGAGCAAATCTAAACAAATTGCAACTAACGTTGAAAAAATTCATTAGTTGTTATTAGTGATTCCATGTGTGTACATGTACTAACAAAAATTTTTGTTTACTATGTCACTCGGTGACACGGCTNTAGTGATTCCATGTGTGTACATGTACTAACAAAAATTTTTGTTTACTATGTCACTCGGTGACACGGCTGTGTGATATAAATAATTTTGCCGCCAGTCCTTGGTGGCCGTGTACGCGTAGAATACTGGGCCAGTAAAGGTTCGTAGGCAGAAACTGGCGAGATTTCTTAATCATTTTGTGACCACGGAGTCTGTTTTCTAGTGGCTCGGAAGTCAAGGCTACGTCGTCTTTGGACTTTCTGCGTAGAACCTTGTGAAATTATCACGACAGTAGTAGGAAAAGGGGGTTTCAGCATCAACTGGATGCTGGATGGGGAGGCGGGGTACGCCACAGCGGCCATCTTGGATGAAATCACCCCTGCTCTGTAATTCCTTGTCAGCAGCGACTATCTTGGATTTCCCTTTTTCTCTTTAGAATTTCCCTTTTTCCCTCCTGCTCTATCTATCTTTCCACCTTGGCACTTCACGCTCTTGCATTCCGATTCTTTTTCCCCTGCTCNTTTTTCCCTCCTGCTCTATCTATCTTTCCACCTTGGCACTTCACGCTCTTGCATTCCGATTCTTTTTCCCCTGCTCTTGCATTCCGTTTCTTTTTCTCCCTCTCTTTCATTCCGATGTAATTGTGTTTCTCATGTTATTTTATGAAATGAGTTTATTANTCCGTTTCTTTTTCTCCCTCTCTTTCATTCCGATGTAATTGTGTTTCTCATGTTATTTTATGAAATGAGTTTATTATCTGGAGTGTGTGTTGGCCGATGCCAGTATTTATCTTCGTAACCGTGCAATGGCAATCCTTTTTCGCGATTACAAGTTTATTGTCTGGTGAGTACGTAGGCCGATGCTCTTATATACTCCATTTCATCTCCTCTCATATCACANGATTACAAGTTTATTGTCTGGTGAGTACGTAGGCCGATGCTCTTATATACTCCATTTCATCTCCTCTCATATCACATGTAACGGTGGTCATGTAGTCAAGAGAATGGACTAGCGACCCAAGGGGTGCCGGGACGATCCTGCACGCCACCTGCATTTTTTGAGTTCCGAAACACCGAAAAAATGNACTAGCGACCCAAGGGGTGCCGGGACGATCCTGCACGCCACCTGCATTTTTTGAGTTCCGAAACACCGAAAAAATGAAATTCCGAGTGCTCCTGGCGGCCGTTGGCTGAACTCACCTCCCCGATGCTAGCGCGCCCTGCTAGTGACGGGTGAACCAACTCACATGTACAAAATGGCCTCGCCGATACCAGCGCTCCTAGCTGACAAATGTAGAACTTCACACTATCTCTGGCTTCGGGTGCGGGAATCAAATATGGCGGCAGGTACGGGAATTAAATATGGCTTAGCACACTCTAGTGGTGGGTGCGGGAATCAATTATGACTGCCTACAGCAGACGATGTCTACGGTGATGGAGGATGCGAAAAGCAAGAGAGGGGTGGAGGCGAGAGAGAGAATAACGGAGACTGGAAGGAATATGAGAAAGGGATAGAATTGACAGTAGGCAGGAAGGAATGAGAGAGCACGAGAGAAATACAAAACACAAGACACGTGAGAGAAATATAAAGGAAACCGGAAGGAATATGAGAAAACCCTCTGAGGGATAGGTCGGATGTGAGGAAAGAATGACAGTGCATGAGAAACACAATACAATCGGAATGAAAGAGAGGGAGAAAAATAAACGGAATGCAAGAGCAGGANGTGCATGAGAAACACAATACAATCGGAATGAAAGAGAGGGAGAAAAATAAACGGAATGCAAGAGCAGGAGAAAAATAATCGGAATGCAAGAGCGTGAAGTGCCGAGGTGGAAACATAGATAGGCAGGAGGGGAAAAAGGGAAATACAAGATGGTCACTGCTGACGAGGAATGACAGACCAGGAGGTTGCCACGTGATGTCATCCAAGATGGTTACCATGGCACCCTGGCTCCTCATACAGCATCCAGTTTATTGTGAAAACCCCTTTTCCTACTAATCACGACAAACTTAAACAGATTTTCAAAGCATTCCGCTAGTTTAAACTGGTTCTCTGGGTCATAATCATATTGAANCCGCTAGTTTAAACTGGTTCTCTGGGTCATAACCATATTGCACAACGAGGCACGGACTTCTGATGAGTACACACTCATTAGAAAAATGCATACTTGTAAACAGTTTTAGAAGTTCTGTTTACATGTAATAATTTATTTTAATGAACACACAAAGGAGATTTTTTTAAAAAAATAACATCTTTCCTTTAACGTGGCTGCCTGACGCGGAATAAGACAAGCGAAAGGACAGGGTTTTACATGAAAATTTGGGGGCCGCGGGGGTTTAATATTCTGACCGCTCACCTCCCATCTAGGTGAACCGGGTTCGATTCCCGGGGGGCCTTGCTCCCGGATTTTCGCACGTGGGAATCGTGCTTTGCGATGCTGCTGGTTGACGGGTTTACTCGAGGATATCCCGTTCCCCCCGCCCTTGTATTCCATCGCTGCTCCATACCCACCTCGCTTCACCCTCGTCGGTTCTCAAGAATTCGATGTTAAGAGCCGCCCAAATCCATCCGCTCCCCTACATGTTTCCGCTCCACTACCTGTTTGATGTTAAGTGTGTCTCGGCCACCTTAATATCGCTTTGAAACAAAAAAACACCGTGTATCTTTGCCAGGGTTACATTGTTATATAGAGATTTTTGTAACAATTTTAATATCCTAAAAACTGCGGATAAATTAAGATCTACAGACCCAACAAAAACAAAAACCCTTATTAATTTACCCATACTTGCTCTCTTGTAACATGAGTCTTCTCTTCAAAGGGCGCAAATATTGTTAAAGGAAGCTGAGATACATATAAAATCATTCAACATGTAAAACCCAATTACTTGAACGTTCCTATAGTTTTTATTTAATTAACACTGCCTCGCACACTAAGTTAAGCACGGTTACAAGTCATGTTGCACTGCATGCTGATATTTATGGTACGGCACGCTTCGTCAGCCAAAGTGCACAATAATATTCGCATGCTGGCGAGTGCTTAGAAAGCACGATATTTTCATGTATGCGCATCAATCGCAACTGCAATACGATACTGATATTCCAATGAAAGTAATTTATGTGAAGGCACTGGATATATGTACAATTGTATAGGTACTGCGATACACATCGAAATGTTTTGTATTTATACCATCGATATTTCTGTTACGTTTGGTATCAGTTTTCAGCATCCGACAGGAGTCGATGTATCGCATCGCAATCGATACGGTTCGCTTTTACCGTTNCGTTTGGTATCAGTTTTCAGCATCCGACAGGAGTCGATGTATCGCATCGCAATCGATACGGTTCGCTTTTACCGTTATTGAAATCCATGGATATGGCACGACCTTAGCCTAGTGTGCACGCCAGTTTCAAAGCAGCGCACGAAGCACGCATATCTTCTCGAGATAATCGATTCGCCCGACGAAGGCCCCGTAATCTCGTTACGACGGTCCCGCACTTTTATTCCGCTGGTAACACGTGTGAGGAATTACGGCCATGATAATGCACCCGGTCCGCCTGAACGGTAAGCGAAGAAGGAAAAAATTTAAGAACGAAAAGGACATTTCGAGAATATTACCTTCATTCCCAACTTTACGCAGTCAAAACATTTTTCACTCTTTAAGAAAGAGTATTTTAAAAACTATTCGTCTGAAAAAAAATATATTTTGTAAAACATTATTAGCAAACGCAACAGCCCAGTATATACTTATAAAAAGTGCATCCATGGTAGTATTACTACTGTACATTCCTTGAAAAAATAATGTCAAGTGCATATTGAAATAACCACATTTGTATTCTAACTCTGCTTAATATTTCTAAAATTTCNTTGAAAAAATAATGTCAAGTGCATATTGAAATAACCACATTTGTATTCTAACTCTGCTTAATATTTCTAAAATTTTCTACTGAAGTATTGATAATTTTCATAAGTGCGTATGTGCTAAAATCTTACATTATATATTTAGGAGTATTACCGAAAAATTCACAATGAAATATTGTAACTTTAACAGTAATGTTTACACAATATTTTAAGGAATGTATATTTCATATCACGGCAATGCTAATATTTATAAGTTTTTAACAACTTCACTTGTACGGTCGTGAAAATATAGTCGGCACTTTGAAAATCAGGCTGACACAGGCTTCTCAATCCCCGGCAATGTGTCAACTTTAACGGCGCAGATGATTCGAGAAAATCTGCAATCAGTTTTTCATGTAATATTTCCAACCGTTAAAATATAAATTACTGCATCATCAAATTACATTTGTATTACAATAATACATGTATATTATATTTAAAATATAGTAACGAAACAATTTTAACATAGATTATTTCTCTGGCCAAACATAGAAAATTCAGTTGGCAAAATAAAAATATATACACTGCTGAAATAAAATGGTATGGAAAAAGAGGTTTTAAAAAAATTCACGACTCGCATTTAGGATGTGATTTCCAACCCGACTAGTCTGGTTTCTGTCTCCCATGGTTTAGCAAAACACTCCGTGCGAATAACGGAGTGGTTTCTTAAGAGGGCCGTGTACTAAAATATGTTATGTGGATTCGTTGCAAGTATACGCGTATTTCAGTAAATAAATGTTCTACAAATAATCCAACGCCGTATAGGTTTGCTTTTATCATATGAAGGGGAGCCAGAAGGAGAAAAAAAATCATGAGGTTTTTTTAGATCCTTACTGTGCAGTTTCTTTCAGAGGTAAGAAGTACACGATTGTTTGTGAAAAATGCAACACCCAGAAAGAATGACCCAAATTAATCTAAACTTGGAGGATGTGTAGAACAGTGTACCAGCAATAAGTGATTACGATTGCAGAGAGATGGCGTACACGTAGGCCCAGCAGCGCCCTCTCTTGTGTGACCGGAGAGGTCCATGATACGCCAAGCTCAGTCAGTGAAGAGCCGTCAAACGAAGTGATAGCAAGTGCCGGTTTGCCTCGTCGACGTCAAAGGGCGCCATATCAGCATGCGAGTGAGTTCGAACGGGGCAGAATGATCGGTCCCCGGGAAACGGGTTTGTCATAACGCGGAATTTCGGCTCGTACAGGGCATGGTGCTTCGACAGTGCAGTGATGCGTGTGTGGCACCAGTGGATAGAAAAGGTTGTACGCAGCGACGAGCGGGTACTAGACCACGCAATGTCAGCACGGGGTGACCGCCAGCTTGTCCGCATGGCCGTAACGGACCGTACAGCCTCGTCCACAGTGTTTGCTCGACACTGGAGCACTGCAGTGGTTGTGGACCTGTCTGCGTCGACGGTTCGACACCGTCTGCTGCAGGCTGGACTAGTGGCACGCATGCCATTGCGTCTGTTTCCATTGTCCGGAAACCACAAACGCCTCAGAACTGCAATGGGCACGTGAACGCCGTCGTTGGCGTGCTGAGTGGCAAAATTTAGTGTTTTCGAACGAGTCCCGCTTCAACCTGTTCCACAGTGATGGCCCCATACGTGATACACACTACCGTGGTGTGACAGCAATCTGGCAGCCTGCATTATGGAGCGGTATAGTGGAGAAACGCCAAGTATGATGGTTTGGGATGCCATTGGATACAAAATGCGATCTAGACTCCTACGTATTGAGGGCAATCTGAACAGCAGCCGCTACATCAGGGGGGTTTTAGAGCCCGAGGTGCTGCCCCTCCTTCAGGCGACTCCACGTGCCACATTTCAGTACGACAATGCCCGGCCGCATGTGACGAGGAATGTGTAAGCTTTCTTCAATGAACGACGGGTACCACTGCTTTCCTGGCCTGCACGTTCGCCTGACATGTCGCCCATCGAACATGTCTGGGATATGGTTGGTCGGCGACTTGTTCGTCACGGTCCTTCAACAACCACTGTTAATGCTTTGTAGACTCGCATACAAACCGCGCGGAGGGAGATTCCCCAGGAACATATCCAGGTCTTCTTTGATTCCATGCCGCGATGTTTAGGGGCTCTGATTGCAGCACGTGGGGGCTTCAAACCATACCGAATTCTCAAGGACAGAGATCACGTACACTTCTGTAATCAATTGTGTATTGTCGTGTACCTAATCTGCGATGTAAGGTTCATTTCAATCATATGCATCCTTCTTGGTATTGCATTTTTCACTTTACGCCTGTAGTTAAATCTGTTTGCTTTTATCGCCTGTATTTAAGTCCCACTGTTACATATATAACTTTCACAGTACAGTGCAGCGACGGAAACTCTGCAAGTCAGTTCAGCGTCTTTCTCGTAAGGGTGATGAGGCGCCAGGTGTGCGTGTTAGTGTCGCCCGTATCGTTCCTTAGCTTCTGGGCCTTGAACGCGGACAAAAGCTTCAAGGTAAATGTATCCGTTCCGGCTTGTATATTTTTTAAACTTTTAATCAAACTTGACGACCAGACATTAAAAATCAAAGCTTGACATGGTATAGATAACTACCTAATACGAAAATTGTATTCAGTTATACCCATGTTTTCTGATGTGGGACTGAAATGATTAAATAATGAGAGAACCTTTGATTAATGTTACAGATGTGAAACGAATCACTTGAAAAGTTCAATTTCGAAATGACTGTGCCTTGACAAGACTGGTTTTTAAATAGTGAAATTGGAAATTAAGTTATGGAGGAATATACATGAATCCAAAATGGCGGTGACACCTCTCCCTTCGTTGCCCACTTCCGGTCTTCCGTGAAGCTGCTTCCATCTCATACAAGTGTAAAGATAACAGGGAATAGACTATAATTTGAAATTTTGGTGCGTTTATTTCGTATAATAATATACTGAGCCGCGATTACATATAAAAATTTACGGCGGCAGAAAGAGCTCGGAAGTAATATATCACCGCCGTCGACGAGATATTAAGGCGATATGGGACATATTAACGCTACAGATTAAGGGTATTTTACAATTTTATGAAAGCGAAGAGTGTTCTAAGCTTTCCGGTATTTTCGTTGTTTACACTCACTGGATGTATAGAGAAGCTGACGAAATTCCACAAACTGTATAGCAGTGCCTGAAAAAAGATCTAGTAACTGCCCTCTAACACATGAGGCACCTCGTAAAAAATAAATTCAGTAAAAAATGTACACCTGCAGTTCGGTTTGTGACGTTTTTTATGGGCTCCACAGACTTTAATTTTATCGGGTAACCGAAGTTGGATGTATCTGAAATCATGACATTTTTGTGAAGTTTTGACAGAGTAGAACAAATGTGTGAAATTTATAAACATGCAACGAAAAGTTTTAACCAACGCCTCTTATGAAAAATTCACCACAAGCCTGAAAGCACAGAAATGTTCTGTGTAGTTACCACACGAATTTGGTCATCTCAGTGCGCTTTTAACTTTTTTTTTACAACTTGCATGAAAGAGTCATAATGAATTGACAAGGGAATGAAATTAATAAATTCTCTCTTGTCATGCCTATACAATGGTGTGTTAAATTAGAGAAAGTTTTCTTGCAATGGTGGGGCCACGGTGGTGAATTGGTTAGATTACTCGCCTCCCATAAAGGCGAACCGGGTTCGATTCCCGGCGGGGTCACCGCCGGATTTTTGCATTCGGGAATCGTGCCGGACAATGCCGCTGATCGGCGGGTTTTCTCGGGGATCTTCCGTTTTCCCCGCCATTGCATTCCGGTGCTGCTAAATACTCGCCTCGCCTCATTATCATCGGCTCTCAAGACCTCGCTGTTAAAGAGCCACCCAAATTTCTTCACTCACTCACTCCAAAGTGCGTTACATTGATAAATATACTTTCCTGGTGTGCACTGACATAGCTAGCAGGTGATGTCAGAAGAGTGAATGCAAGTGGTACCTCCACAATTTGACCCACCTGGAGTGACATTCTCCTCTAACATATGCATATGTCTAGAAGAGCACTTCCCAGCGCTTACACCGCTTCCAATCTTGCGCTAACAAAAGCCGTTCCTGTTTCAGCCGCGCGGGCACTCAACGCAATGAATATTTTAAAGCTGTTTCATCGACACTGGGAACACACGCCTACTCCCACCTCTCCCCTGCACGGTCGCTAACTGCTGACTCTGCATGGCTTGTTGCCTGCGGCTAATTCCATTGCCGCCCTCCCGGCGCCGCCATTACAGCTTAATGTGTCAGCACTCGGCGGATTGCAAAAAATAAAAAAAAGTCCAGCAAGGAGCAGAGTGGGTGGTATCCTACCTGTCCGGGTGTCTGTGACTCACTGCGCTTTGTACAGATTCGCAAACCCGTTCCTCCCATTAGAAATCCTTTCTATATTATATTCGCGGTTTCTTCACATTTTTAAAATAAAACCTTTGAAGAACCACCCCATGTACGACGTGTTTAGACATTTTCTAAAAATTCCACTTATCACAACCGTTTTACACTTGTGTCAACATAAAAATTCCCTTATTTTTGGTTAAATCAAACTTCAACGTACATATTTTTTTTATAAACTATAATTAGTAGGGACACCCGATGTAAGCGAAAAGATTTCATGGCCAGTTGTATTTCACAACACTTTAGCTCAGATCCACTTTCGTGATTGGATGATTCCCGTGTTACGCGTCTTATGTATCTGCGTGCTGTATTGAAGTTACCTAGTTTTCTAGCGGCTGTTCAGGGGTATCTGCCGTGATGGCTTGGGCCGATAGATAGTACCAAGGCCCGACCACTTGGTGGGGTGTTGGACCTCTTAGCACTCAGGCCACTGGGGCCCAAAACAGGAATTTTCCTGTGCAGAAATTCTAGGATGGTAAAGGACGCGTGTCTGATGTTGCGAGTCGGCCTGGTGTGCGGCTTCGTGTGAGTTCGGCTCCTGGTGAAGACAGCAAAGGGCGTAAATCCGGACGGTCATGGCGGTACCCACCTGTTCTGAGGGACTCCGCACACTCCCGCATGGAGGTTAGGCGACGCAGTCGGACACAGGAAAACCCATACGTGCCATGGAAATTAAGAGGGAGCACGGGATGATCCGCTTGGCCCATCCAGGGGTACTCCCTGGAATTTGGATCAGACGAGGTTGGACTCGTGCTGGCAGTGGTTGACTCCGCATGCTGGAGAAGGCTCGGAGAGATTCCCCCTCTTGCTAAAAGAGCCGGACGTTGAACAGGATTGTTCCGGGGGCGTGCCCGAGATCACGTCAGGGGCGTGGGTAGTGCTCCGGCTATACCACACGCTTGGTAATCTGAGTGCTAGAATCTCAGGCCTTGTGGTAGGACATGCTCTGTGCGATCTGCAATATCAGATCGGGGCTCTGCCTGGTGCGGCCTGTGTACAGGTCGGGGCAAACGGGTTTGGTCAATTCAGAAAGCGCTGGTCATGTCTGCGATGAGAGGGCGTGATCCCTCTTCCCCGCCTACTGGGAGGCCGGGGTGCGGTATGGCCTCGCGGCTAAGAGCGCCCCGTTAACAAATAAAAGCTCGACTTAACATTGTTTAGGTTGTGTTTAGCAGTAATCTGTATTGAAGTTACCTGTTTATGATTGGCTAGTCATGTAGGAAAATGTCTTCTCACAAAGCCACGTCGCCAGCAAGCAAAGAAAAGTGCTGATACGCCCGTGGGGTATTGAAATATAGCATGTGCCGAAATCTATTCGCGGAATTCGGGTGTCCCTACTTATAAGTAGGGCCAGTGACTTTTCGCGTAAAAATCGGAACACACAGTAGACTTCAATACTATATACACACCTCAGCTGTTGTTATACCTCCATTGGTTGCTGGTGTCGTGTCCGTCTTTGACCAAGCCACTCAGGACTAAGTAACTCCGACACTGAACCTTCGTGATTCGTGCGCAAACGGTTAACACGGGCCAGAACATTTTTTTTAGCCAATCAAAGAAGCTGGACGACCCTACAGTGCTTTGGACTGTATCTTGTCTCGAAATATTTTCCCGAAATATCACTGCCCCTACTTATAAGACATCGTCTATGTCTGTTCCGAGATGTAATTAGTTAATGAGCTAACGATATCAACTGTGGTTTTTAATTGGGAATATACTCATTTCTCCCAATATCATAACATGTTATTAAGCGACGAGTTCAGTGACGTGATTATTTTGAAAATTTAACGAGCACCTTTTTGAAATATAAAAGGGTGTTCACAGATGTCTGCATCTGACTGTAGCTGTGCCGAGGTAGCTTGCATCATCCGCTGGAAGTTGTCCAGCAGAGAAATCCTACACGTACCTCGCTGCACACATCGACCAAAAAAAAAACTAAGGTATAAGCGTGATCCGTGCATTGCAAAGTATGATGTACTCCAAGGTTTCGACGCTTTTGTCGCATTGGTGTGAACTGCGAAAAAGACACGATTGCTCGGCGAATAACGAATTGTAATCAAGGCATGAACATCAAATTAAACACACGTTTTGTTTGCCTGTAAAATAAACAAAGCCAACAAACAACCTTTCGCACGCGTTCTATACCTGTGTTACTGCATCACTAGCGCGTGGTCGCCTGTGTAGGAACACCCCCACTGGACATCCCAGCGGATGACGGAACCTACCCCGCCGCAGGTACAGTCAAATGCATACACCCATGAACACTCCGTTATAGTGCTCGTCGGGTTTTCAAAATAATCGCGTCACTGACCTCGCCGCTTAATAACATTTTGTGCTGTTGTGAGAAATGTGTATATTCCCATAAAATTTTTTTGATATCGTTATCTCAGTAATTACTGTAATTACATCTCTTAACGGGCATATACGGTGTCTCACGAGCCCCGTGGTGCCGTTTACGAATTCGAAATCAACATTTCGATAACTTCAGCGGTTCTNAAATAATCGCGTCACTGACCTCGCCGCTTAATAACATTTTGTGCTGTTGTGAGAAATGTGTATATTCCCATAAAAATTTTTTGATATCGTTATCTCAGTAATTACTGTAATTACATCTCTTAACGGACATATACGGTGTCTCACGAGCCCCGTGGTGCCGTTTACGAATTCGAAATCAACATTTCGATAACTTCAGCGGTTCTGAAGATATTTAAAGCGACCATCTTGGCTTAATAATCCTGTATACGTATGTTTTCGCCTTCTTTTTCCGTGCTTAACCCGCAGCCGAAGTTTGTCGGCAGAATTTAGATACATTCTGTGTAACCGGTGTTAAGGTCCCACGTGTGGCCTGATGTATCGGCGTCCCGGGTTTGATTGCAGCACTATTAATGGGTGGCGACCACTGGCTGATTAACTGGGCTATCACTCATCGACCGGCAATCGAATGGAGTAGCATCCTGTGGGCTTCGACTGACTCGACCTGAAACACGATCTGAGTCACTACTGATCTCGCTGTCGACGAGACGTTAAGCTCTACGCCTACCGAGACGCGATTGGATGTGACAGGTAGGAGCCCCCAGCAGAACGCAAAAACTTAAAGTTAAGGCCTTTCGTCACTTCGTTATGTACAGAGACAAAAGGCGATGGTACCTGATTAAATTAGTCTCCTAACTACGGGATGGTCGATATGGTGCTCCGAAATTTTTTAAGTGATGCCCAAGGTTTGAACTCAAACCAGCCCATGAGTGTGAAGCCTTATGCTAGAATTAACTTTGTCAGTATGACGTATACGTAGCAACAGAAACTTTTAATTGTTATGCTGTAGTTCACAATAGGTTGCGTTAGGCTCATGTGTGCGTTGTTCTTTGGAAGAAATGTCCAGTCGGGAACTGAAAGTAAAAATTGTTTGCGGCAAACTGCTATTCACAGTAAAGCAAACATTAAAAATACGTATATTAAAAACGTATTTATGTGAGAGCACGACAGTGATTATTATTCGTGTATTTTCTGCTCAGTAAAATAACTCTCCGACAGAATATGTTAGTCTTGAAGAATAATTTGAGATGTAAGGTTTGTGGTGAATTTTCTTTAGCTGAAACTGTTATAGTCAATTCATGGTTACTTCCATATTTTCTGAAGTACAGCTAAAGTTATACTTTCAGGCAATTTTTCCGCATCATAAATCTCGAAAATCACACCAGAGGGACAACGCACCTCGCACTCAGTTTAATAATATGTTGCAAGAAAACTATTTCTTACAAGGAACTACAAGCACACCTACTTTATCTCTGTTTTAATTTGTATTATAATTTATATGTATATTATAAGTAATAGTTGCAGTTAACCAACAATAAACTACTTTTATGTTAACAGTATTGTGATACATGACATGTTTCGGACACAACAAAGAATATCATACATGGGGTGACTTTTCAAAGGTTTGATTCTAAACCTGCGAAGATAACATGAATAGACTTTAACATCTGCACTTTGTTATAAGTTCAGGGTGCTCGATCGGCGATTGCCACGTAGGTGTTAACTCATAACTTTCGAGTTGTGAACCCAGCTTAAAGACATCAAAGTTGCGGAGAACAAAGCACTTAGTAATGCGTATTGTCCGTACCCAATACCACTCCCTTCCCTTCCGGGTCACTCAAACGGTATCTGATCTGGCAGAAGCTGTGTGATGGGGAGGGAGGAGATGTGCCAACAAGTAAAATCGATAAAGCCTGCATCGTCTATATTATTGGCTGTCGCCCCTCGCCGGGTCAAAGTTCACTAGCCCTGCTGGTGTCTCCGAAATTACTAAATCTCGCACCTTTGTCGTGGCCCACGTAGTTGAGTTCAAAGAGTTCGTGTGATTAAAATGACAGGATCGGTCAGATTTTTTTTCCCCCTGAGTTCCCACCATGTTCTTTCTTCACGCCCAGATACTGATAGCAATATTGAACCTTGGTAATTGTGAGCTTTGTTGATGTTCTCACGTCCTCGCGTCCATACAAAGAATCGCCGGACTTCCTACAGCGTAAATTTAAATAACCAATCAAAGCTCTTCGCAAATTTGAGCTTGGTATACCTGGAAATGATCTCCGAAAGTGTCCTGTGTTTTGAAATAGCATACCTTTATTGGAATCAATGTTAGTTTCACATTCCTCATGCAACTTCAAACAAACCGACTATTATATGTATATCTGTATCCCACAAGAACCTTCCCCAATCTTGCTTCCTGTCTCCCATTGATGATTGATTGATTAATTAATTACAGCAGTACTGTAGACGTGTCGCGTTTCTTTCAAACCTTTTGCGAACCGTACTCTCTCAATTAGAATCAGTGATATCAATCAGTGAAATAACATTCACTGAAAGTCAGTTGATAAGCTGTTGACTGAAAAATCACGAAAATAAACTGGGAACAAGTGACTTATGGCAGTGTAATTATCGACATTCAGTGGGAATCACAAATAAATCAGTGAATTTCAGCCATGATTTTAGTTACTTATCAACCACAGATTATCAGTCGCAAAGTTTTCATTGATTGGGCTTAATTCTCACTGTTTCAGATTTAGAATGTATTAAGTAGGTTATCAACGATTAAATCAAGTGGTAATTTCCAAACTTCGTCTTAAACTATTGGGGGGGGGGATAACTCACTTTCACACGGCAGAGAGTTTAGGTTGGGGTGTGATTCTGAGTTACGTAACTGCGAAAGCTCGCGAGGTTTAAGTTTACATAAGCGTTTCCACTTGGTGTGACGAGTTGACCTCAAATCAACACATAATGTCTACACGAACATACTGTTTGCCATATGGAGGGTTCGTTTCCTGGCTTGTTCGCGTAGCTACAGTCATACGTTAGAACCATCTGCAATACATGTCGCTGCTTTGCATCGCGCGAGCGAAGACTGTGTGGAGAGGACAGAGTAGTGATATGACAGCGGATGGCGAGTCACGAAGGAATGTTTGCAAGACAGGCGAACGGTAATCCTACCAGGGTATTAAGTTATAAAGGCGTGCCGCCGTGATAACCCTTTTGCTGCCCGCACGTTCCTGACCTTCAGCGTATAGAATTTCCAAGTTGATCTGAGGGGAATATTATGATTTAATGCCCTCGTTTCTCTCAGGGAGACTCGGGGTGCGGGAACCTTCGAGATCTGGTGACTGATACTATATAAGAGCGACGGGCCTCCGAGCGGAGACCTTGTGAGAGTCGGGTGTCTGGGCGATTGTGCGACACTAAGCGATAGACGATGAGTCAGGAGAGCAACGAGTGGCGACGGAAGTGACCGGCGGGAGTAAACTCTGAGACTGAGACCACTGGTACTGTGAAGAGTGCGACTGGCAGGCTGTACTATTGAACTGGATGCGTGAGTGTAAAAGACATCTCAAGTTATGGCAAGAGAGACACTGAACATGTGTTAATGACGAGTGTGAGTTGATTAATTGTAACCAAACAGGTACATTGTGAAGGACTTTAATTATAGTTTAGATAGACATTAAACATTGCGCTCACTGAAATTGGGTTCCTTTATTTTTGTGAAGACCCCCTTCCCTCACGAACTCGGCTACGCCCCTCTGGCGTCATGTAACAATACGTCACTCTACACCACGTGATCGAAATGTCTCCTGCGCTCGCCATTATTACTGTTATTTAAGTTCGTTGTATCAGCAGCACTTGACTTTAAACATTACTTTGTGATCAACAGTGCTTCGAGACTAGTAGCACAAAGGTTTATTCTACTCAGGTTAGGGACAAAACGAGATTTATTATGGAAGAGCTTGACACAGGGAAATTTTCTGCTGCAGGGCACCCTGATGTTCCAAAGAGGTTGCTTTTAAGCCAGCGGCAAATGGAGAAACTGTATATTTTTATGAGCAACATTTTGTGTTTTGCTCAATCTGTAATATATGCTTGCCCCAGCAAACATTTTAAGTATAAACTTTATTTAATAAATATTATTCGCGTCCTCAAATGGTGTTTACAAAAGCAAATAGTAAAAATGCCACTGTGTTTGATGAGCTTATTTCGATGGAAAAACGTTACGAATTTAAGTGCGAAATAAATATAGCCGTAATCAAAAGTACCTTAGCGCAGAAAAGCACTTGAAATTATGTTTTTAACGATTTCATTTTTTACCCCCGACTCAGTTGTCATATTTAAATAAAGTAACTGTGTAAACCACCTTTCTAATTCCAGTTTATGACGGAATATTAAAAAAATATGCGAACATATTTCGTTATATTTCCACTCTAGTGCGAATAACACAGTTTATTCGTTACGTAGGTTCTAACTCAATACAAATTAGGAGATTTTACACAATTATGTTAATTTTATAAAAACTGCAATTATCCCATTTATTTGAATAAAAAACGGAAAAATCCGTTACAAAGTGCACGCTGACGGCGAAAAATTTTATGTTTTCAAAACTACAAGCATTGAGCTTCCAAATTTGAGTAAAAAAAAAACTTTTATATTGGCCTTTTACGGTTAACTGAGGTCTTGAAAGTCCTGCATTGGTCGTACTTTTTTTCCTGTCTTGTATCCTTCCGCGTTGCTGTTAGCTACGGGCCCCTTGGTCGTTCACGCCCCGGAAAATCTTTAGTTCTAAAATATTTTTAACTAGCGAACCGACCCGGCTTCGCACGGTAACAATTTAGTTTTTACAGCGATACTTTGAAAGACAAAAATGGTTACTGTGGGTCATCTTTGAAAGATAAACATATGCTATCGCGGACTTTTCTGTATACCTTTTTGAGAGCTACAATTCTGTAGTGCATTAATTTGATGTATCTCTTATGGTTTAGTCAGCACAAGCCATGTAAGCGCCCTGAAAGCTGTTTTTTACGACTTGATTACAAACGGTTTGAAATAAAATATAAATGTATTATACACTAAAAACTTCCTCAAGAAATGCTCTAAATGATGTTGAAAACCGCATCAAAATCCATTAAGTAGTTTAGAAGTACTAAGCGAATACACAGACAGACGCGGATAAGGACTTTGTTTTATACTAGTTAGAGATACCTGTAGAAACGTTATTGAGACACTTCCTCTCGCGACCCCTGTTAGATTACTGTTTGTAGCAGATTAAATTTACTTTGTTGGTAATTAGTTTTATAATTAATTTGTTGAAATATGTTTTTTTTATCATTATTGCCTGTACTTAACTTGTTTTACATTTATCTTGATAAGTTAAACTTTTAATTCACTTTAATTAATTAATAACGTAAACTTCCTTAGGAGTAAATTGCACTTGGAAAAGTCCTGCAGAGGACTGGGACCTTTCGCACCATTTAAGTGGGAGTCCCCAGAGTGAGTGAAGGGTGAAGAGATTTGGGTGGCTCTTAACAACGAGGTCTTGAGAGCCGGCTGGGGGTGACTGAGGTGAGTATGGAGCAGCGCCGAAATGATGCGGCGGGGTGGAACGGGAGACCCCCGAGAAAACGCGCCAACCAGCGGCATCGTCCGGCACGATTCCGACATGCAAAAATCCGGGAGTGACCTGGCCGGGGATTGAACCCGGTTCGCCTTGGTGCGGGGGCGAGCAGGCTAACAGCTCAGCCACCGTGGCCCCGGGGAGCCCCAGAGGACTGTGTGCAGGTGTAGAAAAACATAGCGAGTTCGGTACATAATTAAAAAGGGGAAAATTGAGCACACCCCCAGAACAACCCCGAACTCGACATATAAATATTACTGGAGGAACCAATTCATTGTGAAGTCCATTACTGTCTAATATATTACTCGAACACAACTAAACGTCTTGGTAAAAGGAAAATCATCTGCATAAGTAAGAAATCTATATTACGTGCAAGCCACGACCGTACGAGACTATGCCAAGTCGAAGATCACGACAAAATAACAAAAATGAAAACATTCTAAGGATTAAGAAATAAAGTTTAAAAAACTTTAGTCAAAAAATGCCATATTTTTTTTAGAGGGAAGAAAGTGTTCCCGTGTTCAATTTAGTGAACTGCCGGTTAAGTGAAAAGTTGCGAAATAAAATTCAATAAATGCCACTTTTGTTTATTTTCCGGAAAGTGAGTAAATCAGTTTATTTGGCTTTCTTTATTTCGTAAATAAATTTATCTAAGCCAATTTCTGCCAAAAATATTTCATAATTTAATTATAACTTTTTAAAGTAAAAAACCTCTGGTAATAAATTAACTTTTTCTTTTGTCCTGAAGGAAAGAAAATATTATGAGCCATATTTCATTTTAAATTATTAATCAAATAAGTAAATAATTCCCGTAAGTATTTTAAATAATGAGATCTTCGTTACTAACAAATTTAATGAACTTTTATTAGCACATGACATTCCAGTTGGAAATAAAAATATATAATAACATTTTTCAAACATCCATTAATTGACATATAATAAGTTGGAAATGTTACTTCATAAATATTGCTTCTCTCTGAATTCGGAATGGTGACTTTTTTTTTAATGTGCTCTGTCCTGTTAATTATAGGCTTTTCACGATAAAGCGAACTTTTTTGAAAGCCCTGCTTAAGATCTGCTCGTATGCACATTGTGTATTATTTCGCTATATGTAAAGTTAACATTTCCACAGGTTTCGTCACTTTATTAATGCATAGGTCAAGTGAAACGATAAAGTTACAATGCAAGTAAATATTTTACAAATTTACTAATTCCTACATTTATATGCACTAAGAAAACAGAAAGAAAAATAAATAATTTTTGTATTCGGAGATATTTACACAATACATTTACTTCAACGTTAAGGCAGGGAACTAACTTTCCTTCCATTGTTACCAACTTTACTGGACACTTTCCATTCTATGTGCCCGTTAATATATATGCAGCTAGAGGCAGTGACATTTTTCGAATGTTGATTTCAAAAGTGCTCAAATAACCGTAAAAAAACCTTCAATATGAAGTAACGTATTTTTAATTGTGCGCGTGCTCGACGTGCGAAATATGAAATGATACATTATTGGCTTGTTCGTAATCCACTCACTTGTAAAAAAAAATGTCACCCGTGGGACCAACAACGACCTTTACTATGTTCCATTCACGGTTACTTCCAACTTTTCTGAAGCCCTGCTCAAGTTCTACTTCCAGGACATTCCTCCGCCTCATGAAAACTAAGATTAACAAAGTCTAGAAGATTACATCAGTGGGACAACGCGCCGCATTCTTGCGCACTCAGTTACGTGATATTTTGCATAAGAACTATTTCTTACTAGGCAATACCAACATAGCTATTTTCTCGCTGTCTTTATCCGGGTTAATTATGAATGAAATATTATAATTCATACATAGAACACAAGTAAGAGTTAAAGTGATCTAAAATTAAGATACTTTTATGTCGACAGAAGTATAAAACGCTTGTGATACGTGGCATATTCTGGAAACAACCAAACACGTCGTACATGGGGTGATTTTTCATAGGTTTGATGCAAAAAGTGTGATAATACCGCGAATTCACCGTTCCGCCTAGCGTACTGGTACCCAGTTAACGTAGTATAATCAATAAGCGGGGCGGAAGTCGACGTCACAGAAAGTGCAATGGCCTGAGCAGCCTGTCAGAATATCGTAAACTCCGCTACACCCAGCAAGCGATACTCGTGGCAATTACAGTGTACTTAACTCTTACAACATTATGCCCGACTGTAATTCGGGCTACACCAAAAAAAAAAAAAAAAAAAAAAAAAAAANTGTTTCATTAATTCTGTGTCCAGGGCATTATAAGAACTGTACAGCACACTAACACCAACTACTGTTAATATAATTCATTATATTTTGTAACAATTGAAGTGAACTATATATGGTGTATTACATGTTACATGTGAAAGGATATTTGATTGGAAGGTCAATCAACTGGACGTTCTATTGTCCGACGGTCGACCAGTAATAAACTTTACTAAGTGAAGTAGATATGTCAAACGTGGCGCGGCCCAGTACAACTGTGCTAGTGCGAAAGCAAATACCAACACGAAATAGCGTTCCTATCATCTGGATGCAAGTGACACAATTCTAGCTTGTATTTAATGCCACTAAACGCGTATAGAGTGTAACGTGTTAAAAAGTAATAATGCTGAAGCACATTTAAAGAACACTTATACTAGTAGGTATGGTCGTTATAAAATTCCACACTATAGCTTATTTCATTTCAAAACGAAAAATTACATAATATGCTAAAAATGCATAAAATAATTTTAGACTCTCGAATATCCTCAAAATGCCGCTTCATCTGTTTGACATCGTTCGTACACTGAGATTCCATATCTTTTAACGTCTAATAAACAACCAAAAAAATTTTGTTAGAGAGTAAAGAAGTTGGTGCGATGATGTGACAACAGAGTTTTCCTCGTTTGAGGCCGAAAAGCGCAGGAGCGATAAGGGTGACACTGACATGCGCAGCAAGTGCGCCATAGCCGCTATGCACAGGGCTCTGAATTGACGTCCAGTGTTATAGTCGTGCTGCGTGTACTTATGGGACCATACCCCGTTTTATTAGCGGTAAGTCTACAGGAAATTTCAATGCAGGACCCTATATACTAGTTTCACAGGAATTCGCCCAGAATATTTCAAGCTATACCACACAGAAAATATCGTTTTTGGTCATGTCGAAGAGCCACAAAATAGTGTTTGCAATAAGCGTGATCTGTTGACAGTTGTATTCCGCCCTAGTCTGAAGCGNATTTGCGTGTGCGTAGTTTCATTGTTTCATTAATTCTGTGTCCAGGGCATTATAAGAACTGTACAGCACACTAACGCCAACTACTGTTAATATAATTCATTATATTTTGTAACAATTGAAGTGAACTATATATGGTGTATTACATGTTACATGTGAAAGGATATTTGATTGGAAGGTCAATCAACTCGACGTTCTATTGTCCGACGGTCGACCAGTAATAAACTTTACTAAGTGAAGTAGATATGTCAAACGTGGCGCGGCCCAGTACAACTGTGCTAGTGCGAAAGCAAATACCAACACGAAATAGCGTTCCTATCATCTGGATGCAAGTGACACAATTCTAGCTTGTATTTAATGCCACTAAACGCGTATAGAGTGTAACGTGTTAAAAAGTAATAATGCTGAAGCACATTCAAAGAACACTTATACTAGTAGGTATGGTCGTTATAAAATTCCACACTATAGTTTATTTCATTTCAAAACGAAAAATTACATAACATATGCTAAAAATGCATAAAATAATTTAAGACTCTCGAATATCCTCAAAATGCCGCTTCATATGTTTGGCATCGTTCGTACACTGAGATTCCATATCTTTTAACGTCTAATAAACAACCAAAAAAATTTTGTTAGAGAGTAAAGAAGTTGGTGCGATGGTGTAACAACAGAGTTTTCCTCGTTTGAGGCCGAAAAGCGCAGGAGAGATAAGGGTGACACTGACATGCGCAGCAAGTGCGCCATAGCCGCTATGCACTGGGCTCTGAATTGGCGTCCAGTGTTATAGTCGTGCTGCGTGTACTTATGGGACCATACCCCGTTTTATTAGCGGTAAGTCTACAGGAAATTTCAATGCAGGACCCTATATACTAGTTTCACAGGAATTCGCCCAGAATATTTCAAGCTATACCACTCAGAAAATATCGTTTTTGGTAATGTCGAAGAGCCACAAAATAGTGTTTGCAATAAGCGTGATCTGTTGACAGTTGTATTCCGCCCTAGTCTGAAGCGNATGTCGAAGAGCCACAAAATAGTGTTTGCAATAAGCGTGATCTGTTGACAGTTGTATTCCGCCCTAGTCTGAAGCGTTATTTATTTTCCCGTGCAAACAGATTGTGCACGAGTGAAATAGTTTGTTTTAAAAACGTGGATTAAGAACACACTGCAACCCAATTCGCGCAGGGGCCGCGGCAGTGTAGTGGTTAGACTACTCGCCTCCCACCTAGGCGAACCTGTTTCCATTACCACCGGGGTCGTTCCCGGATTTTCGCAAGTGGGAATCGTGCCGGACGATGCATCTGGTCGGCGGGTTTTCTCGGAGATCTCACGTCTTCCCCCCACCCTTGCGTTCCAGCGCTGCTCCTTAATCACCTCGCTTCACCCTCATCGGCTCTCAAGACCTCGGTGTTAAGAGCCGGCCAAATGTATCCACTCACTCACGAACACACTTTAACCTAGTTCGCGCGCCAGGAGCACGGGAGCCTTAAACGTGCGAGAATGAACGATAATCGCCCCGCAGACGTCAGTTTCATGAAGACGCCTGCGCGAAGCAAGCCGCAACACAGGAAGCAAGTGGTGAAAACTGCCAACCCGAGCCGTGCATATTCATGAGCGCAGACAGCGAGAAGAGCCCTCCAACAAACTTACGACATAACGCTCTCGAAAGAGTTCAAACTTCGTGTCTCACGTCACTGGAGACACTCTGGAGTGTTCGTTTCGCCTCTGAAGGTACACCGGCCAGGCTTGAGCGTTTCTGAGAGCTCTGCTTAGTTTAGTAGTGTATTGCGTGATTTATCCGCCATACGTACGACACTAACACCACCTTAGGCCAGNAGAGCTCTGCTTAGTTTAGTAGTGTATTGCGTGATTTATCCGCCATACGTACGACACTAACACCACCTTAGGCCAGTTATTCAAAATACACAAAAAGCTCAACGATCAGCAATATACGAAAAAGGGAATGTTCGTTTGTTTATTACCAACGAAAGGTTTATGAACATACATTATGTTTTTATGTTGATACAACGTTTAATATTCCATAGATAGAACTGAAAATTCATGCAGGCCTTTATTAAAGCAAAAATGATATCATCCACTTAAAATCCAAACCCAGTAACTAGCTTTGAAAACGCATGAAAATGTGTATTGGTTTCGTTCCTTATGTGATATTTTTAATATTCAACAGCAGTACCTTCCATAAAATAACTCTTATTCAGAGTATTTTTTTTATCGCATTCTGCTGGGCTACCGATTTTATGCCTGAGTACTAATAAAAAGACGACCCACATAATAAACCAACCTGAACTCCTTGCACACCAATGGATTTGAACCCGANAAGCAAAAATGATATCATCCACTTAAAATCCAAACCCAGTAACTAGCTTTGAAAACGCATGAAAATGTGTATTGGTTTCGTTCCTTATGTGATATTTTTAATATTCAACAGCAGTACCTTCCATAAAATAACTCTTATTCAGAGTATTTTTTTATCGCATTCTGCTGGGCTACCGATTTTACGCCTGAGTACTAATAAAAAGACGACCCACATAATAAACCAACCTGAACTCCTTGCACACCAATGGATTTGAACCCGAACCCTCGGGGTCCAAGTGTAACGGCTTAGCTAATTTTCCCACTGCGGTTCCTAAACTGCGACTTCGAAAGGCAAGACAATACTTCCTGCACTCGATGCACAGTCGACGGTAACTTGGATAGCAAATAACCTGCTAGGCTGTCACCTTATTCGCATGGATTTTTGAAAAAACTGACGAACGCAAACAGAAACTTTCTCGGGGGTAGATGTCCATGAAAATGCATATGCTGCGCTTGAGTTTACCGACAGCTTACTGGTTTAGNCGATGCCCACTGCGGTTCCTAAACTGCGACTTCGAAAGGCAAGACAATACTTCCTGCACTCGATGCACAGTCGACGGTAGCTTGGATAGCAAATAACCTGCTAGGCTGTCACCTTATTCGCATGGATTTTTGAAAAAAACTGACGAACGCAAACAGAAACTTTCTCGGGGGTAGATGTCCATGAAAATGCATATGCTGCGCTTGAGTTTACCGACAGCTTACTGGTTTAGCTCCAGCTGCGGCGTGTCCGTTTTGTTTCACGCCTATCACTCGTCAGCAAGAACATGTAGGCACGTACAGCATCTACACATCACAGCCCAAGGCTCGTTACGTCCTTACCAGGAAAACATTTCACACAGGCCTACGTCAGCCCCACTTTAGGAGCCTCCCTAGTTATCACATACGGGTCTCATTGTACGCAGTTTTGTACATTCTAATTTAAAAAAAAAAACTAGGAAATATTTCAATGAAAAGCTTTTTCCAGGATAGAATTGAAAGTCGATAATTTGTCCCCCATTCATGAACTTGGTTACTGAAACACAAACGTGATCGTTGAAAATTCTCAAAGTCGGGAAAAGTCGCTGTAAGTATCCCTTTGTTCACGAGATGTATTCTTCTGTAAACCAGTGTTTTAAACTAAAGGGAAAATTCTGTATGTTTTCTGAACAGATTCCTGTATTAAAATTATATAGTCAGCGCTTAAAATTCCGAGTAAACAGAACAAACGCGTAGTTTGTTTATGTTTTTTTTTCCATCGCCGTCGCAACGGTTTCTCATGGCTGGATGTTCAATGATGAGCTACGTGTCTTTAAAATCGAAGTCTGTTATGGCATGCTCCTCGAAGGCTTTTGCTAATGAGTATGCCATGAAAGCTTTATTCTNAGTCTGTTATGACATGCTCCTCGAAGGCTTTTGCTAATGAGTATGCCATGAAAGCTTTATTCTTCATTTCGTTTGTTTTTGNGTTATGGCATGCTCCTCGAAGGCTTTTGCTAATGAGTATGCCATGAAAGCTTTATTCTTCATTTCGTTTGTTTTTGGAGTGTGCTCTGGCGTGCTAGAAAATAATGAGTCATTTTAGCACTTTGCAAGTGCGGTATTTGCTGTACGNTTTTTGGAGTGTGCTCTGGCGTGCTAGAAAATAATGAGTCATTTTAGCACTTTGCAAGTGCGGTATTTGCTGTACGTGTTTATTCTTATATTATGTAAAATTGTCTTACTTGGGAATTGCCTTAGTGAGCTCTGTCAAACCAGTATTTGTTATCAAGCATAACGAAGGATGATACTATATGATGTATAGGAAACATCTCTGCAAAATTATACTTCAATTTTTTTTGTAATTTTGATATCTACATAATTGATTATCTGCTAATCTATCATAGTACAAAGAAAGACGAGTATATATTATTTACTCAGTTATTTTGAAATTTTAACTTTCTCGTCTTTTTTTTTTGTATTGGTGGATTACGATTTTATTAATACTTTGCGTGAGAACTATTTCTTAGTAGGTGTTACCAACACACGTATTTTGTCCCTGTCTTTAGTCGTATTAATTATAAATGAATTATTATAATTTTTAGTTGAAATATAAGTAAAAATGTCTATTTAACCAAAAATGCATTTCCTTTATGTTAACGCAGGCATAAAATGTTTATGATACATGGAATATTTAGGAAAAAACCAAACACGTCATGTGCGGGGAGATTTTTCAAAGGTTTGATTCAAAAAGTGCGAAGAAACCGCGAATAGACTATACATTTTTTTATACTTTTAGTGTTCGTTTCGTTCAGATACATCATCAGTATTTGTACATGATCACCGATTTCCACAATTTACTTTTTGGAATTAGTAATTTTAATATGATATTTTGCACGTTGTGTAGCTTTTAATTACNACCGATTTCCACAATTTACTTTTTGGAATTAGTAATTTTAATATGATATTTTGCACGTTGTGTAGCTTTTAATTACTGTGGGTTGTTAAAAGAGATTTAATTTTGTCCTGCAATGTCCATTATACTAAGGTCAAATCTAGTTCTGAAAATAAGGTTACTGCAGCATTTTCATAAATATTTTATATTTGAACTGTTCAATTGTAACTTTCGTCGTTTCTGTTAAAGTGCATTTGCACTTACCTCTCACCGTTACGTACACTAATTATCGTAAGGACGTGGNCCGATTTCCACAATTTACTTTTTGGAATTAGTAATTTTAATATGATATTTTGCACGTTGTGTAGCTTTTAATTACCGTGGGTTGTTAAAAGAGATTTAATTTTGTCCTGCAATGTCCATTATACTAAGGTCAAATCTAGTTCTGAAAATAAGGTTACTGCAGCATTTTCATAAATATTTTATATTTGAACTGTTCAATTGTGACTTTCGTCGTTTCTGTTAAAGTGCATTTGCACTTACCTCTCACCGTTACGTACACTAATTATCGTAAGGACGTGGNACTTTCGTCGTTTCTGTTAAAGTGCATTTGCACTTACCTCTCACCGTTACGTACACTAATTATCGTAAGGACGTGGACGTCAGAAAGTCTAAGTAGAAATTTTCACGTCATAAGATTACGTATACTGACACATTCTTGTGGAATTTCAGACTTTTGTCTGCTCACTATACATTATTAAGAGGATATAAATTATTTTTCACTTGCAAGACTTGTGTGGACAATGTTAGAACGTCAGTGTTTTTACACAGATTCCATGAACAACCGACAAGATTATGCCTATCGTAATTCATGGAAAGTACAATCACTCCTGGGGTCTTGGGAGTACTGCAGATATAACAATGCAGATTTTCGGAGAATGTTTATCGATGCTGCTATCGTAAAAATAATCCACTGGGATGGTACAGGGAAACGAAAATCCCCACGTTTCCCCACATAGAAATGCCCCCCCCCCCCNCGAGGTGTGAGTGGTCTGACCACTATACTACGGCGGCACACACTTAATTATTCTACGGAAAGAGCCCGTGTAGTCCAAGGGATTGTGCCTATTGAGTATTCAACTCAATATCAACAACTGTAGCACCCTTTTACCATATCTCGTTGTTACAACATTAAATTATTTCTTAAGAGGATTCGTTACACACAGAAAATGTCTGCTTGTTCCTCGCAAGCGGATTACGGATGTCTTGGCGCTTCCTGCAGATGACACCATCAAGGACAGCAACAATGCAGTGGCCATGNTCGCAAGCGGATTACGGATGTCTTGGCGCTTCCTGCAGATGACACCATCAAGGACAGCAACAATGCAGTGGCCATATGGGCTGCTCGTGATTATTTAAGCATTTTTGAAATCGACGTATGAAAAATATTACTACCTCTACCTGCGTATATTTTAACGGGCACACTGACTGGAAAGAACCGAGAAATGCTGATAACGACGGAGGTAAAGTAGTTCCATGCCTTACGTTGAAATTAAAGTGTTTTGCGAATACTCAAACGATTAATTTTGCTTTCTGTTTCTGTTTTAATACATATAAGTGTAAGAATGATGACATCTGTAAAATATTTACGTTTCTAATAATTTCACAGTTTCACTGACCGACGCACCAATATATTATGAGACCATGTCAATGCTAATTTTACATATGGTGGAAGAATACACAATGAGAATGCAAGCAGATCCTAAGCAGGGCTCTAGAAAGTGCTCAGTTTACCGAGAACAGCGTATATAAGATTATCTCTCCTCCAACTGCTTCTCTGGCTCGCATCAAGTTGCTCACGCATTTCATGCGACTTTCAATACTCTCGTGTAAGGTGTGAAATGACGTCGTGATGATCCTTTCCCTCAAACATTTCAGTGACAACAATGGCGGATAAAGGGAGAACGAATTTTATTAATATTGTAAGTGCTCCTAGTACACCAAATTAAAAAAAATAAATCAAACCCAGAATTTTAAAAATAAATTGCTGAGCATGTCCAAAAATGTATTTTCCGATTACTAAAGAAAATAATTCAAACATAATAATAAAATTGTTATTTTCATTACGATCGTGAAATAAAACATTTTATACTGACCGGACATCAGAAAATGTTCTTCCATTATGCACGTCACTGCGTAAGTGGCAACAGTCTAAGGTGTACGATTTTAGCAGCTGTGATGAATCCTCTCGAAATATAACTGTGAAAATTAATTTCACAATGAGACGAGTCTTCTTGCATTCATTTACAGTCGTAGCGGTCGTCCTCGACGTACGTGCACGTTTGGTAAATCT
>NQII01000943.1:647307-685433 GCA_002778355.1 Clitarchus hookeri
AAAAAAAAAAAAAAAAAAGAATATTTTTTCAAGCATACGAAGCACGTATTATTTTTATGCTCGGGTTACTCATTTTATTCCAGCTCCACTACTCTGTAACTTTATGCTTCTACTTCATAACCCTGAGAACTCTGCTGGAAATTTTTCATGATTTTTTTTTTAACTCTCTGCTCTTTGTCTTCTGCCATATCGGTGTTCGTGGTAATTCGCTGTTTTATGTCACTGTCTCAATCTCACCCTCGTTCCTGAGAAAGTGGCAAGATTTGTCACAGATAATTCTTATAATGTTTACTATTTTGCCACTTTTCGCATTGCCATACGTTGCAAAAATGTGTGTAGGAAACCAAAATCAATTAAAAAATAACCATAGACTTACAGATCAGAAATATGGAAAGGAAGACTGTCTTATAATGAGCAATTTTTAAAATGAGGAAACATTTCATACTGTGATTTTAGCTATTTCTTGAAGTAACTTACTATATCTTTTTTAAAGTGAATTATCTCATTTCGGCGAGTTTGTTTTTGTGATTAATACAGCCCAAAAACACTAAAATTGTGATTTTTAAATATATACCATTATGCAAAAACATTTTCTGTCTAAAATATTTCTAGGCGAGGAAATAATAATAACAATTAATGTTTAAAAGTTTGATAGTATTTCGTACAGTTTTAAAATAATGAATTTTTTTGGTGGCCAACGCCTTTAAGAAAGACCGCACAAGACCTGTATATTATCTTCATAAGTAATAATATAACAAGTAAGGAGAATTTACTCTGCACTTATTTCTTATGCATGGGAATAGTTGTTTAAAGTACAGCAGAATCAAAAATTCTAAATAAATATGAGCAAAGAATGANTATTTCTTATGCATGGGAATAGTTGTTTAAAGTACAGCAGAATCAAAAATTCTAAATAAATATGAGCAAAGAATGAGTTAAACAGAAATGTGCGAGGGTGGCTCAAAAAGTAGCGGTAATTTTACTATATAAAAAAACAGCTGTCACTTCAAACTCTCGTGCTTAAAAATAAATTACTAGTCAAGGTACTGGCGCCGTCCAATAGATGCCATGGCCTGTGGAATTGGAACAGCAGCGAGCAGTTATCAGATTTTTCAGGACGAGGATGTGAAACCTCATTAAATTCGTATAACAATGCTGCATATGTACGGAGATACTTGCATTGGCGAGAGAAGAAATCACGAGTGGGAAGGAGAATTTCAAAATCCGTGATGAGCAACGGTGAGATCGTCCGAGAATGCGCGTCATTAACGATAAGGTGGTTTGCGCCGATGTAGTTATTCGCGGAAATAGGCGCATTTATTTAGCATCACTAGTCACGAAATGTAATGTCGGTGTCGGATCGGCACGCACGACTATCGCAGAGATTGTCAGACTAGGTGGGGCCCATCGTCTCGTCGACAGCGAGGTCATTACAGATGGAACATATCGGCCGTACAAGCAGGATCGAGGGAGGAATCGATCATGACCTGTATTAAAGAACTGACCCAGCCAGCGCTGTCCCTAGCGAAAGCGAGAACATCGGCAGGAACTTTTGCGAGGGTCTTCCCTTCCAAACTAGTTCCCCCTTCACAAAAAGCAATCACGCATTTCGAACAATATGCTCTGCTCTCAAACGTCCGCGCCTCGCGCCAAACATTTTATTGATAAAACATTTTACACTTTACAAATAAACATGTTTAAATATATAAACGTTATCGTGATATATATAACACAACCAAACGATTGCTAACTCTGTGCTAATTGTTGCACACATCTAAGGATGGTCCTGTTCCCAGCATTCACCTGGGGTGATTTGAAAAAAAAAACCGCGCAAAACAGAAATCAGGATGATCGAAGCGGGAATGGAACACGAGTCCTCACTGCGTTACCACTGCGCCATCTCGTTTCGTATGGAAATTCTCGAGTATCGCAAGGTGTGTGCAAGGAGTGTGAACGATAGGTGCCTTGGAAGCTGGCTGATGACCACAAAATAACACGTGTACTGGTTTACACAGCTTAATTGGTGAGGTACAAATACAAAGGATAGTACTTCCTAGCACATGCTGACAGGAGGCGAACCCTGGGCATATCACCGTGAGCCCGAAAGTAAGCTGGAGTTTTCATATTGTCGGACAACATCTACACCAGCCTGGAAGTAGTTCTAGAACCTAGCCGTCACCAGAAAGGTACTGCTCACTCTTTCGTATGATAAGAATAGAGACGCTTTGCAGCACTGTCAGGAAAAGGACGAAACCGAGAATAGTGCCCTTGAAATTTTTGGGGAGGAGCTTAAAACCAGCAATATGGAAATATTGCAGAGGACTTTTGTTTGAAGGCGTTCTTCTTCTTCAAGATAACACACGCCGTCAAAAAAACCGCCGCTGTTCTTGACAATGTTCGCAGTGATACGGCTTTATGTTTCAGACTATTGGGCACTTACGTTGTATTTATATACTTTGTCGTGGGAAGGGTTACGTTAACTAAACTGAAGTTATTAATGAAGACTGAAAAGGGCTTTAATTTATTTATTCTAAGTTACAATAAATACAAGCTATTGGCGAGGGAGGTCCTAATAGTTATTTAGACAATCGATTACAATATGTGACTAATCCGAATGGGATCGTTTCCATAAGTCGAATATTGTGGCGCAAAGCGACGAGCGGCACGCCAAGCTGCATCTTGAAGGCAGTTCTTCTCAGCGCGGGTCCACAAACAGACTTTGTTCAAAGTGTTGCCGAGTATTATATAGTTTCTTGGCGGCATAATTGTCCCGAACACCGTGTCGTCGNCCGAGTATTATATAGTTTCTTGGCGGCATAATTGTCCCGAACACCGTGTCGTCGAGAGGGTGCCAATGTAATGTTTTCGATTCTTCGCGCGACCCGGATAACGACGCGTCGCTGCAGTTCGCTGGGCTTGTCCACATTCACTGAATCTGAACAGCAGACTGAGATTCCAGATCATGTAGTAAGCCTATCCGCCATTCAACCCTGAAATTACTACCTCTGACTATCATGTTTTCGGATCCCCGAAGGAAGCTTTCAGATGACCAACGTTTAGGAGTAATAATGAGGTTAGAAAGAAAATACATGCATTCCCGCAAAACATTTTTGTGGTGGAATAAGGGAACTGGTGCAACGGTGTGAGGAGTCTATTGAAAATATGGGTGGTTATGTTTAAAAATATGCCGCAATTGTATTTACGTGAGAAATATATATTTAAAAGTATTCAATTCACTGTTCCTTTGAATGAAATAAGTTTCTTCTGAAATTCTTTATATCGTAATTTCCAAAAAAATATATATATAAATATTAGTCGGCAAGAATTTACACAAAATTAATAGATTTTATAAAATTGTTTTATAGATGGATATAATGCATTTTAAAAATATTAATGTTTATTCATCAGTGACACTATTTGTTTACTTAACTTATTATTAGTGTACCTGCGTGTTTATGTGGGCGTTCAATTAATTGCTACACGGGTGCAGGAATCCTGCTAAATCTTGATTCGGTTTCGTTCTAGGGCACATCAAATATAAAACAGGGATGAGAAATGTGCGCCTTTTTGCTGGCTTACACGCCAGCGCCCGTGAACGCGCAATGTGGTTTGGTAACTACTGACGCAGAGCTG
Organism: Clitarchus hookeri; assembly: GCA_002778355.1. NCBI lineage: Eukaryota > Metazoa > Arthropoda > Insecta > Phasmatodea > Phasmatidae > Clitarchus > Clitarchus hookeri. The sequence continues at coordinate 650,941 of NQII01000943.1, forward strand.
CCAAATAACTAATTCAGTACTCCAGTAAGAAGCGAAATCTCTGGGGATAACTGTTCCAGAAGCAATTTCACCCTCNGCCAAATAACTAATTCAGTACTCCAGTAAGAAGCGAAATCTCTGGGGATAACTGTTCCAGAAGCAATTTCACCCTCACGCAGGAAAGCAAGAGACTCCATGCAAAATCTTAATGGAAGTCGGGGTTCAAGATACTACCCCCGGGATACGCAGCTTGTTAAGCCGTATTTCAAACGGAACAGTACATAGGAAATGAGAAGCGGCGACGGTGTAGAGCAAAACAGTCATGCGTGTTTTGCGAATATGGAAAGCTCTATACTTCGTACCACTATACAGTTTATTAGCGTTTAGCTGGACACCTTTCTTTTTAGTTTCTTCGTTCTGGCCATCGCATATATTGCAGCTAGATGTTTAAATTCTCCCTGCCGTGGACTCGAATAATATAATTCCGTGTTTTAAGTCCAGTGTTTTAGCAAAATTCTTAAAATAATATAACTGTATTTTACATTACGCGAATTCTTATAATTTCTACAAAACGGAAGGACGTCAATTTTAATCGTCAACCACTTCTAAAATAACACATTTCGCAAGACATGAAAACATGGAACTGTCATTCTTGATTATATACTATAGTCTATTCGCGGTTTCTTCACACTTTTTGAATCAAACCTTTGAAAAATCACCCCATGTAAGACGTGTTTGGTTGTTTCCTAAGTATGCCGTATATTATAAGAGTTTTATACTTGTGTTAACACAAAAGCACCTTAGTTTTGGTTAAATTGAACTTTCACTTATACTCTATTTATAAATTATAATATTTCATTTATAATTAATATAAATACAACAGGGGAAAAAAATAGATGTGTTGGTAATGCCTATTAAAATGTAGTTCTTGTGCAGAATATGATTAAAGTGAGTGCCCACGAATGCGGTGTGTTGTCCCTTCGGTGTAGTTGTCTAAACTCGGTAAAGCTTTGTTTGCATAAGGCGGAGGAATATTCTGGAAGTAGAACCTTATCAGGACTTCAGAAAAGTTTGAAGTAACCGCGAATGTATTATAACCGTACAAGAGTGAGCCATAGGCGTGCCCACGAGGTGTGCCTGGTTGTGGCCAAGCACGCCCCTATGACCAACACATTATTATTTTTTTTAAATTCAAAACTGTGATCTTTAAGATTCATTAATTATTCTGGAATTTCAGCAGACCCAAGAGCACACTGGCCTGAAAATCCGATGATGTTGTATTTAGGTAGTTGTGGTCTCCACACTTTGCACAATGCCTTTGAAGTTGGTATGCTCGCAAGTGGACGGAGTATGATTGCATTTTTGAGAGCTTTATACGATGTTTTCAAAGACGTGCTCGCTCGCCGTGCGCTCTACACTTCATTCGCCAAGTCTGATAGATTCCCCTCGAAGTTCTGCCCTGTCCGCTGGTTGGCTAATACTGATGTTGCTCAGAGGGCTCTTCAAATGCTGCCTCGTCTCCAAAACTGATTTGTCCATCGCGTCCGGGCAGGCCTGAACTTGATTCATTTCACTTTCCAAATTTATTCATATTAGTATTTCGCGATCGAGTTTTCCATATGCATTTTAGGAAATAATGATAAATGTGGTATTCTTACAGTATCCTATTTTGGTACAACTTTTGCATTGTTATCACTATTTTTGACCTTAAATTCAAAACATTTCCCGGGACCCCCTATGTGGCCATCGGCGATGATTCTTTAACTTTGTGCATATCCTAATATTACGACTGCGTACGCCTGTGGCAGTGTTTATGATAAATAATACCTCACGGGAAGGAAAACTGTTTTAATGCTTCTTTCAAAACTGTCTACAGAAACGCGATGCAACTGTTTTCCAATTACAGCACATTCCACTAGTTCGCGACCAAGTTTAATTAATTTGTAGTTACTGCCATTCTTCGAACTCCATAGTTCGTACACATCTTGGCGGGATCTATCTGGCGGCGATTGGAAGTGTGATGCAGTTTTGTGATTTCAAATTAAAGCATGGAGCGCGGGAAACGTAAACATGACTACAGTGGCGATGCAGAAATATGACGTCAATTTTAACTGAACGCCGCAACACAGACTGAGGTAAAGACGATTTTATACCACGCTCGGTTTGTAAAAAAAGTTTTCACTCACCGTCAAATGGACGGTCCTCCGACTGTTGTAAGTCGTATATGGACCACGTGGCTTTAATTAGGTCATGATTTTAAACTGACGCGTATGTGACTTCCACGCTGATTTTGAATTTGTTAATGCTTCAGTGTCTGAATACTGCTGGAAGTAAATGAAATAAAAAAAATTGCAATTAAAGAAAATTGAATTTGTTTGTATGTGCCTGTGCCATGGCATCTTACGATTCCAAATGTTCCTTCAGGAGACTGTTTATCCTTGTCCAGTTNGTCAAATGGACGGTCCTCCGACTGTTGTAAGTCGTATATGGACCACGTGGCTTTAATTAGGTCATGATTTTAAACCGACGCGTATGTGACTTCCACGCTGATTTTGAATTTGTTAATGCTTTAGTGTCTGAATACTGCTGGAAGTAAATGAAATAAAAAAAATTGCAATTAAAGAAAATTGAATCTGTTTGTATGTGCCTGTGCCATGGCATCTTACGATTCCAAATGTTCCTTCAGGAGACTGTTTATCCTTGTCCAGTTTGAGGGATCCAGTTGGTCTTCATAGCAAAGGCTTCGTGAACATGTGCCTAGAAGGCAGAGCTGGCGATTATTTGAGCAGTAACACCAACATGACTAAAAATGTCTCGACATCGAGTCGGTGTCGAGTAGTTTGAGCCCATTTTTACAAGGAGGCGTTTTCATGTTGTTCTTCCGTTTAGAGGCTAAATTTCTGCTTTATTGAGCACTTACCCAGATGAATACGTAGGCAAACACTGCCAGGCTGTTTGCAGTCTGCAGCAATGGGTCTCTCGGGGCCGCCCGTGCCGGGCCTCCAGCCTCCGCTCTGGAGTTGCGAACTGAACGCCACGTTCCCGTATCGGCGCACAATCTTCGTGGTCCCGTGAAGGCGTGGGCCGCGGTTTCCTTCGCAAAAGGCACGGATACCCGCAACTTGACTCTCTGTTAACTGATTCTGCTTCCTGCGGTTGCCGCTTTGACGCGCAGATATGTATGTTCTCCTTGTTCGCTCGCGACATGGGTTTAGCGTAGTACACAACAGATCCATTTGCGCTGGATTATATCTGGGAATTTACGGCCGACGCACGGTAAGTAGCCACCTGCCCTCCACGCAGCTCCCCACGCAGGGGCCGTGGTGGTGTAGTGGTCAGACTACTCGCCTCCCATCCAGGCGAACCTGGCTCGATTCCCAGCGGGGCCGTTCCCGGACTTTCGCATATGAAAATCGTGCCGAACTATCTCCAGTTTCCTTCACCCTTACATACTCATCTCGCTTCACCTTCATCAGCTCTCAAGACATTGATGTTAAGAACCGTCCAAATTTCTCCACCCCATTCCACTCAGTTCCCCACTCTTCCCAGAATCTTTATATCTACTTTAAATCTAAAGTAAGTAGCCAAAAAAAGGCAAATTATATATAACAGACTAAATTTTTTTAGTTGCCCTGCTGAACTCAGATGGGCAGTTTCAACTGGCAGTCAGTAAATATGCTCTGGTCCCGATTTGAAATGTAAGAGGTCGTGAGACGATGCTAGAGTAAAGAACTCCGACATCATCAACACGAAGAACCCGCGGCCTAGCAATTCCATTGTAGCATGGACTGTTTTATACCCGCGGAAAACCAGACTTCTAATGATACGCACGTTGGCGAAGAAGGAAACAATACGTTGTCCCCCATTCGGTCACTTACACGAATCTCTCAACGAAATCTTGGATTTCTACGAGCGACATAACAGTCGAACTGGCAATAGAATAAACGTTATATCTTGGGCCACCTCAAGACCTCGATGTTAAGAGCCGCCCAATCTCTCCACTGGCATGCCCCCAGTAAGATTTAAATTCGTAACCACTGAGCAAAATTTTATTTTAATTGTGTTTGTTTATGCATAGAAGAACAATTGGCGTATTGGTAAAAAATTTCTATGTTCCGAAAGATAGCACATTTCCACTCAATAGGCACGTGTATAAAGTAACAGGTTTTATTTCAGTGTTGATTTTTACAGACGGCAGAAGGATTCTAAATGGGCAGAACAATAGATCTCGAGCCTGGTTTTGGTGATTCCCCAATCATCGCCTTTAATTAAAACGGATAACTCGCGAAAGCGGGAACTTGGCACCGCCTGCTTCCCACGTGCGATCGCGTGTTTCTCCCGAGGGATACAATACAGAGATTCCGCAGCGAGATCTCAGATCCGTTGCATCCCGTGCATCCCCCACACCGCGCACAGCCACTGGAGCTCCTCCGCCTAACCCAAACCAGAATATGTAACGAAGCCGCCGGTAGCACAGGAGAGGGTGTTAGGATTCCCTGGCGCGCGAATAATTCCCCACACACCCCCTCCCCCTATCCCTAGAAAGAAGGGAGGGTTGCGTCTCGCCGGAGCACTGCTCTAGTCTCTGTTTATTCCGCGTAGCGAGGAACCGTGTGGATTTCGCTGCCGCAGCCGGGAGCAAGAACGGTAATGCACTGGGCCGCGCTGTTTCAAATTACCGTACATTCCCTATAATAAGGGACACCCGGATTTCGCGAAAAGAATTCCGCACGTGCTAGATTCCAATACTCCACGCGCGTATCAGCACTTTTCTTTGCTTACTGGCGACGTGGCTTTGTGAGAAGACATGTTCCTTCTTGACTAGCCAATCATAATCAGGTAACTTCAGTGCAGCACGTCTGTGAATCGCACGCAGATACATAAGACGCGTAACACGGGAATCATCCAATCACGAAAGTGGATCTGAGCTAAAGTGTTGTGAAATACAACTGGTCATGAAGTCTTTTCGTGAACATCGGGTGTCTCTACCTATAGTCTATTCACGGTTTCTTCACACTTTTTTTTTAAACGAACCTTTGAAAAATCACCCCAAGTATAACTTTTTAGCTGTTTCCTAAATGTAATGTATCACAATCGTTTTATACTTGTGTCATTGTAAAATTACCTTATTTTTGGTTAAACTGAAATTTTACTTACATTGAGTCTATAAATTATAATATTTCATTTACAATTTACATGAATAAAACCGTGAGAAAACCGGTATGTTGGTAATGCCTAGTAAGACATAGTTCTTATGCAAAATATGATTTCAATGAATGCACAAGAATGCAGTGCGTTGACTTTATGGTGCAATTTTCTAAACTGTGTTAAGCTTTGTTTGCACGAGGCGGAGGAATATTCTAAAAGTAGTACTTTAGCACGGCTTCAGAAAACTGAATGTAACCGTTAATGCGCTATATTTTACGCGTTCGCGGCCTCTAAAAGTAAGAACTGTAAAGACCCTGTCGCACTCTCATATTTCCCCACCAAACTGTTTCAAATAAAGTTGGTCAAATAAAATCGGATAGTGCTGACGTCACCGAAACGTCATTATCGCCACCATGTTTGTTTGAAAAAGTTTGACTCTAGATTTCATCAAACATTTTGAAAATTTGTCGGGGTTCTAAAACTTTTGTGATGTTTGATGGGCCCAGCCAATCAGAATAGTGCATGGCATAATTGTCGTTTCCGACGTAACGAAACATTAAAATGGCGAACAATTGCTGGACACAAAATAACGTTATGAAGATAATTAATTCATATAGATGCTCTCTGAGCATGAATGACATTTGAAGTGAATATTTCACAATCATATTAAGAACTCACAGACATCAAATTTCATTGCGCAAGAAATACTTCTGATAAATACAATTTAAATTTAGTAAAGAAGTGAAAATACATTACAACATTTGTTACATTTCTTCCTGTAGTGACTGCACGGGAACACAGCAGCAGTGTCTCGCTTTGTAAATAATTTCTGAATAAAATCCAGACTAGATACTTCCAGTTAAAAATTAAAATTGACAGTGACACATCTTCAAACACATTAAAGATTATTTGATCAAATTTGTTGAATGGAAAAATTTTATGGTTGTATTTCGCCTTAAAATTTTAACTATATTTCAAAGCTAAAATTTGGGTGTGACAAGGAATTCAGTAAAACTCTTGCTAGAGGCCGCGGTGGCTGAGTGGTTAGACTGCTTGCCTCTCACCAAGGCGAACCGGGTTCAATCTCCAGCTGGGTCACTCCCGTATTTTCTCAAGTGGGAATCGTGCCGGACGATGGTAGGCGGGTTTTTCCGGGGATCTCCAGTTTCCCCCGCCGTTGCATTCCGGTGCTGTTCCATTCTCCCCTCATTTCACACTCATCGGCTCTCAAGACCTCATTAAGAGCAACACAAATCTTTCTCAACCAACTCTTGCTCACTCACCACTCGTCTCATCGATGGCACGTGGAAGACGCTCGACTGGTGTGCAATTTTTCCGTCGGCTTTAAGCGGCAACCCTACAGTTTTATGGAACGCTCATAATGACAAAACTGTGGTGCGTTTCTAAAGATAACTCTAAAGTTTCTGTGTATAAATTTTGGCAGCTAAAAATTTTTCTTAATACACCCATTTTAGCCATTTTCACGTTTAAAAAAAAGTAACCCTTGGAGTTGAAATGAGAACTTGAAACTTGTCTTTGGGCACGAAACGTTCTTAAATGCTTTTCGTGTTTAGGCACCACTACTAAATATCCGTCCGTTTTTTAATCACTTGTTTTTTACCAAACCTCTGCAGCGCACTTCATGCTCCAGATAGATTGATCGTGCAATTTTCTAATTCCGTATTTTTTTCGCTACAGCCTGAGAATGCTTTATCTTACTTGACAGAGAACACGGTATTTAAAAAAAAATTATTTAAATTGGTGATGTTTTTTTTTCTGTTTTTAATTATTACTTGTGTAGTTATCTACGCAAAAATTAAGACAATAATCTCTCCTTTGCAATTACAAGTCGGAAGATAACCAAAGAAATAAATGAGTAGCATTTAGGAAGTTTTTGGAAAGCTGTTATTTACGCTTTATTATGATACATATTTAAATACCACTTCGAATATATAATATTAAGCAAAACATGATAAATCTTAATTGTAAGGAATCAGTGTTATATGAAAAACCGAAACGCGGTCCGTAATTTCGTACAACAGAAATGTGCTTTATTATATAAAACGTTGAAATCCTCAGTTTTCCTTTTAAATTCAGATTTCTGGGACGAACAACGCTTATAGCGTTCTTCGCCGCTGTAGGAATAAAAATGATGCAGTTGCACAATTTTTAATAAACACGTCATTTCACACCTATACATTAGAACATCAAAATATAGCGAAATTAATACCGACAATCGACTTCAACCTTTCTAACAACTACATGTCGCCACAATCTGAAAGTTCGCGTGCGCCACTGCCGAATAAATAATATACTTAACAATCACGCGCTTAGTGTGCATCTGGTAGGTAACTGGTTCCAGTGACGAGCTGAGAATACTTGTGGTACGAGACCAACCAAACCAACGATCCACCACCAAACGACTACTCGGCCAGAACAGCCAACACAACCGACCATCCATCAATACCGACCAACCATATAGGCTGTCCATACCAAACCAAGTTTGATACTGGCTGAGATGTAAAACTTGCGTGGCGTGGCAAGAGGAGTGATACTTCGACTGGTGATGGCTACATTGACCTCTGTCAGATGCTGACTTGAGTGATAACCGCAAGGCGGTGATGCGTGCATAAAGTTCTCTAACCGTGAATGTCGCGTGAACTTAATAATTCTATAACCTGCCCGCGGTAGTCTTTTCCACGACTAATCATGGCCCGCCCACACGTCGCTGAACTGGCCTCCGAGAGGAAAAAAAGAGCGATAATCAGGTAGCGTTTTTACTGTTATTTACCTTCCTCTGCCATTGTAGTTCTCAAAGGAAAATAAAACAAAAGTCTTACAAGACACCTTGATAATGCTAAGTTGTATGAGGAATGCCTGCTTCGGAACGGATTGATGACTGCGTTGTGCCGGCTAACAGATCAAAAAAACAAGCTTGCACTCCTGACAAAAAAAAAAATACTAGAATTCCTGATTTGTGACAGCTGACGTTGGTAGTTAAGAATAAACATAACACAAGTGTAATACGTACCACAATGATTATNTACGTACCACAAGGATTGTGTTTGACATTACGTTACGTAACCTACGCAACATATAAACAAACTCATCCATTTACATCTCTGGACATTTGTGAACGTATGTACGAATTGCAGTAGTGCGATCACAGTGTTCTGGGGGAATTGCAAAGTGCCTGGACCCAACTCTGGGAGCTGAGGATTAACGACGAAACCTGCAGTGAGCGTCCAGCGTAGCCTATGAACCGGAGTCCTGGGCTCAAGCACAGATTCATCTGCTGTCCTGAGTCTGCCTTAGTGCCTGTAAGCTGCGTTCTTCTTTCTTCCTTCAGCACCAGTCTGCGAGGGGCCGCGGTGGTGCGGTGGTTAGACTACTCGCCTCCCACCTACGTGAACCGGGTTCGACTCTCGGCGGGTTCGCTCCCGGGATTTTCGCTCNTGCCGGACAAGGCCGCTGGTCAGCGGGTTTTCTCGGGGATCTCCCGTTTACCCGCCATTGCATTCCGACGCTGCTCCATACTCACCTCGTTTCACATTAACAAATTAAGCTTTAAATATATACTTTTATTTTCTTGCGAACAGCCACTTCTCCTTGATGCCTTCCTAACATTACACATATTTATTGCCACAATGCAAACTCCCATTTTTCCACCCCCCCTATTTTGGTCTAATGATAAGTATTAGAGAAACATTTGTGAAAACCGAAACTATTTCCGTTGCTTTCTGTTTTTTTTAATACTTGTCCGTGTACGAATCAGTAAATTTGTAAAATATTTACTTTGCTAATAATTTCACAGTTTCGCCTGCCACTCATTGTGCCCGTCAAGATGAACGCAGCTATGGACAGGTTTTTAAGGCCCGAAGGCCAACACACCCTCCATCCTCCCGCACTGCAACTGTACTCTGATGAGTAAGGCAGTGCATGGCACTTTCTCCTCTTGGTCTCTTCGGGCCATTAACATTTATTAGTTGCCGTTACACGGCATTCCACCGGTTTTATCTCTTTAAAAACCTGTCCTCGCCAATCTAAGATACTCCGACTTACTTTTTGTAAGTGTTTACCTGAGTATCCTGTTATGGGCCATCAGAATTTTGCCTGTTCAATTTATCGAACTCTTCTAGTATTCTGCCAATTCTGGTAGCAAACTCGTTCCAGAGACGCAGCTATTGACAGTGGTATTTTTTTCGAAGGTCGGTTTGAAAAGTGTAAAATTAACCGCGAACAGCTTATACGTAGCCTGCAGCATGTCGTAAGACCTGCATGTTAGCGAGCCACCCAAGCCTCTCCACTCGCAGGTACGTGACTCGCAGAGTGGCTACCGCGTCACCGAAGACACCTTCTCCGGGGAGCCTGGCGCTCTGCCAGCTGGCCCACTGTTTCGATAATGGCAGACGGCGTAGCTGAGTGCCTGCGGGTGACGACACAGTCTTATGGCGACCCCCNAGTAACTGGACACCCCTGGGATATAGCGCCACGTGGTGCTGGCGGAGAATTACCGACGTGCCCTAGCCAACCACCATCACTGTTGTCAACTTAGTGGATTTTCCACCAGCTTTGATGGATTTTAATTCCTACCTAGCGGACAAAATTGCTATCTAGTGAGTGGTCAGTGGACAATCCAGTGGATATTTAAAACAAATTGTCGGTGGCGTGTGGTGGACAGTTTTCTGAAAGGAAAGAAATATATCATACATAGATGGTGAAGTGATAAGTATTGCTGACATATATCTGTAAGTAGGTGTTATACACGAATTCGTTGCCTTGCATTATTATTAACATTCTGATTTATGTTGTTGCTATTTTAGTTTCTTAATTTGACAAAATTACTATTACACAATATGCACATTTATGTAAATTCAACTGTGTCAAAAATTAGTTTTGAAAATGTATTAAAAGAATTTTTTAGGGTGAAATTAATAGGCGATATGGGCACCTTTACTATCCGAAAGATTATTGAGTATATATTCATCATCTGGTGGATTCTGGTAAGTTTTTCACTTGTGACCTTGTGCAAATCTATCTAAATGTTGGCAACACTGACCACCATGAGCTCCACTCCGATCGTGACAACTAACCCGGCTGGTACATTTAAACCTACGCCACAAAATCCTCCTTGACATCCGGACAAGTCATAGTTTGATAGCGTTGCAAAATGAAGGTCTATGGAAAGGCCGTATCGCGCGAATTCCCGAAACATACAGGTTATCGGGCAATTCGCGGGTACGGACTGCACCACACGAACCTGTGATCAAAACTAAGTAGAAAACACTCTTTGGTAAAAATGCGTAAGATCCTTAGTTTGAGAGANACTGCACCACACGAACCTGTGATCAAAACTAAGTAGAAAACACTCTTTGGTAAAAATGCGTAAGATCCTTAGTTTGCAAAAAAAAACGACACAAAAAATCCAAAAACTATTGTAGCAAACATTGCATTGCCTTGTAAGAGTGCTGTAATGGAACGTTATTTGATGTGTTTACGCAAAATAATTTTCCGCATTTTTACGAGAGTACTACACTTGAAATATCCATAAAACAGAGCATTAATCATTTCCGTAGTTTTTGTTTAAGGGACCCGCCTACCTGGTTTTTGAACTGCTTTGGAAAAGGTTTGAATTGATTTTTTTTTTTCAAACGAAATTATTAAAAGTGCACCCAACTGTAATGATCTACGAAAAGAACACACGCCTAAGACAATGTTTGTCGTTACTTTTAATGCATCACCACGCTCATTAAACACCATTTCAGAGCACTACAACACAGCTAACAAAATGTCTGTCCGAAAGTGCTGTCTCTCGAAATATTCGTCTCAGATACATACAAAAATACTCGAAGGGCATGCACTGAACCTTGCTGCAGACATTTCTCCAATAAAACGATAGGGACAGCGATGAAAATCCTACAGGTAGTGACGGGACCCGCGTCTCAGTTGCTACGCAGCATTAAATAAAGATTCCTATCGACACCACCTGCCACGTATTTCTACGCGTTGTCCGATTCAAGAAACTAACAATTTGTAACGTATTCGTNTTCCTATCGACACCACCTGCCACGTATTTCTACGCGTTGTCCGATTCAAGAAACTAACAATTTGTAACGTATTCGTACCTGTTGTTGAAAACTGCTTGTCTACACAGCAAGAAGTGGTGTGACGTACATCAGCTGTCCGCCCGCTTCCCGCAGTCAAATGGGTCGCCGAATCGTCGCCGGGTAGCGTAAGAGCCTGCCTTCCACACTCGGTACAAGTCCCCGAATACAACTGTGGGACGTCGAGGTTCTTACATTTCGTCAGCTGCTGCGCGGAGCGCTGCAATCGCCCTCGACGTCACATTTCTCACCCGGAATGGACAACTAACATGACATCGCGTCAAATTGGAAAAATACTTTGAAGGANCCTCGACGTCACATTTCTCACCCGGAATGGACAACTAACATGACATCGCGTCAAATTGGAAAAATACTTTGAAGGAGCCCGTCTACCTGAAACTTCTTCCCGCGTCTAGGCCGAGAAGCGCGGGAGCGATAAGGGCGACACTGCCGCGCGCATCAAGTACGCCATCGCCGCTAAGCGCAAGGCTCTGAACTGGCGTGCAGTGTTCTCGTCGTGCTGCGTGTACCTATGGGACTTTCAGCGGTGACCATATTATTTTATTAGTGGGAAGTCTTTAGGAAGGTTCAGTGCAGGCCCCTATAGTAGTTTTGTATGTATCTGATGCGTGCATTTTGAGCTACAGCGCCTTGGAAAGGCCGTTTTTAGCGGTTTTGGAGTGCTCTGAATTGATGTTTCTAACGTACGTGATATTTTGAAAGTATTTAACAGCTCTCGTCTGAAGTGTGTGTTCTTTTCGTAGATCAGCACGTTGGACGCACGCTTAATAGTTTCGTTGAAAAACGTGTATTTGGAACACTCTGCAACGCAGTTCAAGCGCCAGGTAGACGGGCGCCTTAATTCCTGAACTTGACACGTGCATGCGCACTCAGAAACTCCATTGTGATTGGCATGTCTTTTAAAACTAACAAAAAACTATTGGTCTAGTGTGAGGGAGGAGGCATTTCCTTGCCTAGATATGCTCATGAAGCACCCTTTTTCCGTGTGGAAAACGACTCCCGCGGGGCTTTGGAGATAAGCATTTCTTGTAAATGTCACAGCTACAACATTTTAGTGCCCTTCAGGCCATAATTATGAAAACGTTGACCTGTGGTGAAGGATGCCATGTTTGCATGTTGTTGTGTGTGTCCTTCTTGCACGGGAATTTTAATGGATGTCAATTTATATATATTAAATTGTTAATTCATTCTACTTTATGGCAATGAGAGCCGGATTTTGCATAATTATTAAAGCCTTCACGTGGTACTTTTGTTATAAAAATTGTTTCCATAGAATTGTATTAAAACTGACACAGGTAAAATTATTGTGTTGAGAGATTTGCCGTATTGAAATCAGGTCATGGTAGAAAACAATGAGCGGCATTATTACCATTACGCCCAAAGGTTCAAGTGAATCTAACATTGTTAATAAATTAACGTTTGAGTATACACCAGCCAATTTGCACCCAAGGTGTTATCAGGAGTAAATAACAATATTGTTATTATTGCCATATATTTTGTTTAATTTTAAATCATCGTAAAACATTGACATATTGGCTTTGTGGCCTAGTTGTTTGCCATAAAGAAAAAAAATCAAACAGATGACACGTGGGAAAAATTCTAATTTTCTTATTTGAAACAAAACCTGGCAGTGTTGATAGCATCAAACCTTGGATAAAATACCTGCATAAATTATTTTGGTAATAATTATCTTTCAATGTCTTTTCATGGTCAGGGTTGTAGGTTTATACATTATGAGTCGGGAGTGATAAGGGAAATATTTTGGGAGACGATNTGTCTTTTCATGGTCAGGGTTGTAGGTTTATACATTATGAGTCGGGAGTGATAAGGGAAATATTTTGGGAGACGATAGTATAGGTCACCATAAAGATAAAAGTTTATATGAACATGGTGTTTATTTTCAGTTGTTCCTGAGATACAGCTTCTTGAAATTGGTCAACGGTACAGGTGTTACGTTCACAGCAAATGCTCAAGACGTGAACCGTGAACCTCAAGATATTGTACAGTTCATCTCCTGTGATAGCTGCTACTCGTCTGAAATGTCTGACGTTCACGGTTCGATTTTTGAGCATTTACTGTGAACTTAACACGAGCATCATCCATTAAATTCCAAGAGCTGTATCTCAGAAACCACTGGAAATAAACACCATTCTCGTATAAACTTTTCTTTTTATGGTAACCTACACTATCGTCTCCCAAAATATTCCCCTTTCCTCTCGACTCATCCTATATAGCTGGCGCCACGATGGACTGGGAGCTTAGCAGACTTGAACCGTTTGTCATCGATGTTAAAGCCGATGACCCGGGGCAAAAGTACAGGCAGCACGACGAAAAACACTGCACGCCAATTTAGAACCCTGCGAGTAGCGACGATGGGGCACGTGATACTCACAACAGTGTCGCCCTTATAGCTCCCACGCTTCTCGGCCTCGAAAGAGGAAAACAGCTACAGGTAGGCGAGCCCCTTAACTACAAGTCAAGGGTCACAAGTTTATTGTTTCTGGTTTTTTTATGAAACAAGAATAATAAACGCTTTGCCGTTTGTAGAAATGAAGTTTTTAAATAATATGACAGAATGTATCACAAAAAATTTATATATCAGGCAGAGGAATTTTTTTTACAGCTTTGAAAATTGATTAAAGAGGGNAATCAAACTCTGCTTGTGTAAACAGTCCGTCGAAACCCACGGCGTAGCAAATATGTCATGCAACGTTGAGTTACGTTCAGTCTAAATCTGAATCAGTGAGAATTTCACTGTTTCAATCAGTTAACAGTACCTGACTGGTTCAACAGTCACTTCAGTGAATTTAACTGATGAATCAGTGAAAATATGCCAGTTTTCCTTCACTTCCTATTGATTCGTTGACTTTTCCACTGANAAATATGCCAGTTTTCCTTCACTTCCTATTGATTCGTTGACTTTTCCACTAATTAATCAGTCTTTTTTTTTCACTGGATTTCAGTGGTTTGTTATTTTACTAATGGATCAGTTAAACAGCGTGCAAAAATGGCTTTTTAACAACCTGTATAAAGTAAAATAACAACGAATAAACTAATAAAATCAATACAAAATACTTTCTAAAATGTGTTTCGTCTTTGATAACACCATTTTACGAGGTAATATGAGCATTAAAGCCTTCCATTCCGTTTTTACGTCTTTCATTTCGTTTTCACGTAATCAACAAAGCGCACTGTTTGAAGGTTTAAACTGAATATCATGTGGTGAAGAGAGTGCACTCATATTTACATTTTTTTTTAACAATCCTAACGGTACCAATTAAACCAAAAACGAATAGTAAGGGCATACAATTTAAAACTAGGCCCACGCGCTTTCGATAAAAATATAAGACATATATTTTCCTCTTGTTTACTAACTTAACTTACTAGCGAAGATGGTAAGGTAACAAACAGCCTAAAAGTGAAGTGGAAAGGGTGTGTAATTTAAATTCCCTGCCATCTCCAAAAAAATTTTTTTACTTTTTAAATTACAGTAATTTGCGTAATATAAATAGCAAACTATCGTAAATATGTTTATTTCTCGTAATTATTTGACTAAATTCAATATAAACAATATTTAATTTGCCACTGCAGTTGGCCGTCACTTATTCAAGCAGTGAAATTTTCCCCTGAAACAATCAGTGGTTTTCCACTGATTCTAAGTGGAGCCATTTTCACTAATTAGAGTAGATGAATTTCACTGCGAATCAGTGGTTTTCCTCTGATTCGAATTTAGAGTGTGAAGCACAGCGCCCTCGGGCGCTTTATCGGGCTCTGCCACTTGTTCAATAACGGGCGAATGTTCGAGCGGGAACCGAAGCGAATGACTGAGAACCGCACAGTCGGCCAACGGACATGCCACTCTGAAATAACTGGCTTTCGCGCTGTCATCGAAGTTATAGTCCATCCACTGTTCCGGCCCTGCTTAAGTTCTACTTTCAGCATATTCCTCCGCCTCATGCAAACAAAGCTTAACCAAGTCTATAAANGTTCCGGCCCTGCTTAAGTTCTACTTTCAGCATATTCCTCCGCCTCATGCAAACAAAGCTTAACCAAGTCTATAAAATTACAACAACTCGCCGTATTCGTGCGTACTCAGTTTAATAGCATTTAGCACTGAACTTTTTCTTACTACGCATTACCAACACACTTATGTAATCTTGTTTTATTCATATTAATTATAAATGAGATACTTAAGTTCATAAATAAAATATACATAAAATAAATTCAACCAAAAATAAGATACTATCGTGTTGGCGGAAGTATAAAAACCGCTTGTGATAAATTTTATATTTGGGAAACAAAAAAAACATAACATTCATCGGGTGATTTTTCAAATGTTTCTTAAAAAAAAAAAAATAATGAAGATACCACTATGGGTTATCGCAGAAAAGGCCGACTGTTTCCTATGCTTGAACTTATTGTACACATGTCAGATAATTTTCTTTCAATATTGGTAGGGACGCAATTTTCGCGAGAAGAATTCCTGTCGCTTCAGCTAGGATCCACTTGCGTGATTGGGTGGATTTTAACGCTACATATCCGAGGNTTGTACACATGTCAGATAATTTTCTTTCAATATTGGTAGGGACGCAATTTTCGCGAGAAGAATTCCTGTCGCTTCAGCTAGGATCCACTTGCGTGATTGGGTGGATTTTAACGCTACATATCCGAGGTGCCTTCCCTAGGATCACTCACATTCAGTTGCGGAGTGAGCAACTTAAACTGATTGGACCAGTTGAGTAACAAGGTGTCTCTCACAAAGACACACGGCCAAACAGGGCTGGGTTAACCACCAAGCGAAGTTAGCACGTGCTTAGGTCATCAAGGGAAAGAGGGGCACACAGAAATGTTACAATGCCATATTTACTGTAGGCTGAGTTGTGCAAAATTGCAAACGGTGCAGATGAAACGGGTTCCACAAACATGGATGAATTTGAAATATACGAAGCAGGNAGTTGTGCAAAATTGCAAACGGTGCAGATGAAACGGGTTCCACAAACATGGATGAATTTGAAATATACGAAGCAGGGAATTGCTACCGAGCGTTTAAGGCAGGACAGCTCAAACTCGCAAATGTATCGGTAAGAAGGTACACAAGGATAGAGATGCACCAGAAATATATATTCAAATGCCAGTGATAAATTTTGTATGAACTCCTTTTTCACAATCGTCGACAAACTTGAAACTAAGCTGAGATGAAGAGAAGAGACGTACACAGAAATTGAATTACTTTTCTATGTGATGTGTCACAGAATGGTGCTTTATATCGTCTACTGATATTGAAAACATATTCTCAGTGTTGCCGAAAGCGTATTGATGGTTATCCAGAGGACTTGAACACTAATTTCTCAGCTGAACTTAGCAGTTTCCCTCATATGTGCGACACAAGTTCAATGCAACAAAAACAGTAAAAACAAGATTCACTTATACCGAACTTTAAAAATATTTATGGAACACACTGCTGTGCGTGCTCTCAAAAATTTATGCATTTACTTTTGTACATTTTTATCATTAATGGTCACAAATTGCTTAGCTGAGCGTTCATTTTCTTAGCTGAAATACAGGGCAAGTAAAAAAAAAATGAAACAATTTCACACTGATACCAAAACGTAACCAATTATGACATAAGACGTTGCATGGTGTGTATCTAAAGGAAAACTCTGGAAATTTTTATTTTATAACGTTTTTATTCATATTACAAAGATTCTATATGGGAACCCTGCGTCACGCTGCATATGTCCAAACGGTAATCCAGTTCTTGGCATACACGAGACAGCATGCCATCTATGGATGCGAAAGCAGTAACAATTCGCCTACGTAATTCCGGCATATCTTTCAGAAGGGGCGGAACGTACATGGAGTCTTTCACATATCCCCAAACACAAAAATCGCAAGGTGTGAGGTCGGGTGACCTTGGTGGCCAATGTCTAAAGGCAAGATAGCCCATGTGCTTAGGGCCTCTGCAGGTCTTAGCCTGGCCCTTGCGGCCATTAACCAAAGGAAAACTGCAGGTGTGCGCACAGGATCAAGAAATTTAACCTTCCTGAAACTATACGTGAAAATCAGGTGTTCCTAATTATTGGTTATCTCGTGTGTACGGAGTTATTTTCCCATTCATATGGACCAATTAAAAATTCTGACACACTAAGATTAGAAGTTTATGTTTGGTCAGCAGAGTATCGAACTGAGTCAAAACGTCTTTCTACAATAATAATAGGATCAGAACGCTACAGTGCTTTGTAAAATGATATGTTGGCTAGATAATTTTTTGCGATTTTCCAGAGTCTCTAGTCTCTAATTATAAGGAGACAGATTTTCGTCTGCTGAACAGTTCTTTGACGCTGTCTCATAAACGGCTGCTATAATAACTTTTAAAACCACGGTGGATATCTTCGTTTGATTTTATAACAAACCCGTGCCTTTACGAAAAAAAATACTTGTATTGTACGCAACTTGAGTGCATCGTTGTTGCGATACAAGTCCATCAGGTAAAGTGCATTAGCATAATTATTATTGTAAATTTCATGCAAATACACACGTGCCTTACTTGTCACTTGACCAGTAAACCTCGTACCATAAGCTACTGTGCNTTGTAAATTTCATGCAAATACACACGTGCCTTACTTGTCACTTGACCAGTAAACCTCGTACCATAAGCTACTGTGCAACCCGCTGCATTACAGAGGTCGAGCTAAACTTAGCTAAGGCTGATTCTACTCATGCTGGGAAAACAATTTCTTATTGTAAAGTAGAGGCCTTTAACGTTCCTAAGAATTTCTGGGTTATTGTACAGTTAAAAACATAGTAAGTAACAAGTAAATACATAATATCTAAGCACTTGGATATGAGAATGAATGTACTTATTGAAGCACAACTTGTAAATATTATATAGCTATCTATAAACTGAGTTTCTGTTCGTTACAGAAAACAAGTTAATATCTACACATTTCAGGTCACAATCTGCATTACGGTGATGTTAATTGCTACCTTAAAAACTTACCAAATGTCTATGAAGTCCAATACCACAAGATTATACCTACAAGTTTCAAAGTTTATGTATGTTATTTTTTTATAGTATCAAATACGCTATTCGTTATGCAGTAAGGATTTGTTTTACCGCACAAACATCGCAATTATTTTGAATTATTGCAAATATTTCTCTTTAAATTTGCATTTGAAACACGACTAAACAAAACAGTCGCGTATTTTTTCTCCATTCCAAAATAAATTCTTCCCCACACATTACCAAATTGGAATTGAATATATTGTTCGAGAAGATAAATGGGTCAATAAATTGTATTACGAATACATATTAAAAATAACGCGTTTCTGCTTTATGCTAACTGTGTTACAATAAATTGTGTTTATTTTTTATGTTTCGTGAATGAATCGTCCGTATTTTGATTCAACATTCGAACCGACAAATAACCAGAAACTGTGGGAGGTTATTTAAGAAATGCATTTATTTCACAANATTTTGATTCAACATTCGAACCGACAAATAACCAGAAACTGTGGGAGGTTATTTAAGAAATGCATTTATTTCACAATAGGTCTTTGTTTGCCTTTATCGTAATACAGTATTTTACTAAATTATATTGATTTTTTTTCCTTCATTATTCTAAGTTATAAATTATCTGAACACAATATTACTTTGTGTAATATTACTTCAAACATGCATATCTCAAAATGTTTTATAAAACATGAAGTNTCTGAACACAATATTACTTTGTGTAATATTACTTCAAACATGCATATCTCAAAATGTTTTATAAAACATGAAGTGAAAACACTGGTCAAGACTTCGTAAGTAATAAACAAAATAATATAAGAAAGGATTTTAAAAAATGTGAAATACCTATATACAAATAAACACACCAGTTTTCCGAAAATATTCCATGGTATGATCAAAAGCGTCGCCACGTTAGGCTTTGTGAAATACACTTAAGAGCCAANATTTTGATTCAACATTCGAACCGACAAATAACCAGAAACTGTGGGAGGTTATTTAAGAAATGCATTTATTTCACATTAGGTCTTTGTTTGCCTTTATCGTAATACAGTATTTTACTCAATTATATTGATTTTTTTTTCTTCATTATTTTAAGTTATAAAGTATCTGAACACAATATTACTTTGTGTAATATTACTTCAAACATGCATATCTCAAAATGTTTTATAAAACATGAAGTGCAAACACTGGTCAAGACTTCGTAAGTAATAAACAAAATAATATAAGATAGGATTTAAAAAAATGTGAAATGCCTATATACAAATAAACACACAAGTTTTCCGAAAATATTCCATGGTATGATCAAAAGCGTCGCCACGTTNCCTATATACAAATAAACACACCAGTTTTCCGAAAATATTCCATGGTATGATCAAAAGCGTCGCCACGTTAGGCTTTGTGAAATACACTTAAGAGCCAAAAAAAAAACTGGTTCACCTGCCTAATATCGTGTAGGGCCCCAGAAGCATGCAGAAGTGCCGCAAGACGACATGGCATGGACTCGACGAATGTCTGAAGGTATACCGGAGGCAATTCACACCATGAATCCTGCAGGGCAGTCCACAAATTAAATCTGCGCCAATTTGAGAAACGGTTGCACGTCTGTCACGTTTAATGATTCTCGTCAGTCGTCGTTTGTCCCGTTCTTTCACGATCTTTTTCCGGCCGCAGCGATGTCGAAGATGTGATGTTTTACTGGATTCCCGATATTCACTGTACACTCGTGAAATGGTCGTACCTGAACATCCAAATATTATCGCTACCTCGGAGATGTTATGTCCCATCTCTCGAGCGCCGACTATAACACCTGTTCAAACTCACTTAAATCTTGATAACCTGCCATTGTAACAGCAGTAACCGATCTAGCTGCCGACCGCATCGCGTTAATCTGATTGGTTCCATACCTCTGTTATTTGCATACGCACGCCTATACCAGTTTTTTTGGGTCTTCAGTGTATTATGGAAACGCCAAAAAAATGACGTAAACATTTGAAACAATGGACCCAAGGTGACCAGACAGGTGGAGGCACTTTCTTTGCGAACTCAAATAACTTCGCGTGTTTGGCACAGACAGTAGTTCGAGTGGCAAAAATCATTATTCTCCCAAACGTTTAAAGTATGGATACATTTCAGTTAGTGAACACCAAATGTATTACTCGGTCATCCCTCTTAGCCGTTAAGAGATCCGCCTGCCTGGTGCTTGAACAGCGTTGCAGGTTGTTCGAAATCCTGGTTTGTTGACGAAATATTAGGCGTGCCCCCAGTGTGTCCTACGAAAATACATCGTACTGCAGACGAGGACGGAATGATACTTTAAAGGTTACCACGCATGAGCCCTCAAATATAGTGGGGCCGTGGTGGTGTAGTGGTTAGATTACTCACCTCCCACCTAGGCGGACAGAGTCCGATTCCCGGCGGGGTTGCTCCCGGATTTTCACATGTGGGAATCGCGCCGGACGATGCCGCTGGTCGACGGGTTTTCTCGGGAATCTCCCGTTTCCCCCGCCCCTTCATTCCGGCGCTACTCCGTACTGAATGCATGATTTTAAACACAAAAAAAATTTCCAATGCAACTTACTCGGACAATACTGCCACGTTAATAAAAATGTATTCATTCCCTTTTTTTTTCTTTTTTTCGTAAAGAGTAAAAGTCATGCTAAATTAAAAAATATTGCTGCATTCCTTAAGAAATGCCATGGTTGTATTTAAAATATATGAATTGAGAAGGAATTTATTGAAGGGGCCTGCATATCTGCATCGTGCGTGCACTGTTCTCATATCACTGCGTCTACCTATAAAACTGTTACTGCACTTCAACAAAAAAAAAAAAATTAAAATAATATAAAAAAATCTCATTTTTGTAAAATCTGTAGAGAATTATTTTACTTGGGTCCTAAGAAGATTTTACACATAGTAAGTTCGAATCAATACCTACTTTGCATTTGAAACGTCACTCAATTTCCACTGCATTTTAAACTTGCAACGAACGTAAGAATTATATAAATTAGCTCATAAAACCTTCGTGTTATTTAGATGCTTTTCGTGTACGGAATTAAAAATCCAATAAAATACGGCATGTCGACGACTAGGATCGTTCACCCAACATACGACATTCCGTGCGATTTGCGGGTGTATTTTTAATAACACAGAAGAGGGGGGGAGGGGGGAACAAGCAACACGCGACATACGCCACGAAGTTTTTCACAGATACGTTTAACAGATGTAATTACACACGCGTGCAAGTTTTAATTAAACATTCAGCTTGGAACTCGAAATCAATTATAAAAGCTACTATATCTGCATGACAAGCAGTGTATTCATAGGAGACACACGGGAGCCACCCACTGTCATTTCCCCCCTCCCCCCGCCCATAATACGACTGCAGGATGGGAGATGGAAATTTAAGCCAAACAAACGTCAGATAAACGGAAGCAAAATACATGTCAAAATCTACATAAATATTATTTACGTACACATCAAGAGATATCCGGTCAGTTGCAGTCTGCTACTTTCTCACAGATACCTTCTTGCCCCAGGATGTATCCGTGACAAAGTCACTGTAGTATCTGCGAATGTGATATTGTATACTAGGCACACGTTCACAGGTTTCACTACGTTTCGTTTCACTAGTCACAGTTCAATTCAGGTGCCTGTAACATGTCACTGCGTCACAGATGGCCGTCTACTGGAGTTTGCGTATTTACGAAGACAGCGACAGAGTGATTTTAAACAAAATATTCATTGCGTAACCAAAGCTTCTGTTTAAAACGGAACTAAATCTCTTCAGGTGAATTTCTTTTTAGTATGTTTCCTCCGCCCTACTGTTGTATTATACAGTTAGTCTACAAATCGTAGCAGTAAAATATGTAACAGTATAATATGTTTATTTTGTAATCACCTTTATGTTAGTTTATATAAAATATAGTAAACAATTACTACACAAAGCAACAAAAATCGTAAGGATAGGGATGACAAATTCTCAGAAGAGGATCATATATGTATATTATAAATTTATTCCGGTAATGCGATTATAACTATAGGCCATATCGTAATGTACTGATGGTTTTTTTAAATCACCACTGGCAATGCTCTTTTTAACATGGGCTTTTAATTGTCGCAGTGACAAATTGCAGATATTTATTTGTCACAGTTGTCACAGATACTTGGAAATATCTTTTAAGATCATCACTACGCTCATCAGCACTTCGGTGCTTCACTTTTCACCATAAACAAGAGTTTGATTTGAAATACCGTAGCAATTTTATGCATGCATAACTGGGGACGGAAAAGTAACGTTTAACTTAATTTCCTTTATTAACTCTATGAAGCTAATCAGAATTTCAAGCCGCTACGTGAGGCATGAGAAATTTCGCGCTGAGGCCCGTGGACAGCCAACAACCCGAGGTACAAAACGCCAAGTAAAAAGTGTTCAACTTGTGCAGGACTTGTAAAGGCTGTTCAAGGTTAACTGAGCACTTTTGAAAGCCTTTCTTTTAAGATCTACTTCCCTCACTACGTATGCAAAATCGACGTGGCCATTGCCCAAGTGATTTCACTCATGCACCGTGAAGTTAGAACGTGAAATTGTTGGGAACCTAAGCGTGTTAAAAAGAAAAAAAGTAAATTGGTACTTTAATACGTCAAAAGCAGAAAAACACTAACTTTATGTGCCATAAATTTAAACAAAACACTCTGATTACAGCGTCAATTCTTGGGACTTTTTTCCTGAATTCATTGCCAACTCAACTGCGAGCCTGTATACCAATGTGTGCTGTAGCATATATGTAATTACGGACAGTAATTTTTTTTCCGAATGTTAGTTTCAAAAGAGTCAACCATAGACTAAAGATGAGGTAGGCCGATCTCGCTGGCTGCGCACAACCAATTTCCGTGTCCCAACATTGAACTGCTTTTATGTCCAACACGTCTTCTAGCGAAAACGGCATTGTTTGGATTTTAGGTTAGAAAACTGATTTGTAATCAAATGCTTATGTACACTTTCTCTAACCAATTTGTAATGCAGTTTGGTTAAATTATAATTGGTAAATGTATTTTATTCATGCAAAAGTGCTTGTGGTATGAAAATTAAGATGTAAACAAACACGTTCATCGTTGTTGACCACGTGAGTTTGACAGTTGCGTATGATTGGGGTAGGTCAATGCTGGGTTCATGCGCAGAAGACGAATAAGCGGGTCTACCTCGTCTTCAGTCTGCGGAGTCGACAGCCTATAACAGCCCCAGCTAGGCGACGTCGTGAAGGGCGAGTGTGTCGCGCCTGGAGCGGGTGCAGGGTGATTCCGAAGTGGTTTCTCTCTGCGTTCCGTTCTATGTACTTCGGCCACACACACCATCCATTGGAAAAAAAAAATTCCAAGGGTCATTTACTGCCAGCAATGGAACAATCCTCATCCACCGCGCGTCAGGCATTTCATATTTCCGCTCTCAGAGTTCGGTAGCAGATTCCCATGTGCCGTGACTCAGACACAAAATAGCACCCATGCTTTACCCGGGACTCGAACCCGGAATCCCTCGCGCCCTAAGCCGGCACGCAACAAACTGCAGTCGCTGAT
Organism: Clitarchus hookeri; assembly: GCA_002778355.1. Classification (NCBI taxonomy): domain Eukaryota; kingdom Metazoa; phylum Arthropoda; class Insecta; order Phasmatodea; family Phasmatidae; genus Clitarchus; species Clitarchus hookeri. Next base: position 674,776 of record NQII01000943.1, read on the forward strand.
AACTCCGAGGCGGTTGTAAATAAAGTGTCAATAACATTGCCATGGTTTAGGCATTATTATATTTTAGTGTGTCTGTATTACTGCTTATATTACACAAATAAAAAACCAACACATGCAAAGAAAAACAATATCCATTTTTAAAAAAAATTTTCCATGAAATACATCTAAAACACGTACGCAATCACGAAAATTAAATTTCCCCATCATTAAATTTAATTAATAGAAGGAAACGTTTTCCAAATTTTTTATTTGGGGGTGTTACTAATTTTCGAAAATAAATTTTATGAAGAATAGCTGAAAATCAATTACTGCTACGACTTTTTAAATAAATTATATAATTTGTGTAATTTTTTGGTTATTTTCTTTAGGCGATAAAAAAAACATAGGTAAGTTACAATTCTGATAAGCAATTAGCAACAGCAACGAAGCATATTTTAAATTTTCTGGTAGTTACATTAACGTTTACTGTATGCAAGTCAAAATCGTACGTGAAAAAAATTTATTGTATTGGTTTTATTTTTACTGTTTAAGACTCTTACATAACTGCAGCAACATCGCGCAAACCACTACAGTAAAACTGCACCCAGAGCAATGGACCAAAGTGAGGCGAGGGCGAGTATAACAATGCGGCCACGGTCACGTTGCTGTGTCAGCTCTGACCAGTGATACCACGCGTCCGGCAAAAGAAGAACACGTCCTCTTTAAGAATTTTTGCGTCCGGCGGGATTTCTTGTTGGGGATAAAAAATGTCAGGATTCTCGATCTGACAAAAATAACACTTGTCTACTTGGTATTTTTAATATTAGCTTCTGTGCGATAAAACTTGTCATAACTGTGTTATCAACATTCACGTGGTTAATCATGTATAAACGTTTGTGTACTCTTTAATAAACCGCGTGAATTATGTTAACGATATATTTTTTTAAAATTCTTTTCTAGATTTAGTTTTTATACTGCAACTTTGTGTAGTTAAATGTTTGGTTGTGTAACATAGCTGTAAAAAATACGATTTTATTTTCCTGGTAATCAGCTTTCGTATTTTATGTTACCTGATAAATTGAACATTACTTACGTTATTAATTTAACTTCTGAAAATAGTTTTCTTGAAATGTTAAAGACGGGGAAAAAAAAATTTCATTGTTATAATTAAGATTTAGCTATATACGGAAATAAAAACAGTGCACGCTTCTCGAGTACGCTTATGGCACTAATGAAATTGCCTTGTCCTCATTTATGATGAAATGTCTTACTTTTCCAGAGCTAGTGTCTTCTTTTATCGCGAGTATCTCGTGACCCATGTCTGGCGAGCAGCGGAATTCTTGCGTGAAGTGTAAGAACCACGAGAAACGTTAGCCGTGGAAGGAACGAACACTCGCAAATGCCCGTTGGCCGATTCTGCGGTACATGCGTTAGATTTCCCGCGAAGGAGATGCTCGCAGCACCGATTCTGAAGAAGGCACGAAGCTGTAAGGGATTTTCTCCTCGTTTTATCAAGGCTATTTACCTTAACCGATACCAGGTGGCTCTGTGACTGGCCGTTGCGCCATCGTGCGGCCAGTCACGTAACTTAGTAGATACCTTTCACTCATTCTCTATCTAACAACGTCGAACACGTGCAAAATACGATGCTGCTATGTGATAGGGTGACGAGAGCTGCCTTTAAACACAACTTCAAATACAGAATTTCCAATTATTAAGCTGGGTTTACAATAAAAACAATTATGCGTTAAGAGTTATGCAGTAAGTGCTGCTCTGGCATAAGGAAACACGTCTTCTGTATTTGCAGTTTCCAATAACGTTTCCCTTCTTAATTCCAGGAAATGGAAACAGGCGACAAGCTTGTCGTATTTACTTTAGTTTCTAACCTAACCTCGTATATAACAATATCTAGGCAGATCACACTTTAAAGCCGACATTTTCTATCAGAGACGCTTATTTTTGGGACAAATATACAAGCCTTTTTTTATATTTTTTACACTTACCATACCGTAAATAAGTTTCCCGCCAGCAACACCGACTGCTCAGTTCTGATTGGTCGTCGCCTCATAATTTTCAATTAAGATATAAAATATAGCTGTTTATTTTAACGCTGAAGGAAATCCCAACAACGCACACGACCTGCTAAGTTCCATTGTAAACCAATACATAAGTTAAGTTAACGCACTATCAGTTCTTTTAAACACGAAATATAGCATAATTTAACGCTTAATTTTTCTATTGTAAACCCAGCTTTAATGGCGGACACAGTGAGTGCTGGTAAACCACGGACAGCTGATTAAATATTACTCGCTGGGATAAGACTCACAGTCTGACAGTAGCAGTAGCTACTCGCCTGCAGTGTGGATTATTGAGGTCCCGACTCAGACACCGGCGCACATCTCCAGAAGCGGAATCTAACGTCGGCGGGAGCGATCCCTGCACACACATCACAACGTTTATATCAATGGCGTGCACACTGCCAGCAACTGACAATGATGGCGATGCTGATAATGATGGTGATGATGGTAGTGACTATGATGGTGGTGATAATGGTAATGGTGTTGGTGGTGCTTATGACGATGATTATGAGGGTTGTGGTGCTGGTGAAGATGATTATGGTAATGGCGATGGTGATGATAACGATGGAAATAATGATAGTGATTATGACGGTGGTGATTATGATGGTAGTGATTATGATGGTGGTGATGATGTTAATGGTGTTGGTGGTGCTTATGACGGTGATTATGATGGTGGTGGTGCTGGTGATGATGATTATGGTAATGGCGATGGTGACGATAACGATGGAAATGGTGATTGTGATTATGACGGTGGTGATTATGATGGTGGTGATAATGGTAATGGTAATGCTTATGACGGTGATTATAAGAGTTGTGGTGCTGATTATGGTAATGGTNTGATGGTGGTGATAATGGTAATGGTAATGCTTATGACGGTGATTATAAGAGTTGTGGTGCTGATTATGGTAATGGTGATGATGATTATGATGGTAGTGACGGGGGTTATTATGAGGGTGGTGACGGTGGTATACAGCGTCCCACTCTTAGAGTGCAGTACAGTATGAATGGCGCGCACTGTTGCCAGATTACTCCAGCTTTGAGACGTAACTGGCAGGCTGAGCAACAAATGGGTGGCGATGGAAATGGCCTGATTAAAAAATTGTTATCTATTAACCACCCTGGCAACTCTTCAGAGAATCCAATCCTGTGAAGCTAAGCGGCTCCTTTGAAACTGAAACCTGTGAGAAACCCTACCATTGCGATTGCATGGCGTGCACGTAATGGAAATGGCATATTTATTTGAGGCTGCAAAAATTTGACTTATCAGGCGACAGCGCACGCAGGAACAAGGACACGTTAACGATAGAAATCATGTCTTGGAAAGAGAGAGAGAGAATGTCCATTACACCACACACTGAATTCTAAGAGTGAGACGCTCTATAGATAAGTAGGTAGTTGGGCTTTTATTGTATCGTAGACAGCGAGGTCATTATAGACGGAGCAATTTGCTCTGGGAAGGGGGATTGTAGAAGGAATGGGAATGAATGGGCCATGGCCTTTGTTAAGGAACCATCCCAGAATTCTCCTGGAGTGATTTCGGGAAACCATGGAAAACCGAAGTCAAGGTGGACGGACCGGGATTCGAACCCCGGCTCTCCCGAATGCGAGTCCAAAGTTTAACCACTGCACCACTTCGCTCGGTGCTGATTATGATTGTGTTTTTCATGGCGATGGTGATGATTATGGCGATAATGGTGATACTGAATATGAAAGCCATACATAAAGGTGATATTAACACAAAGCAACATTAAAACAGAAATAATTGCCTAATTCCCCAGCTTCTTCTATCACTGGGATAGTCATATTTATGAATAACGTTANTATCACTGGGATAGTCATCTTTATGAATAACGTTATAGTTGTCCTTAGCGATATCGGCAGCTTCTACAGGATTATCCTAAATCTATCATCTCCCGGCTGTTTCCTTTGCAGTTAGTCCAATGTTCTGTATTTTGTGCAGTTATGACATTTATTTTGCCATGCTCATCATTGTGTCGATACTAGTTGGCACAAGAACTGCACACTTATCAAGTGCGGACTGCCTGTCGATTTGAACCGTCATAATGAATTGTGTGAATTTTCAATTTTTTTAAATCAACGTATTAATTGTGGAACAAAACAAAAATGAAAAATACTTATAAACGCGTACACATCATAACTATAGTAATTTAAAATGGTTAAGTGCAGTTAGTGGTTACGAAAAAAAATGTATATAAAATAGAAAATATTTCGAAAGGGAATTAAGAATAGGTGCTTCCTTAACATATTTGCATTTACATACCGTTCTGTAAGACTTACAATCAGTGTTTTTGAAATATTTTCGTTACTTGAAATCATGAAACGTAATCAGCGGGATGCCGGTGGATTGGGTTAGATAAAATATGGGGGGAGAATTTTTTTTTTTTTCAACACAAAAGTAAAATACTACTTACTTTCGGTAGCAACAAAACAAGTGTCTGGCATATTTGAAAATTAAACGCAATGCAAAATGAGACAGTGTAATTTTTTTTTCTCACCGAAGTGAAGAAATAAAAAGTTAGTTTACCTGTGAGTGTTTTTTTTGCAGACACGTGACAGTTCAAGTGCTTTTGACGTTGACAAGCGACTTNTGCAGACACGTGACAGTTCAAGTGCTTTTGACGTTGACAAGCGACTTCCGGAGTCGTGAAGGGAAACGCAGCTTGCAGGCTTTCTCAAGAAGCGGACGCAGGTGCAGGCCGGATGCGTCCATCCATGTCAGAACTTGTCAGCGAACTCCNAAAAAAATGTATATAAAATAGAAAATATTTCGAAAGGGAATTAAGAATAGGTGCTTCCTTAACATATTTGCATTTACATACCGTTCTGTAAGACTTACAATCAGTGTTTTTGAAATATTTTCGTTACTTGAAATTATGAAACGTAATCAGCGGGATGCCGGTGGATTGGGTTAGATAAAATATGGGGGGAGAATTTTTTTTTTTCAACACAAAAGTAAAATACTACTTACTTTCGGTAGCAACAAAACAAGTGTCTGGCATATTTGAAAATTAAACGCAATGTAAAATGAGACAGTGTAATTTTTTTTTCTCACCGAAGTGAAGAAATAAAAAGTTAGTTTACCTGTGAGTGTTTTTTTNAAATGAGACAGTGTAATTTTTTTTTCTCACCGAAGTGAAGAAATAAAAAGTTAGTTTACCTGTGAGTGTTTTTTTGCAGACACGTGACAGTTCAAGTGCTTTTGACGTTGACAAGCGACTTCCGGAGTCGTGAAGGGAAACGCAGCGTGCAGGCTTTCTCAAGAAGCGGACGCAGGTGCAGGCCGGATGCGTCCATCCATGTCAGAACTTGTCAGCGAACTCCNTGCAGGCTTTCTCAAGAAGCGGACGCAGGTGCAGGCCGGATGCGTCCATCCATGTCAGAACTTGTCAGCGAACTCCCGACCCGAACATACTGTACATGTGGTTGCCATGGGACGGAATGCAGGCTCTCATACAACACGGGTGGAAGCCTCCCCCCCCCCTCATAAGTGTTGGTCTCAAATTAAGGCCCGCCAAGGCGAACTGGGTTCAATCCCCGGCCGGGTCACTCCCGGATTCTCGCAACGTGGGAATCGTGCCGGATAAAGCCGTTGGTCGGCGGGTTTTCTCGGGGATCTCCCGTTTCCTCCGCCGTTTCATTCCGGCGCCGCTCCATACTCACCTAAATCACCCTCATCGGCTCTCAAGACCTCGCTGTTAAGAGCCGCCCGAATCTCTTCACTCACTCAAATTAAGGTCTCTCCCTACCAAGCACTAGTTTATTGCAAATGTTGAAGAAAATATTTAAGATGGAACACTGAGTGTCTGGATAACAGGTAACTCAGCAAAGGTTTGCTAACACAACACCTATCACCGTCATCAAATTATTTTATATAAATAATTATGGTTAATACTACTATTTTCGAACTATCCTACATTACGCTGTAGCATATTTGGGATTCGAACGATGGATTATTAAATCCACATGTCAGAATTAACGCAAAAGGGGGGGGGGAAGGTTGCCTTGTGTGAATACCATAATCCTTACTGTTCCGACCTTCTTGTTTTGATTTCAAAATAATACTTATCAATACCTGGCACGTAGGCAACACGCAAAACAACAAATAACTCACTGTTACGGTTTCCAAACGCTATTACAGTGGCACTGTACTAAACTAATGATACAGGTCTGACTCCAGATGTATCCGAAGTTTTTCGGTGAATTCAGATACATCCTGCAAACTTTCCGCAGCCAACTTTATTTTCTAACAATTATTCACGCCCTCAAATAGAAAAGTACGACTCTGTTTCGCATTGAGCTTTCGTAAACATGCGTATTTTAGCACAAAAAAANCACGCCCTCAAATAGAAAAGTACGACTCTGTTTCGCATTGAGCTTTCGTAAACATGCGTATTTTAGCACAAAAAATAGTTTCCGATTTGAAAGTAAAATAAATATAGTTGCCATCAAAAGGAATTTTTCGGTTCTATTGTCGCAGTTCATGAAAGTAATTGTGTAATAAAATGTTTCGCTAAATTTAGGTTCACGACCGAAAATTATTTAACATGAAGACATATTTCGTTAATTTCCCACTCAAGTACGAAGAACAAAGTTGATTATTTACGTACATTCTAAAACAATACAAACTGGAATATTTAAAAACTTGTAAATATTTTATGAAAATTTCAACTATCCCGTTTGATTATTTGCAAAACTAAGAAAATACGGTACACATGCAACCACAGTTCTACCTGACGGCGAAAACTTTAGTTGCCTAACTATTACCATTGAGCTACCCAACGTGGCAGTATGTTTCTTAGCTTTCCCCGTGACTTCAGGTAACAAATTTCTGTATCGACAGTGACAAAAATCTATCGGTGACCAAGTCACAGTCAGTGACATTCATACTACTCCTATTTTAGACCATAGACTAAAGCCGTGGTAGAACAATACACGAAAATTGATGTAGACCTATTATTTGTCTTCTGCGCATGTACCCAACACTGACCTACCTCACACCAATACAACTCTCGAAGTCACATGGTAAAAAGCGATACACGTGATTGTTTATATCGTAATTTTCAAAAGACAAGCTCTTTTATATGAATGAAATAATTTTACAGATTTTAATTTTATCTAATTGCATCCGAAATTGGTTAGAGGCAGTATATAAGCATCTCAAAGCTCTTGTTTACATAAACAGTGTTCTGAGCTCATATCATATCCACGTCGTTTGTAGGGTTGAGTTGAAGAGATTTGGGTGGCTCTTGACAACGAGGTCTTGAGAGCCGATGAGGTGAAATGTGGTGATAATGGGGCAGCGCCAGAACGCAAGAGCAGGGGAAACGGGAGACCCCCGAGAAAACCCGCCGACCAGCAGCAACGCTTCACACGTGCGACAATCCAGGAGCGCACGTCGTTTGTTGACACTCGTGCTGGCAGAAGAGCAGCGCAATGTTGGCACACGGAATGACTAATTAGCATCTCAGCCCCGCACTCTACCCCATTTTACATATGCTGTTTAAAACGCACAAGAGGTGGCCGTGTTCTCGGTCTCTGCTGGGTGGTTAGTGTATGGGACATTTCTGAAGAAAACGATATTTATATTGAAAATGTTTTTTGTCGTGGTGTTACAAATTTTCGGAACAACTGGTTTTCACTTTTTTTATTTTAAATACCTGACCTTTTTTTTACTGTGTATAGCTAGGGACACCCGAATTTCGCGAATAAACTTTGGCACATGCTAGATTTCAATACTCTACGGGCATACCAGCAATTTTAATTTGCTTATTGGCGGCGAGTCTTTGTGAAAAGACATTTCCTTACTTGACTGGCCAATCAGAACCAGATTACTCCGATACTGTGCGTCTGTGGTTCGCTCGCAGACACATAAGACGCGTGACACCTCGATCACCCAGTCAAGAAAGGGCGATCTGTGGTAAAGAGTTATGAAATACAACTGGCCGGGAAATCTTATCGCGAAATTCTGGTGTCCCTACGGTATAGCTTGATCGGAAAATGCCAACCCGGTAACGGACAAACTCTGAGTGAGGACGAGGACCCATTCTAGACAACTGCCGGCACGCCACGACGTTTAAATGCAGCGCGGAAGTTCCTTCGCCAACCTTCAGCAGGCGCCTCTGGAGGCCCGGCGAACCGAAGCACTCGCCCAGGAGGAGCAGTTAACGGTTATGTCCGCAATCGATGCAAGAACAGGTTAGCGCTAGGGTCGCCGTTATTGTAATCAGCTTCCGCGACGTCTTGCCCCAGAACGACTTTGCGCTCGATTTTGGAGGAAGTCCAATTACGGCTGGAGGCTGCGAACATGAAAACTGTCAGTCGTACAGAGGTACATACATATCACACCGAGGCGAGAAACTTGGCCACGCCCTTTGTTTCAGCTAGGCCTTAAAAAGGTCACTTCTACTCAGTGTTAAAAGTTTGGCAAAGGGAAATTTTTCGCCACTAGGTAAACGCTAGTGTCGGAGAGTAACCAGGTTTTCTCTATTTTCTACGATAAAAAACAGGATAATTGCAATAATCACAAATAAAATATAAAATAACTTCGTAATTAAGTGAAATACTTCTCTTTTTATTATTCACGTAACTTAAAATTTTGATCGATAGTTACTTTTTGGAACACTTCCCAACTAGCGGCTGAATATTTCCCTATGCGAAACTCTCCCATAATAAATCACGTTTTGTTCCTAACCTGAGTAGAAATAACCTTAGCCTTAACATAGGGTTGTCCGGAAATATTGATTTGAGACTTTATTGGAGGTGTGCGAACGGTCGAAAAAGCGTTATAAACAATACACGGTTACTTCCAACTTTTCTGAAGTCTTGCTAAAGTTCTACTTCCAGGATATTCGTTCGGTTTTTGCAAACAAAGCTTAACCGTGTCTAGAAAATTACACCAAAAGGACAACGCACCACATTCGTTCACTCAGTGTAATACAATTTCGCGTAAGGACTATTTCTTACTAGGCATTACAAACACGCCTATTTTCTCCCTGTTTTCATTCATTTTAATACGAAATATTGTAACTTATAGATAAAATGTAAGCAGCAGTCCAGTTTAACCAAAAGTAAGGCACGTTTATGGTAACACAAGTATAAAACACTTGTGATACATTGACCATTTAGAAAACAACTAACCCTGCCATTCACGGGATGATTAAAAAAGTGCGAAGAAACGGCGAACATACTAGGTATATACTACTACATGGCTTTAATAATAGAAGCAATACTATTGCATTTAATGTACATGTCTAGACTGAACTCAACTACACATTTCAAGACATATACTTGGTTTGACTCAATTTAGCAACGTCTCGCTCAATCCCAATATCGGAAGACACTCTTGCCACTGGCTGAAACTCAGTGGCCCCGCTTTACGGAACCACGAGTGAGGGCTCGCACACAGGAACTCACGATTTCTTCATACTTTTTAAAACAAACCTTTGAAAAATCACCCCACGTAGGGCGTGTTTTATTTTTCCTACTTGTGTTATGTATGACAAGCGTTTTATAATAATGTGTTAAAATATAATGACATAAAATTATCTTATCAATGCATAGTAGAAAAGGAAGTCCCTGGCGCGCGTCTATCTGTATGAATGCGCTAATATCGAGAACCACAACACGGATTTGGATGCGATTTTTACTGTTATGATTTGAATTTATCGAGGAAGGTTGTGTGTATAATGTATTCACGGTAACTTCAAGATTTTCTGAAGCCCTGCTAAAGATCTACTTTCAGGGACCCGATTNGACATAAAATTATCTTATCAATGCATAGTAGAAAAGGAAGTCCCTGGCGCGCGTCTATCTGTATGAATGCGCTAACATCGAGAACCACCACACGGATTTGGATGCGATTTTTACTGTTATGATTTGAATTTATCGAGGAAGGTTGTGTGTATATTAAATTTCCCTAGCTTTTATAGGAGCTGAGCATTAACGGTATTAGTGAATCAAGTCGGGGAAAAAAGTTTGCCGCCAGCGCGCTCTCATAGAATACGCTGCCTAAACCTTTAGAGATATAACAAAATCATGTACGAAAGAATTGTGTAAAATAAAATGATCTATAAAAATCTCTACAAAAAAGTCAGCGGTAGCATATATCTATCTTTAATATATCAGTAGTAATAAGCTTATTTACAATTTAAATTACGCAGTTAAAACAAACGTAAAATTCACTGTCTTTTCTAACCACAAAGAACTTAATATTNTATTTACAATTTAAATTACGCAGTTAAAACAAACGTAAAATTCACTGTCTTTTCTAACCACAAAGAACTTAATATTTATCAAAATAAATTGATTCGTTATTAAAAATGTTAAATGTAGATAAGAAATGTCCTTTGCATCATACAATTATCGCCAGTACTTTAAATGTTATGAAATGTTTTGTGAAAAAGTAATTTCTGAAATCGATTGCGTTTATCACAGGCAAATTAAAGTGAACAAGAAAAAGAATCTAGGTTCTATATCATTAATCAAGAACGGAGGTTTGAGGGGTGTTTTTGAAAGGGCACAGCGCCCCTCTTTTAAGGGGTAGAAGGCTGGAACAAAGTTTATGCAAACCACTGATCCTTC
>NQII01000943.1:685518-700784 GCA_002778355.1 Clitarchus hookeri
GGGGGAATTATTTTTTTCGGGCCTTGAAGCCACAATATCCGGCCGATTTCGATGGAATTTGATGGAGGGCTGTTGTTTTTGGTCACTTCCTTGGCCGCAGTGTCAGTTATGCCTTTCTGGTGAAATATCCTTATCGACGGAGTGGAAGGAGGGGGGAGTTATGTTTTTTGGGCCTTGAAGCCAGAGTTTTCGGCCGATTTCGACGGGATTTGAGGGAAGAGTTACTCTTAGGACCCTCACTCGGCCGCTGGGTCAGTTTGCCCTTTCAGAAGAATATCAGTAACACCAGTGGCTTGGGGGGAGGGGGGAGTTACGTTTTTGGGGGCTTGAAGCCACAGTTTTCGGCCGATTTGGGCGGGATTTGAGAAAGGGCTGTTGTCTTTCGACCCTCCCTCCACCGGTGGGTCAGTTATGCCCTTTTGGAAGAATATCCTTATCAGCGGAGGGGAAGGAGGGGGGAGTTATGTTTTTTGGGCCTTGAAGCCAGAGTTTTCGGCCGATTTCGACGGGATTTGAGGGCGGGCTGTTGTCTTTTGTCCCTCTCTCGGCCACTGGGTCAGTTATACCCTTTTGGAAGAATATCGGTATCGCCGGTAAGGGAAAAAAAAGGGGGGGGGGTGATATGTTTTTCGAGGTTTGAAGCCACAGTTTTAGGCCGATTTCGGTAGGATTTGATGGAGGGCTGTTGTTTTTGGTCCCTCCCTTGGCCGCAGGGCCAGTTATGCCTTTTTGGAAGAATGTCGGTCCCCGGGCAGGGGGGGAGGGTGAATTATGTTTTTTGGGCCTTCAAGCCAGAGTTTTCGGCCGATTTGGGCGGGATTTGAGGAAGGGCTGTTGTCTTTCGACCCTCCCTCGACCGGTGGGTCAGTTATGCCCTTTTGGAAGAATATAGGTATCGCTGGGGGGTTGGAAGGGGAGTTATATTTTTTGGGCCTTCAAGCCAGAGTTTTTGGCCGATTTCGATGGAATTTGAGGGAGGAGTTACTCTTAGGACCCTCCCTCGATTTAGAGTTAGTTAGGCCCTTTTGGATAAATGTCAGTACCATAAACGTGTACTATAATATGTACCATAACTATCGTACAAAGTCAGATGGTCCATATTTCACGTACCATAATTATGGTACAGTGTACCATAACTATGGTATTTTGTACTATAATTAAAAATTAAAAAATACCATTAAAATAACACTGTACCATAATTATGGTACAGTGTACCATAACTATGGTATTTTGCAATATAATTAAATAATTCGTACCATAATGGACTCAGTACCACTCCAGACCCCTAGGAAAACATTAAAATAATAACACTGTCAAAAATTCAAATTGCACCCGTTTACCTGCCTAACCCAAGAACAGTGAACCCACGGATTCCGCGGGCCGACCCCTGGTGACTAATAACCGAGAAAGGAATATTTTGCAAAGAGAAAGGGAGACTGCTGCTGAACATCTAAAAAACGACTGAATTAGTGCTTCGCAAAATGCAATGTGCAAACACAAGTCTAATTATTCAGTAGATACAGTTCTCGACAGTGAAGAAGATGTTCACTATCCCACAGAATTTCTTCATTCATTGCATCCTTCTGGCATGCCACCACACAAACTGATTTTAAAAGTTGGTTCTCACATAATTGTAATGCAAAATATAAATGCACCAAAATTAAGCAACGGGACTCGATTACAAATAAAAAGTTTAAAAAGTTATCTCACTGAAGGTACTTTTCTAACTGGCTGCGGTACTGGAGAAACTGTTTTAATACCTAGAATACGAATGATTCCTTCAGATTTACATTTTAATTTTAAAAGAGTCCAATTTCCAATAAGAGTTTGTTTTGGTATGTCCATAAATAAGGCACAGGGTCAAACACTTAATGTGGCTGGAGTGGATTCGAGTGGAGCACGTTTTTCACACGGACAACTACACGTCGCCCTTTCACGTGTCACGTCAAACACAAATCTTTTTGTGCTGGCGGTTGGAGGCAAAACGATAAATGTTGTATACAAATAAATTTTCTAAGCCACTAACATATAATATTGTTATATTAGAGATGTGTGAATGTGGATAAAGCGAAGGAGGTAGGTATGTCAGGATCGTGGTAAATGGAGGTCTATAATCTCTGCCTACCCCTCTAGCAGACAGGCGTGACGTGTATGTATGTATGTTATACGTATATGATAGTATTCTACTAATTTACTATAATATAATATTGTAATTATCTTTGCCCAATTTATTTATTAGTGTATCGCTCTAAAAACTAAATTGTACCCAGGTCTCTAGTATTTAAATAAATCGAAATTTCATTTATATTTTGTTTATAGATAAAAATATATCAATTATAATATATAAATAATGCAGGGAGAAAAAAATCTGTGTTGGTAATGCCTAGTACGAAATAGTTGTTATGCAAAATATTATCACACTGAGTGCGCACGAACGTGGTGCGTTGTCCCTTTGGTGTAATTTTCTAGACTGGGTTGCACGAGGCGGAGAAATATCCTGGAAGTAAAACTTTTGACGTGCCTCTCGCAAACACTGCTCTCCAACCAGGGGTGGTCGGCTGTATGGTGCGGTGATGTAGTGGTCAGAGTACTCGTCTCCCACCTAGGCGAACCGGGTTCGATTCCCGGCGGGGTCGCTCCCGGGTTTTCGCACGTGGAAATCGTGCCGGACGATGCCGCTGGTCAGAAGGTTTTCTCGGGAATCCCCCGTTCTCCCCACCCTCGCATTCCGGCACTTCTCCATACTCACCTCACTTTACCCCCATCGGCTCTCAAGACCTCGTTGTTAAGAGCCACCCAAATTTCTCCACTGTACTCCATAATGCAGCTGCAGACCTATGTGGATACCAACTATTAAATCAGACACGTAATTTACATCTTGTCGAGTGGAGTGGAGAGTGAAGATGTTATGAACGACTTATTCGTGTGCTATGAAGTGATCAGGCTTTAGCTGAACGGCCTGCCTGATCACACCATCAAACATTAAACCAGGACACAAGCATGATTGTAACAACACCTAGCGAAGACAGTTGCAAAAATTCCCTACACCGACCAGTAAACAGGGCCGAACATATTAAACAACGCCCCCGATATAGGCCAGCGTAACACTGGGAGCGGCGTCTTTTGTCGTCGACCCGACCAGAGAGAAGACCACTGAAGATGGGTGTGTCCGGCCGTCGTTAACCGCCTCCTAGATTAAGTCTCCGGCAACATGAATAAAGTGGGGACTTTCCAATTAGACTGCAATAGTAATGGCGTGAGGTAATAAATGTTAATATAATTAATAAGCATCTTGTAATTAAATTTAAGCTCCCCCGATCAATAGTCTATTGTATAATTCTTATGTTCAATAAACCTAATCTTATACTGTTGTGCTCTACCTAATCATGACTCATTATTGAGCTACGCCCTTGGCACCTTTCAAGTACGAATGACTTAAAAGCTCATTCCTAACACGTGGATGAGGGTGGAGCGAGGTGAGAGCTGAGAGGCGCCGGAATGCAAGGGCGTGGGAGACGGTAGACCCCCGAGGAAACTCACAAATCAGCGGCATCGTCCGGCACAACCCCCAGGGGTGAAAATCCGGTAGCGACCCCGCTGAGAATCTCACCGGGTTCGCCTTGTCTGGTAAGCGAAGCTGCAGCCACTGCATCACACGTCCTTTCAATTTGACTGCAGTCAAGTCACCGAACGGGAACAGTCACCGGAACGCCATGAATGGCCAAGTGTTCGGACGACAGCGGCGTTTCCGGGGAGTTCATCAGCCCGCGAATTATTCCGGAACTGGAAACCGTAGAGTGCCGCGAGTCGGCGCGGCGAACGGTCTCTGCAGTTGTTATCTGTCCCAGCGGGTGCGATGATGGCGATAATGAGGGGGAACGTAATTGCGCATTTAATATGCCGGATGCGCTGCAAGGGAGCTGCGTTGAATTTCGAGTAATCGCAGCACGTACGACGTGTGTATCGGCATATGCTGTGTCGTTAGCGAGTACGGTGCGGTGCGGTGTCGTTAATTTCGCACTGGCGTAGGAGAGAACCGTTTATCGTTCGTCGCTGACCAATGATATAGGTCCCGCTATGCCTTGCGACTCCATTGCAGCAGAACATCCCTAGAAACTTGCACCCCGTGAAACTACAATCGCATTTTCTTTTAAAATTGTCTTTAATTATTCTGCTCATGTTTTCCACTTTGTGATCTGGAATCAAGTTTAAATAATGCCCTCGCTGAGATAAAAGCGCTTGTGCTCGTGTAAGAGTAACGCAAACTCTCCAAGTTATGCCCAGAAACGTCTGCCATTTCTTAAAAATGCATATACTTTGCTTATAATCGCACAGGGAACCAAGTACACTTCAAGCGTTCCCCTACTACTGCTGTGAAAATCTCTGCGGCTCATTAATAATTCAGAATCTTACTGTGCAGGTTGCATGCTGTGGTGATACTAGAAAAGGAGTTTCTTTCAAAACAAGCTACTGTTGAAACATTTGCATAATTTATTCTCTTCCGATGGCTCGTGGCAACCACTTTTGTTTCTCTTTCAGGTTAAAAATTTGACGAGAGCTAACATCAGTCAAATTGTATTTGCCTTACATATTGTGCGCTATTTAGAGATTTTTCTTTCTTTTCCTGGCGTTCCTTTACGTAAAAAAAATTAATTTTTTTCATTTTAAAATAAATTTACAAAATCTCATTGGTTCTATATGTAGTAATAATTTAATAATGGTATGGTGACGTAATTTTGTGGAGTGTGATCATTATCGGGCAACCATCGGAATGTAGTCACAAAAAANTTAATAATGGTATGGTGACGTAATTTTGTGGAGTGTGATCATTATCGGGCAACCATCGGAATGTAGTCACAAAAAAACAGCATAGTTTCTTTCCCCTGCGATTACAGACCTCATTCCCGCATGTTAACTAGAAATTTCCGTTAAAATTTCTCAAATGCTTGGAAAGAATGTTAAGGATAGATTGATTTTCGTTATCTCGGCACAGAATTTAGTGTCATAGCCACAGTGAATGATTATATTACTATAGGCTGTTAACGGTAAAGTGTGCACTTTCGAAATCAACAGTTGGAAATTTTCACTTCCTCTACCTGCATATATTTTAAAGTGCACACTAGCTCGCGTGCGCCCTATAAAGTTGGTATCGACGGAGGAAATATAGTTCCACGTATTAAGGCAGAATTAAAAATTTTAGGTTAGCATTTGCAAATACTGAAATTATTTATTTTACTTCCCCTTTTTGAAATATATAGAAGTGGGGAATGAGCATTTACTATTCTAGTAATTTCGCAGCTTCACTTGACCAACGCATGAATAAAGTGACCAGGCCCATGGCAATGTTAATTTTACATATGGTGGAAGAATACACAATGTGTACACACGAAGATCTCATGTAGGGCTTTCAGAAATGCTCAGTTTACCGTGAACGGTTAGTTTCGAAGGGTTGGTGCTCGCTAACGAAGGGCCGTCGGTCTGGTCCGCCTAGTGAGAGGACTCGTTCACGAAGCTGTTTCGTAGAGGTGGATAGTCCTTTGCCCCATCAAGGTGGCACGTACGGATTTAACTCCGTATACTGCTGTTGACAGGTGAGGTGAAACCACCCTCGGGTGGAGAACATCCACCCACTACGATTGGAAAGGGCGTGATCTCTTTCTATTGACAGCATTCAACTGCTGTAAATTAAAGAGCTCTGACCAAGCTCAAAAGACTGGGAAATGGACTGATGAAGAGTGCACGCACATATTAGTACTGATGTGGCAAATAAACAACAGCTATGTGGCCTTTGGGAAGCCTGAATGTAAGAACAAGACCTGATGTGCACTCTTCTAATAAATATCGCTCAGAAAGTTGTCTCCCGTTATACTTTATTGATCAGGCACGGGAGGAGACGATCTGGTAAAAACCCACGGCACCTCGGTGTCGATAACATGGGTACGATTACGTATATACCCTTTGTACTGCAAATTCTGTACAATATATATTAAGTGCACCATAAAATGGAATACTATGCTATGAAGTTACGTACCAAGTACATTTTTTATAAGGTAAAAGTTTTCGAATTGTTTTCGTAAGTCCGTTGCTCTGAACACAACCGGTTGCAAAGGAGATACTTTCCAAACGGTTTCCATCCAGATCCTTGCAGTGCGCTCGTTCTTATTGATTAGAAAAAAATCAGTAAAATTATATTACTTGTTTTATTAAGAAGGTTCTAAGAAAGCTGAGATGTCTTCTCATATCTCTAAAACAAATTAACTTATTTAGGCCATGCTAGCTACAGGAAGTGAGTGTTGTGAACATAAATATTTAAAGTCATAGTCTAATTTCGTGGTCATAAATGATAATGCATCGAAGATTATAATATGTACGTATAATACATATGGGAATGTATCGAAAAATATAAAAATAAAGTCTTAAAATCTTTTCTGTTTTCAATTTAATTTAATTTTGTGTCATGGCCGGCGATTACGTACTGTGCTTAACCAATTTTCTCGGGAAGAATCTACGGCAGCCAAAATAAATAAAAAAATACTTCTTTACTTCCCTTTAAAGAAAAAGTTATGTATTTTGTGTTTAACGTTGGTTAAAAACCACTCTTAATATATCCTTTGCAGCCAGTTGTGTTCAGAACAACGGACTTACGAAAACAATTTCCGAAATTCTTACCACATAACAAATATACTTAGTGGTACCCACTGGAAATGCAATTAAGAGTTTGGCACATGTTTCTATATACCTGCTCTCTCCTAGTATTTCTGAGTAACCCATTTATCAATCCAAAATTATATGTACTGATTGGCTCTTACAAATATATCAAGCTTTATTAAAATATATGTATTGGTTAAAGAGATATGACGAAGCAGGTTGAGATTTTGGAAGACCACCATTTTGTAAAAGGAAGAAAAATATGGGGAATTTGCCATAGCTCTTCCGTACGGCTACTTCGTTACAATCGAGAAGATATTTTTTAAATCATGTTACATTTGCCGTATTTTACGTTAAAATTGCTTGTGGAATTTTTTTTCGATCAGTTCAACAGAATACTTCGTTATAAATGTCAATAAATGATCAAATATTCTAAAAGCATCAGAAATATTTTTTAAGTTGTTATGCAATATCCGTATATTAATTTGGATGTAATGCAGTACATTAGTACGATGGCGGGGAAACAAAACAAATATACATACTGCAACGTAAACTATAATCGATTCGCGGTTTCTTCACACTTTTTTAATTAAACCTATGATAAAACACCCCATGTATGACGTGTTTGTTTGTTTACTAAAGATGTCATGTATCGCAAGCGTTTTATACTTGTGGTAACATAAAAGTACCTTATTTTTTATTCAAGTTAACTTTAACTTATATTTTATCTACAAATTATAGTATTTCAATAATAACTAGTACGAATAAAGACAGCGACAAAATAGGTATGTTGGTAATGACTAGTAAGAAATAGTTCTTATGCAAAACGTTATTACGCCGATTGCGCACGAATGCGGTGCGTCGGCTCTCTGGTGTATTTTCTAAGCTTTATTTATATGAGGCGGAGGAATATCCTGAAAGTAGAACTTTAGCAGGGCTTCAGGAAAGGTTGAAGTAATCGTGAATGGAGTATACACAGCACACGCGCAACACTACACAACGTATGGGCCAATGTGTGACGAATATGTAATGCTAAATAATGATAGACTGAGAGAGAAAAGGGGTTATGTACACCTCCGTGTATATGAGGATGACGTTGCGACAGCTGCAGTACGTGTAACGAATTTTCTGGGTAGAGTGCCAACCCTAACTGCGCAGTCCCGTTCGTTTAAACTGAGTACTAGATTGATGTACTTATTGAAAATCAAAATTATTGCCCCTTTCAACTCCTCGATAACACAAGACAGGTGTGAGAACTGGAAATTAGATTCGCCTTAGTGACTCTAGAAGGCAGTCTGACGAGTTACTTTTGCCCGGCCCCGTCCAGACTGCAAGTAGGAGTACGTGCACACACTTGGTCTTACCAATCTGAAGTAACTCGTACCATTTGCACGCCCAGCAACACATCATTATGGCAGCAGAAACACTCGTGGACAGAACAAACACATACACAAACAGGAACACTAGGAGAAAAACCTGCTGCTACTACGAAATGACAACAATGGGCGACTGTGTTTAAAAAATGCCTGGAGGTTTAATTGAGCTCAGGGTAACTTGACTTTTCCCAGAAAAACAAACTTATATATCCAGATGGCATTACAAATTAGCAGATTATCTGTGGCTCCAAAAATATTAACCATATAAATGAAATATTTCTTCTTGGGGCAGTGAGTGACCTTTGAAACACTAGTGCCCTCGTAATGGTGAAGAATTAAAATACTTGAAAATGTTTAGAAATCACGCCAAAATTCTCTAATATTCCTTCAAAAATAATTAATTTAATTAAAACGTTTGCAATTAGCTAGCGGCAGAGCAACGGTTCAGTTCAGGTTTGCAGTAGTAAAATGTAGGAAAAATCGTGTACGCACGAAAAACAACTTGGTAGCGTGAAAAACCTTCTAGAAGGTCGTATTAACGGCGTTAGGTGAACAACTTTATTTGGAATTTCTTAGCTGGAATTAGTGGTCAAACGTAGAATTTTGATGATCTTGAAGTTTCCGATGATCAGGTACGCCGACGGGGCATCTCTCCGGACGCACAGCAGCCCTGGGTGACGTCTTCCCCATATGTAAGCACACGGCTTACGGTGCTAGCATACAGTTCAATGGCACCTTAACGGACGTCTCACGAGTTCTAGCTAACCCCATACAGGCCTACTTATTGCTTTGAACACCTCGCGTCTTCGTCTCTATTTATTAGACGGCCTGCAATTTCAGTGGTGCGAACTCGGACTTCCCTATGAGAAATCAAAATTTAGCACCTAGTGCACAGACCGCCCGGGCTGGCTGCCTCACGTCGCGTTACAAGATGTCTGTCTTTCTCATTGAAAACTTAACTTGAGAACGTTCTTTAAAAACTGACAAATCACGAGCGTTACAATTCAAATTCATCTGTACCGCCACTTAAAACTGCCCCCAGCGTTCAAAAATTCATAGAGTCATATGGCCTTGTAAGTACACGCACGCAACGTAAAAATAAAAAACATAAATATGCGACCAAATTAAAAATACTGTTTAAAAATAATAAAAATTATGGACTCTGTTTCAAAGCAAATAAAAAATCTCACCACAAAATAAAATAAATTATTTGAAAAATAATAATATTGAGTCTATTAAAAATAAAATACGTGTTAGTTATTATTAATTTTTTTGGCTCAAAACACGTGTGGTACAATATATATGGCAACATATTCGTGTGCATATATATATATATATATANTAGGTGTTAGTTATTATTAATTTTTTTGGCTCAAAACACGCGTGGTACAATATATATGGCAACATATTCGTGTGCATATATATATATATACGTACATATGTATATACGTTCATACAGACAGGCTACGGCACGATTTCGTAATCTTGTAATTCCAATAAAACATACAAAATGCTAGAAGTCTGAAAAACGCACCAGTGTATATTTAAAAACGGCTTAAAAAATAATATCATAAAGGAATCTCGGAGGAAGTAAACTGAAAAATTTCGTGAAGCAGAACACGAAAAGAACGAGAATCAAGCACATAGTTGGAGTTCCGGACAGGACTCCCAACTTGTTTCCTTCTCTGTCACGCTGTCTCGCACATACGTACATGTATACAGATACCGTCGGCGAGATGGGAGCAAGAAGAAGCTTCTACGGCCGTCATAAGATTCTATGAGTGTTCCCCTCGTGCCCGAAGTCGAGTCCTTCCGACCACTTCTCAAGAACGAATCGCCTTGGATAGCCGAGCCAGAATCATAAAGAGGGAAAACAAGTATTTGATGAGCCCTTCACGTCACTCGATCCCTTCGAAGGCATACAAGTGCAGACATCGAACAAATAATTCAAGCTGGGTTTCAAAAACTGGCAGCGTTGAACCACCTTTGCAAATGTCGAGGAAGCGGGACTGCCTCGGTTGAAATAAAGGCAACAGAATACAAAACGTGGCATGAAGTGGTAGGCAACGTGTATTGCTAAACAGCTAAGGACTGATTCTGATATTACAGTTACCTAAAGGCTATTCACGGTAAAGNCACGCTGTCTCGCACATACGTACATGTATACAGATACCGTCGGCGAGATGGGAGCAAGAAGAAGCTTCTACGGCCATCATAAGATTCTATGAGTGTTCCCCTCGTGCCCGAAGTCGAGTCCTTCCGACCACTTCTCAAGAACGAATCGCCTTGGATAGCCGAGCCAGAATCATAAAGAGGGAAAACAAGTATTTAATGAGCCCTTCACGTCACTCGATCCCTTCGAAGGCATACAAGTGCAGACATCGAACAAATAATTCAAGCTGGGTTTCAAAAACTGGCAGCATTGAACCACTTTTGCAAATGTCAAGGAAGCGGGACTGCCTCGGTTGAAATAAAGGCAACAGAATACAAAACGTGGCATGAAGTAGTAGGCAACGTGTATTGCTAAACAGCTAAGGACTGATTCTGATATTACAGTTACCTAAAGGCTATTCACGGTAAAGNCAACGTGTATTGCTAAACAGCTAAGGACTGATTCTGATATTACAGTTACCTAAAGGCTATTCACGGTAAAGAGAGCACTTTTGAAACCCTCTCATTTGGAATAATAGTCAATGAATATGTTTTGTTTTAGCCGTAGACGTTAACTTCCGAGTGTGGTGGAATATACACACTGTGTCTGTTACTAACATGGCAATATTTATTTAAAAGGTGGTTAAAGAATTTAAAAAATGGCTGAAAGGAGAAAGTATCTACGACACCAGAAGAGCTCACTTTACCGTGAACAGCCTAAAGACAATCTACCTCGTCTATCGTAATTAGGAACCATTATTATTGTCAAAAATACACTGAAGAGCCAAAACAACTGGTATAGGCGTGAGTATGCAAATAACAGAGGTATGGAACCAATCAGAGTAACGCGATGCGGTTGGCAGCTAGATCGGTTACTGCTGCCACAATGACAGGTTATCAAGATTTAAGTGAGTTTGAACGTGGCGTTATAGTCTGCGCACGAGAGATGGGACATAGCATTAGGCTCCATCGCTATTGTAAACCTACAAGCGCATGCTGGTTTTCACGAGTGTACCGTGAATATCTTGAATCCGGTAAAACATCACATCTTAGACATCGCTGCGGCCGGAAAAAGATCGTGAACGAACGGGACAAACGACGACGGACGAGAATAATCATTAAACGTGACAGACGTGCAACCCTTTCTCAAATTGGCGCATATTGGATTTGTGGAATGCCCTGCAGGATTCATGGTGTGAATCGCCTCCTGCATACCTTCAGACATTAGTCGAGTCCATGCCACGTCGTCTTNAATCCGGTAAAACATCACATCTTAGACATCGCTGCGGCCGGAAAAAGATCGTGAACGAACGGGACAAACGACGACGGACGAGAATAATCATTAAACGTGACAGACGTGCAACCCTTTCTCAAATTGGCGCATATTGGATTTGTGGAATGCCCTGCAGGATTCATGGTGTGAATCGCCTCCTGCATACCTTCAGACATTAGTCGAGTCCATGCCACGTCGTCTTGCGGCACTTCTGCGTGCTCGCGGGGGAAGGGGGGCTGCAAGATATTAGACAGTGTACCAGTTTTTTTTGGCTCTTCAGTGTATGATGCAGCTATATACTCTAATTGTAAACGTTCTGATAAAAATAATTATATAGTGGCTGAGGAATTGGCAAGCCTCGTAGGCCTAATAAGAAACTGCTACATAATTCATCTGTAATGAATGGGGTTGGATAATAAGCTCCTAATTCACCCCCTTCGCCGAAGGTATAATAAACTTGTGTGTCGGGCCAGCTACTCATCACCAAAATAAGATTTTATTTAAATACGTTACTGACCTTTATTTTGTCATTTTACCACCTTCCGAAAGTTCAGTGGACATTTCCCGTTATGCCATGACTAACACTGACGCATTGAAATTCACATACATGCTTTAACAGGGACTCAAACCCAGAAACGCGAAAAACTGTGCCACGGATGTCGACTCCAAACGAGCTCGGTGAAATTAAGGACGCAGAGAGGGTTTAAAAAAAATTCCAACATCCAGTGGCATTATAACAAAACACTCGTGCAGTGTTATCACCTAAGCTTCCCTTGCGTATTTTTTTCTTTTTAATTGCTATGATTATAGTTGATGGTTTCGATACCATTACAAATACAGTGGTCAGATTACGTTGCGGGAAGCGATTTGCGCTTTCACAAACATTCGCTAGGAGCAACACGATAATTACCTGCTTGCTAAGCGTCGTTAAAAACCTAGTAAAGGTTGTTCACGGTGAAGTGAGCACTTTTGAAATCAACCTTTGAAAAATGTCATTGGCCCTGCCTGCGTATATTTTAACGGCCATACTGACTGGCATGCNACTTTTGAAATCAACCTTTGAAAAATGTCATTGGCCCTGCCTGCGTATATTTTAACGGCCATACTGACTGGCATGCGCTCAGTAAAGTTGGCAATGACTGAGGGAAAGTAGTTCCACGAATTAGCATTGAATTAAAAGTATTAAGTAAACATTTGTGAATACTAAAATTATTAATTTTATTTTTCTATTATTTTCNACTTTTGAAATCAACCTTTGAAAAATGTCATTGGCCCTGCCTGCGTATATTTTAACGGCCATACTGACTGGCATGAGCTCAGTAAAGTTGGCAATGACTGAGGGAAAGTAGTTCCACGTANACTGACTGGCATGAGCTCAGTAAAGTTGGCAATGACTGAGGGAAAGTAGTTCCACGTATTAGCATTGAATTAAAAGTATTAAGTAAACATTTGTGAATACTAAAATTATTAATTTTATTTTTCTATTATTTTCTGTTTTTAACGTATGTTAAGTGTAATAATAAGAAAATCTGGAAAATATTTACTTTGCTAATAATTTAATAGTTTCACTTGACCGACGCACGAATAAAGTGATCAGGCCCATGGCAATATTAATTGTAGCCTACATATGTTGGAAGAATACATAATATGGATACAAATAGATCTTAAGCATGGCTTTCAATAGTGCTAGCTTTACCGTGAACATTTCTCTTGTCCACTTGTTCCAAACCTCGTAGAAATTTCTGCTCAGCTTCTTTGCAGTCTGCTTCAGTCATGTATTCCCGAGCAACCGCTGCATCGGGGCCATAGTCACTGTCTACCGAAAACTATTTAAGATTTTTTTGTTCCGAAAAACTAAACTACAGAGATGGCCACGTTCTCTCATTTTCTTCATTCGCCCAAAAAAAATCTCTTTACATGAATTCCAGGACTATTTTTAGCACAGTATTTGTGAACAACTCTGTAAAGTTAACATTCAGAATTCATTGAAAATGCGGCCACTTCACACCTTGTCTGGTAAGAGTTTCGAAATGCCGTTTTAACTCTTTTCCCTCCAGCAAATCTTCGTGACAAAGGAGTTGAAACGCTCTGAAATGTTATTGTCTACATCTCGAATCAGACTGGTTGCATTATTCGCCACACACTGCATTGCGGTCAGGAGCTCCTGAAAGATTCCTGACTGCTTCAGATCAGAAACTTTATTGGTTTCTCCCGGTTCTGAAGATACATTGCAGAAGTAGTTTCTTTCAGCGCAGTAACTATGTTCTCCCAGAATGTGATACGGGCTGTTTAGTACGACCCTCTTCAGTTCTTGAATCTTTTCACTATCCCTAAGTCCTGGCTTACTTTTTTTCCGTATTTTATAGCTGCAACAGCTGAGGTCCTCAAATGCTGAAGGTTACAGTGAAGTGTGTTTCTGAGAACTGCGTTTCCATGCTTCCTTTTGCTACAAATATCTCGAACTTTATTTGTGTAATTTCGCAAAATGTGATTTCGGCATTCTAACTTTTTCGCATGCACGTTTGTTCCATAAGGCATTGCATATATAATTTTCCTGTTGACACCACTATCGCCATCTACAATAATATTGAAATATTTTATGCCATACATATCTACACTTCTCACAAAACCTTCAACAATTATGTTCCATAGATGTAGCAAGTCCTGCCCGGTTTTTCGCACACTTCTGTTCTGGAACAGAATAAACTTTGCTCTTCGACATGGCGGAAGAAGGTTTGTCACAATTGAGATGTATAAAACCTTATCAACCAGTTACAACATATTTAATCAAAATATTTATATAGTTTCGCAATAAATGCAAGGAATAAAATTGTACACATATTATACATCCTTTAAGGGTGTGTCAAAACTCAATTATGCAAACCAGGTACTTACAAGAAAGGTTGATGTTATGCTCAAAGGTCCCTGTATTTTGTAACTCTAAAGTCAGTTTGTTGAATAGTTAGAAGTTGTTAAAAAAAAACCTTCGCATCNTTCGCACCCGACGTGAATCTGTCTCCAAACTGCGACTCATGGCCCGTGAGACATGGCTAGATGTGTAGGGCTATGATAGTCGTTGCATTCAGGTTGAAACCTAACATTGCAGTATTTATCTGCATATGTATATTAGGAAGTTAGTTTCCATCTTGCAAGGGAAGTGCTAATCTGTCGAATGCACTTGCTGACTGTTTAGTCGTATTTGCTGATGTATCATATTGGCGAGTACTATTTAGTTTTCGCAATCACTATATTTTTATGTACCTATTAACTAATAATTTCATAACTATTAACAAGGGTTCTCGTAAATAAACTATTATAATAAACACTATGCGATAACCCCGATGCTAAGGAACATTCGTTTCTTCTTCCAAAATTTCCGGTCCTTGCCTGTATCATCCATGGTAGCAAAACCAACTGATTCACCCACAGCGATCTGCTAGCCTCTTTAACACTTCGAAAACAGCAGCTTCTCTGCAGGCGGTCTCGAAACCGCCCGAAAACACAGGCCCTTCCTTCCTCTTGCTGGATGAACTCCGCGCCTACCACCACGCGCGGACCCGAATTCCTTACTTCCCCTCCTGAGCTCCTTGCACATCAGGGGTAACTCTCCCCCCACTCCACTACCACAACTGTACACCGCTCACAACTGCGGGAACACAGCAGCGGGAGTGGAACACTGCGAAAACGAGCTTCGCCTTTACTCACTTTCCTCACACAAATTAAATGGCGATGAAAGATTTCACTGCAGAGATGTATTCACGAAAGATGCTACTTTGTCACTAAGGCAATAGTTATTATTACGCCAAAGAAATGTTGCG
>NQII01000943.1:701210-761353 GCA_002778355.1 Clitarchus hookeri
CATCACACCGAGGGGGAAGCTTATTGGCTAACAAAGTGCGAAGGGAGGGAATGTACCAGGAACTTGGGAAAAAAGATACACGCAACACTTTGCTCGCTCGCTTGACACAGTTGGCGCGCAGCGACTCCTGGTCGAGGGGGAAAGACGCTCCGAGAGGGTGTGGGCTGATGTTATAACTCCGAGGGAAAAGGCGCCTGTGAATGCGACACACACGCACGCACTCACGCATAACGCCGGCAGTTTGCATGCTCAGTTCTGCTTGCGCCTTCCCGCGACCTACTTTCACGCTGAAAGAAGCTCCGTCTGGCTTTGATTTCGAAATGCGCTTGTTTGAATGGCATCCCGGCGTTACAACCCCGCTTCAAAAAATATTAATACAGCGAGCTGGGCGTTAAAAATTCGCAGCATTTTAACTTACAAGCTTTAATATAACGTCCCAGTTAGCGCGAAAAAAATAGGCTGCCCATGTAACTAATTAGCATATTGTTATACATTTATACATTCTAAAAAAACTTAATATTCTATTCATGGTTTCTCCCCACTTTCTGAATCAAACCTTTGAAAAATCACCTCATGTATGACGTGACTGGTCGTTTGCTAATTATGTTATGTATCACAAGCATGTTGTACTTATATTAACATAAAAGTGCATTATCCTTGCTCATATTGAGATTTTATTTATAATTTACCTATAAATTGTAATATTTAATTTATTAAAATGAATAAAAACGGTGAGAAAAAATGTGAGTTGGTAACACCTAGTCTAGTAATAAATAGTTATCATGCATGCGCACGAATGGGATGCGTTGTCCTTTTGATGTAATTTCCTAGCCTCGGGTAAGCTTTCTTTGCATGTAGCGGAGGAATATCCTGGAAGTAGAACTTTATCAGGGCTTCACAAAAGTTGGAAGTAACCGTGATTGGACTATAGTAAGACCTAGTGTCTAAAGAAATCGATTCGGTACAAGGTATTCATCACCAGATTTGATAGTGATCATTAACGTAGTTACACAGGTTTTGAAGAATAACCGTAATTATTAAGGAGGCGCTACAAAAAAAAATGTGGCAGGATTTGTTACTTAGCGAATTTAGTGCCAACAGGTATTTCAGCACGCCGAGTTCAGTTGAAATACATTTAAAGTTACCGGAGATGGCTTATGAACTCAAACATTAAAACGATCATTTTTATAAACAGTGATTTAGCTAACAATATTTAATGGCTTTAAATTAAATTTTTTTTAATGTGGTAAAACTCTGTTGAAAGGTTATTGAGGTATAAATGTTAGGTTTTATTTTTCTAGTGATGCTCTCGTCCAATAAACCGAACTAACGAGGATATCGGCATATATATATATATATATATATATATATATATATATATANTATACATACACACACACAAAACAAAGAACTGCCACTATTTTAAGTTAGGTCCAAATCGGTTTAAAGGTGTCGGACGTACAGAATGCAACATTTTGAAATTAATGTGTTGATCATTTAAAATGCAGGCAGGCCGGCTTTTCTGTTGCGTCGAGTCTGTCCTAGGTTTGCTTTCTTAATGTCCTCGTCTCCACTACGTGTATTAGCAATAAAAAACATCGGATGTAGTCGTTTGTTGAAGGTTTTTTTTCCTTCTGCTTGATTTTATTCCATACTTCTGCTTCATATCGGCTATTATATACTACTCCAATTATTTTAAATCTTCCCCGGGATAAACTACAGAAACTAATTAGCCACGAATGTTCTTATGAATCTCACGCTGCAGCAGAGTTCTCGCAATGGATGCAGAAAACTTGTTTATTGCTGTTCTTTAAAGCACTCCCATAGCTTAACCATACACAGAAAGGCCGGGTAGGGGTATCGAATCCCAGTTTTCTGTAATGTGAATACAACATGTTATCACTGTTATAATTTTTTTTCCAGTGACTTAAATTAACATTTGACAGAATTGGAATATTTTTGTAGAGGCATTGGGCAGTTTTCTCAGAAAGGATGGTGCAGTCGTAATCAATGGGACAAGCACTAAGTAACATCCGTGCCCTACCCGGGAATCTAACCCAGAACCACACAAACCGCAAGCCGCTGTACCCCGCTTTGTTACTTTGCTCGGTACACAACTTCAGTGTATAACAGTTCCATTAACATTCTGTCGTTGAAAGTGTATAACATTCCTAAGAACGTGTTTAAGTAAAGTGTGTATAACCCAAAAGCCCGAACCAACCTGGTTTGGACTACTCTGGAAGCAAGAAAACCGTTCGGTTTTGGGACTAAACAACAACACAGTCTCTATCCCGTAGTCGCTCCACGGCAGTGTTTCCCAACCGGTTTACCGCAACACACTGGGATGCCGCGAGATTTTGGACTGATAAAAAATATATATCATTCAATGCAAAATAATGGAAATAAACAAATGAAAGCAAATTTTGTCATCTGGTATCCTTAGCTTGGCGACCCACAAGTGAATCAAGATCGGTTCGATCGACGGCAAGCAGTGATGTGATACACGACCGATCTGACAGATGACAAAACAGTTGTAACTAACGCGTGCTTTGAGGATGACATGTGTGTTGCATTGTCAACAATAATTATTCCTGATTTTAACCTTATTGGCTGTAAACATCAATCACAAATCTCACGCTGGCAGTAGAATTGATTTTTAACGCTCTCATTTTTTTGGTTTTTCTAACTCTGCTAGTTTATCGATTTCCGATTCTAGTGTATGTGTATATACCTGAGTATAATTTGTACTATTTTACTTGTATTTTCCCTGATATCAGTAACAAATTGCTAACACACTGAATTCTTAAAAATATTTTTTGTATCTTATACTTTTAAATCGAATTAAAATATGTAAAATTATAACAAGTTTGCGCAAGATTTTAATCCCCTTCACAAAGGTGCCGCAAGCATTAAAATGTTTTGAATCCATTCTCTAAGAGGTAAAACACACCGGACCATCTCATGTTCTTTCCTCTTCGCTTATTCTCCCGGAGATCTGAAAGGGTCACATTTTTTAATACCGGCTTGCTAATAAGCAAGCTGGCAAGGGACGCTATTTTATATATATACATATACCCCTTCGCCAAGCGTACGGTACGCCTTCGTTATAAAATTTAATTCAATTTTTTTCCTCTTAGGTTTTCCCTTGGCTCCCTGCTAATAATTCTCGAGGGATGAAAAAATTCAGACTTTTTTTTAATTCAACGCGAGCATTTTAAATCGAGTTAGTAGATAAATGGCACTTCATACGCGGATGTTGATTTGAATTTATAATGAGTTGGTCTTCACGCCATTTGACGGACACTGCATTGCGCAAAGCATGGTTTATTTAAAAGTGTCGAAATAAGAATTTTACTGACAGTCTCTGGCTATTTGGTATAATTATTGATTTTATTCGGGGGCTGCAGGTTTTATTTTGGCCGAAACTACCAGTGTTGGCTTCTACTATGTGGTTTTCCGGTGCCTTACGAGTGTTTTCCAAGTAAAATTGCGTAATTTTATATTTGAACCATAATATTTTAAACTTCTAGACATTATCAGTAGTAGAGGGATTATGGGGACTTCGGAACATCGGCAACTGAGGCCGGAGCGTCGAAGCTGTTCGTGGTCTGTCATTCCGGTCGGATGCAGAGGTGGAAGAGACTCATCTTTCTTCCTTTCTTATTCACACCTATTTTAATTCTATTTCCAGTTTTCATTTTTGTTTGCCGTTACTGTGGTCTGCCATTTGTATTCTAAGCACTACCCTGCTGTTGTTTTGCTTACATATTGTTCCTACCTACTTGTTATCTTAAAGCTGCACAGGTCGAGAGAGGCGCTGTTAGATGACGCCGGGAAGTCTGCATTTCATCGCTTCCCGGCGTGGAGAGGCTGCTGTGATGCAACATTCTCGCGTCCTGTGGTTCTCATTATAACATATGTCCAGTAAATTAGTAGTTTATGTAAGCCAGTACAGGCGGGTTAACTTCATACAATTTTATTTGCAGCGCCACATTATCCAGTCAATAATCGGTTCACATCATGTGTGATGGTTCATTATTTTTTTTTTCCTGTGAGCCAACCTCGTTGTATGGGTTGCCAGAGAAGTTGTTGATTCTGGAATGCAGCAGTTTTTTTTCTCACTAAATTAAAATTTATTTTAATTTTAATGTTTATAGCTTATTCCAATCTGATAAATTATTAAGTATGATTTAATATGTATAAATATTGTTTTCGACCATCATCCCTGCCACTCGATTGGTAAATTGATTTAACATAATTCTAAAACTAGGAATTCTTTCGTAGGTACTCGTGTCCAGTTCTACCTTGGCGGTCTGAGAAAGATATACTCTTATATTAAATCTAGCTGGAGCCTTAATTATTTATTGAAATACTTACCTGTGCAACCGTACATAAGAGTTGGACAAAGTTCTACCAGTCTGTTTTTTTTTTTATGAATCAAATTTTGGAAATACTTGTTAAATAACGCAACATCATTTGGATATATGAAGTATCGCTTATTTAAAGTATTCAGACGGGCATATAAATTCATAAATGTACGTAAATAAACTCATATAGAACTTTATGGATAACCTGGGTTGTGTGTTTGTGTGCGCGCGCGGAACATGTTATTAATAATAAATTGTATGCAGTATTTTGCCTGTTAACAACATAAAATATTGCCTCACTAACATAATCGTATACATGGCACTAGTTTATTCGCAATTTTTTATTATCACTAGTGGTTTCAAGATACTTTAAAATATAGTTATTAGAAAATATAGAGTTTCAAGAAGGCGTACTTTTTTTAATAATCATTGTAAGCCATAAGTGGTATTATTTGTATTACTTTTCACAGGGAATCGTCTCGCAGCGTTTTGTCAGAGTTCAAAATAAACTTGCACAAAATTATGTAAAACAAACATATGAAAGTATATATTGTGACTGGGGCATCGTTACTGCAATGACTTTACTTGATATAAAATATTAAATATAAGCGTAAGTATGTAGAACTCGAAAGTGTTAACAATACATCGGAGGGGTTGTGATTTTAAAAAATTTGCCTTCTGAACTGAAATATTTGAGAATTAACGACTAATGTTCCTTCAAGGTTCCGTGTAAAATGTAAAAAACTTTCCGGCATTATTCCTGAAATATTTAATAGACATTTTGACCTATATATACAGTATCAGCTAAATTTATCATCCATCAGCCTGCAACTTTATTAATTTTAGTATGGTTAACACACAAATCTGTTAATTTCAATGTAAATTCTACTTTTTACCGCGCAAGTTGATGGGCTACAATTTATGCATGCGATTAATGTCATATATAATTTATTTTCAAACATTTATTTTTAACAGAATAATATAATCGCATTTTTTTAAAATATAATTTTAATGACGCTGAATTTTTTCATATAGGAACCTACTCACATGTGTCTCATTTTCAAATTTGTTATTCAACAAAAAAATTGAACCTCGGTTGGTTTATAAACCAGATTTCATCATTGGAAGTGCAAGCTGGTTGGTTCTATTTTGTGACGTAAAACGGTTTTTCAACAACCACCCGAGGCATACAAAACAGACAATACGAATTTATGGATTTTTTTTTTTTTCGTAACTACATCCAATTGAAGTTGGTTACTTTTTATTTATTGAAATGGCATCCTTATCTTCATTCTCAATGAGTAGGATTTACGGTATTGAAATATGGATTCAATGTTGTAAAAATATAAACACAATAAACAACAATATGTACATACGTTGCAGGTATATACATATAGTTGAATGCATTGATGTAATACAAAAGGTAAAAAATGTTGACGTTAAAGGAATAGAAAATATACCTTAATACAAGGAACATTTGAGCAACTTGTGATACACAACGTAATACAAGGAACATTTGAGCAACTTATGATACATAACTTCTGTAGTACGACTTTCTATGAAGAAGTATGTCAAAAGTAAATTGCGTAAGCCTGACGTCTTTTGTTTGTAACATTATCACATTTTACTTTCATCTAGGTATGAATACTGGTCAATAGGTCAGTCCATGAAAATAAAATGTGTATGTATGGCGAAATGATACACAACGCACTGGATATAGAGCCCAGCCCCAGCCAGATCTCTCAGTATTGCCCACAACCGCAGACTGCTCGTAACTCTGTTGAAAGCAGCCGCTCACACAATTTCCAAAAAAATTCAATAATATATTGTTTAAATTCTTGACTGCGAAGATGTCACGTGTGAAAATGTTGACGGGATTTAAAATAACGTTTAATATAAGCAAAATAACTTTCAGCTTTATTTGTAAGTTTATTAGATAGGTTTTCTTTATGTCTAGAGAAAACATCTCGTTAATAAATTTACGAATTAGTGATGATAAAATATTTTTCAAATAATTCACAAGTTTCTGTCAGCACCAAATAACTGTAATAATTCAAAGAAAAATGTTACTTTCTTTTATTTTATATTTTGAATAAAGGGAATTTTGACACTCTTATTATATATTTGATCTGTGGCTATTATTGGATGTATGTAAAATAAATTTTGCCAAGGGCATCTTAAAGTAAATTAAGATAATATAATTCATTCTTTTTTTTATTTTTCTGAAGATGTTTAGGTTTTTTTTTTTCAGATCCTCGAAAGAAAGTTGTGATTTTGCCATTTTGCCGCGTGGACTCGTAAAAACCATATAATTTTTTGTGTGAGTGATTTAATCCGTAATATATACAAGCTAAACAGAATTCAGCATAAAATACATGTATTTGGTGAATTCTTTTATGTCCAACCTCGTAACTGCTGCTGTCGACCAAAAGGCATTTTTTGCGAGTTGGGAGATCTAGAAGCCTGGGAGCGCTAGAGAATATCCAAGTAAGTGCATCATATGCCTCATCACCTAAACGGGCAAGGCATTGGAATGGCATGCAGTTTTTTGTATGCAATGAGCCTCCACAAAACTTTCAGCGACGCTTTGTAGATAAAAAAAAAAAGATATTCAGCACATTCCAATATAAATTTCAAATACTTTGCACTGGAATTTTACTATCCACAAATGATTTTGAAAGCCGTTTTTGATCTCAGAAACATACTCTGGAGAACAACTGAAAAGGAAATTATAGTGTAATTACGGGTAACTTTCGCAAGCAGACACCACTAAAGTTTTTCTTTTTTGAAAAGGTTTTTTATTTGTTTAAGCTTACATTACCGTACGGAAGTTTTGAGCAAACGCTTACAACTATATGCCTCAGTTACGAGAGTTCTCATTACCAGCAATTATGTGGCAATTTCAATTCATTACCATGTCATACAGTATGCGCTCCATTAAATTACGGGGATGGTACATTGGGACATCGTCAACAGGATTCCCGCGAATATTTATTTATTTGGTTTGCGCCTGCCTGATTTATTTCATAACGCGAGTATGCATGTGTGGCGAAATACACTGCGTAAATACAGATTGTCACGAACTGCGTGAATATTGCCTCGTTTGACTTATTCGAATGATTGTATCGGAGAACTGTCGAAGTACTGCAAGTAGAATATGCTGCGGCTTTAATAGGCTGTTCACGGCAAAGTAAGTACTTTTGAGGGCCTACTTACTTTTTCCTATCAGCCATTTTATATCCCCTAATCATCTTTTTAAATAAAACTTGCCATGCAAGTAATAAATACAATGTGTATATTCCACCGCGCTCGAAACTTAACGTCTAATTTATTGACTATTAATCCAAATGAGAGGGCTTTCAAAAGTGCCCACTTTACAGTGAAGCACCTTTAGGCACACAGGAAAGCTTAGCTTAAATATTTGAATAACCCATGCGTATTTATTTCTCCTAAATATTTTATTTGCAAAAAAAAATTATTGCATTTTTTTTCTGACTACATCCGAAACTTTATATTAGCCCTGAATTCTATAGTTTGTTTGTCTTATTTATTACTGCTTCCGCTTGTAAGTTGCTACTAGTGTACGTTACGTTCGAGGCGATAGAGTAGCGTAAATCAGCAGCCATTGAGTTTCTCCCCTACAAAGAATCTCTAATGCAATGCGGGGCCACGGTGGTGTAGTGGTTAGACTACTCGCTTCCCACCTAGGCGAACAGGGTACGATTCCCGACGGGGTCACCCTCAGATTTTCGTATGTGGGACTCGTGCCGGACGATGCCGCTAGTTGGTGGGGTTTTCTCGGCGGTTTTCCGTTTCCCCGTCATTTCTTTCCGGTGCTGCTCCATACTCACCTCGAATGCAATGCATGGTGATTATCTGAAGGCATTGCATTTCTCCTTTAATTAATTTTTGGAGGAATTGCCCTAACACGGCGGGGTTGAAAGGAATAACACCAAGCGACCTTACTTGTATATTCTGACATGAAGATTAATAACCTAACGTTTAAAAAACTGGTACTCTTCCTTATCACAAAATGTAATACAAGATAAAAGTGACAGCTAAACTTATTTTATTCAAATAATTTTATGACGATAACAAGTTTTACAGTTCCGTTTTATGTCTTAAGGCCCTGTCACACTATCAAAGTTCACTTCAATTTTATTTTATTTTCAAATTTTTTGAATTTAATTCCTTGAATGCTGTGTGACGTCACTCGGGCGTCATAACCGCGGCCATTTTGTTTTTCAAGGCATTAAATGATTCGAATTCCTTCAAAGGTTTTCGTTTAGAACATGTTCTTTATTGCCTTGAATCGAGTTTGTCAACTAGTACTCCGAAATATTAAAACACTATAAATATAATGTGTAGTGTTTTTATTCAGTAATTTATGTGCATTTAAGCTACAAATATATTTGCATATATTTATTTCATGCAAAGTAAATATATCATCGTAGGAAAAAAATTTCTTGTTTTGATTTTTACAAATTAATTTCGCATAGCGCATGGTTTGTAGTGGTTTAAAAAATACAGAACATAAATACTTTTTAAACTAAAATATTTGCGGAAAATATTTAAGTTGCCACTTAAGTACTTAATGAATACAGCTTAGCTGCATGTGTAAAAGCCTTTCAAAACAAGAAGTAATGATTCCATTTCTATTTAATTCAATCTATTTAATTCACTCTATTAAAGTGCACGTGAACACTTTTTGTATTCAATAAGCTGAATTCAATTGGTTGAATTCAATAATACATTTGACCGCGTGAATAGGCCATTACAGACACTCAGCAATTCATTTTAAATAGTTTCCATAATACTGCCAATAAATTAATCGTCCAGCTTCACTATTATGGTACCTGCTACATTTAGGGAATAACCATAGAACGTAAGTCTTATGAAGAGTGAATAACATTAAATGAATAACATTTCTGATGTTCGTGGGGTTGTATACTGTAATACGGTTAAAAAAATTCTTTAAGGAATTCATGGTCTGCGAAATGGCGAACTCACAGCAGTATTAAATAACTTACTACCCCCTAAAAATCCTTAAATTTATGAAAAGTCATTCATTTAGATATTGTAAATGTTTTCGGCTAATTTTTTGTGACTAACCTACAATCACGGATTATGGGTGTTATTTATTTATGCGTTCTACACCTTCTTGGTTGACTTCACGAAATATAATCTCATTAACACGGGCTTTCCTCCATATTATACCAGTTTTCACGAGCCGAAGAAGAGCCTTACGGTAAAAAAAAACTCTCTCTATGAACAAAATATTTCCTGGGCGAAAATATTGACGCGCCAGTAAATATTCTTACTTCAGTTTATCATTTAAGCTGCCGCACAAGAAGACGTCCGGCGTAAAAAGGAAGGACGATAAGGGACTCGTCTAACTAGCCCTTGAACTGCATTGCAGTGTTTGAAATACACTTTTTTTTCTAAGAGAATGTTAAATGTACGCGCTACTGTGCTGATCTTCAAAAAAACGCACACTTCAGACGAGGCCTGTTAAGTGCTTTCAGTACATTATGCAGATTAGCAACACAACTTTGGGGGTAGAAATTGCTTATTTCAAAGCCTTATTATCTCAAAATATCCGAATCAGATACACACGAAAGTACTCAAGGGCCCGACATTGAACATTGCTGCAGATTTTCCATCAATGAAATGGTCACTTAAATCACTTAAAATCACCACTTGAAGTCCCACAGTGGCAGCAGCACGTCTTGAACACTGCACGCTTGTTCAGAGCCTTGGACGTAGCGGTGATTGGGCACTTGATATGCGTGGCAGTGTCGCCCTTACCACTTTCGCATTTCTCCGCCTCAAACACGGAAAACAGCTCCAAGTAGACCGGTGCCTTAAAAAGAAAGAAAAGGAAACTGTATGGATTTACAGAGACAGATAAATATCTGGGTGGCTTGAAAGTGAAGTGAGTTAGGGGCAGAGCAGGGGTTGAATGCAGTGGTGCGGGAAACGAGAGTAACCTGAAGTACCCCAAAGTACCCCAAAGGTACGTTTCACAGATGAGAAAATTGCGAACGACCCCGCCGAGAAACGCACCATGGTTACCATGGTGGAAGGCGAACAGTCCGACCGGCAAAGACTTACGTCTCGTGATTATAGAAAAAATGTCTTAAAAAAAGATCCACGCAAAAAATATTTAATCGTTTTCAAGGACTCTTTTATTTTTGCAGGATGATACCAATGTTAATTCAATTAAAAAAACAAAACAACGGAAAATTACACCTGACACATTTTTTAAATTTACATTAATGTTTACTATAAAAATTATTTTTATCGAGCAAGTTTCACAAATTTAATTTGACACAAATGTCTCTCTATAGTTAAACTGTTTTGTAGTATACTAAGGCTGATATGGAACAATTTCTGTGAAATATGATACTTGACTGGCTTACGATTTGGAATAAACAACTAAACTCCCGAAGCTTGAAATGAAACAACATGCGAGTATAATAGGTATGGCGAGTATGGGACAAGGGGCTCGGGGCCAGCGCCGGCGCTGGCCGTCATGTTGTGACGTCACCCAACCACTTTAAGGATCCAGGTGACCTTGACCTTTGGCCTTGAATAACTTTGAAGCCAAAATTTTCCCAAAAAAAATTCCCAAAAAGTTTTAAAAAAATTATTTAAAAAATATTAAAATAATATTAACAGTTCCAAAATACATTTAAATATCTCAAAAATATACTAAAAATTCCTAAAAATATTTTTTAAATTACCAAAAACAATGAAAATCCCAAAAATCCCAAGAAATATTTAAAAATTAAAATATTATTAAAAAATCCCAAACATATAACAAAATATTAAAAAATATTACAAACTACCAAAATACGTTAAAAATTCCAAAAAAATTACGAAATCCCAAAGAAATATTACAAAATCCCAAAAAATATTACTAACTCGCAAAAATGACAAAACCCCCCCCAAATTACGAAATGAAAAAAATATAAAATTCCAAAAATATTAAAAAATTCCAGTCTTGAGTCGTGGCTCTTGGGTCTTGGGCCTTGAGTCTTGAGTCAAACGTCAAGGTTTTTACGGGGATTTTTTGGAATTTTTTAGAAATTCTTTGGGATTTTTCAATTTTTTTTTTAATTTTAAAAATATTTTTGCAAATTTTTTTAGCATTCTTAAGATTTTTTAAAATTGTCATCGTTTTAATTATTGTTAATGGTCAAAGGTTTTGGGTCAAAGGTCTTGAGTCGTGGGTCTTGGGTCTTGAGTATTAAATTTTGAGTCAAGGTTCTTGAGTCTTGGGTCTTGGGTTCCTGGGTCTTGAGTCTTTGGTCTTGGACCTTTGACCTTGGGTATTAAGTCTTGGGTCTTGAGTCAAGTGTCAAGAGTTTTTTTGGGAATTTGTTAGAAATTTTTTTAGGATTTTAAATACATTTTAATAATTTTTGTAATTTTTTTAATTTCTGGATTTTTTTTGGGAATTTCTTGGAAATGTTTTGGCTTCAATTTTATTATAGATCAAGGCAAAGGGTCAAGGTTACAGGTCACTGGGATCCATAATGGCGGTTAAATGACGTTACAACATGGCAGCCGGCCGGCGCCGGAGCTGGACCCCAGCCCCTTGTCCCAGACTCGTCATAACTATTTTACTCATGCGAACCACAAAACAATTTTACAGGAAATTTCTCTGTGATACTCTGGTGATATCGCATTTTACGGTTAGCTGAGTAGTCAAACGTATCTGATGTTTACCATTCCAAAATTTGTTTGGCAGAATATATTAAATTAAATATTCCAGTCATTTGCTTAATTTTTGTTTTGAAATTTTATTCGCCTGCTGACCGCAGTCAGCTCTGAGCCACAAGGAACTTGATGTTCGTAAACTAAGTAATGCGGGGGAATGGCTGCGAACCATTACCGATCCAGCTTTATCGCCACACGAACGTGAACACCAAGCGACTAGGCGCACCCAGAAACCGTTTTGTAAAAATGAAAATGTATTCAGATGGTCAAATTTAACTCTATTCTTTTGAAGGGAAGAGCTGTGATTACCAAGAGATGGGGTAGGATAAAGAGAGCTC
Source organism: Clitarchus hookeri (assembly GCA_002778355.1). Taxonomy (NCBI): domain Eukaryota; kingdom Metazoa; phylum Arthropoda; class Insecta; order Phasmatodea; family Phasmatidae; genus Clitarchus; species Clitarchus hookeri. The sequence goes on from NQII01000943.1 coordinate 713,641, forward strand.
CACGTTCTCTGCAGTGAAGTGCCCGGAGGCAGGGCTCCGGCGAAATGGACCATTCTTCTTCCTTATATATATATATATATATATATATATATATATGAGTCACGCCGAGTGGTCGGGGGAGTTTCTGCGATATGAGTCGCAGTCTCCAAGCGCAGTTTGAGATAACGACAGGCGGTGGGCAACATCTGCGAACAGCCGTCGCTGGGCCACGAGAATTGACGCATCACTGCGCATCGCTCAAGTATAGGCTGTTCAAGGTAAAGTGAACCTTAAAACGCCGGGCTAAAAAGTTACGTTCTGCTTATTCGTATCTTTTCGCCAACTGTTGACATAAAAAAATTGCTACGTGACTTATAAACACAGTGTACAGTCTATCCGTGGTTTCTTAACACTATTTTAATCACACTTTTGAAAAATCATCCCATGTATGGCCTGCCATGAATCGCAAACGTTTTATACTTCTGTGCACATTAAAGTATTTTTTTTTTATAAATTAAAATTTTACTTATATTTTATTTCTGAATTATAAAATTTCGTTTATAATTTATATGAATATAACAGTCGGGAAATATGTGTGTTGGTAATGCCCAGTAAGAAATAATTCTTATTCAAAATATTATTGCACTGAGTGCGCACGAATGCGGCGCGTTGTCCCTTTGGTGCAATTTCCCAGGCTCGGTTGAACTTTGTTTGAATGAGGCGGATAAATATGGTGGAAGTAGAACTTCAGCAGGGCTTCAGAAAAATTAGAAGTGACAGTGAATATACTATATACATTTTATAGCTCTCAAAAGTTAACTTCTGAGGTCACAAAAAAAAATATATTTTTGATGTTATACCTGCTGGGAGGGCCTTGAAAAAAGGGTTCAATTTACCGTAAATAACATATACACGGACTGTCTGAGGCACCGGATCAGCCGCTGTCTTCAAATCCATGCGTGTGCGGGTTCTGTGATTCTGGCACGCTCGCTCGCCAACTTGCAGTAAACTTCCAGTGACTTATACAAGATGTTGTTAAGGTCTGAGGTACTTCGTTTTCCGCAGCGGAAGGTAACACTGCGCAACCGGAAGTGCAAAGATGTCGAACATTTTACGAGTACGCTGAACACGTTGACGCTTGCCCAAGTGTAACTGTTTGTGCGAAGGCCTGAGAGATTCATTTATTTGGCCGCTGCCAACTAATCCCTAGAACATAAATACACATCAACCCCTCCAGTTAAAAGTGTTCCATGTCTGGTACGTTCCAAATGAAGTGGTTTGAGTGGATCTGCCCTGCGCAGAGAAGAAAAACAGCGTCCAACGAGTTCAGTTCCTCACGTACTTGAGGTATCATTCGTTGTTAAGACCACATTCTGTAGATCAGAATTATCCGCTGCCAAAATCACGAAGCACGAACACATTTTTACTGGCCATGATATACGTAAGAGAGTTATACCAATGCTAGCATAGTCCCGAACAAAATATTTGTTTGTTGCAATGCTTAAAACGATATAATTATTTGTGACTGAAAAGGTTAACATCACGTTCAAATCTGACCAGAGAAGAAAATATCGCAAACACAAACGATCTTTGCTGCTTGCTACTAAATAAATCAATAAACTGATTTAAATTCAAATTCATTCATAGTACCATTTTCATAATTATCTACCAACACAAGGGGCCGCGGTGGCGTAGCGGCTAGAGCTGTCGCCTCCCACAAATATGGACCGGGTTAGATTCCCGGCTGGACGTGTTTTCGCACGTGGGAATCGTGCCGGACGATCCCGTTGGTTGGCGGGTTTTCTCGGGAGTCTCCCGTTATCCCCGCCCTTGCATTCCGGCGCTGCTCCATATCCACCTCGTTTCAACGCCCAAATCTCTCCACTCCACTCTAGTAACATTATTAGGCTAGTTTTTTTTTTGTTTCACTTTTTTAAAGTTATCATAAATTCTGTTATAGGCGAGAAGTTCTTAAACGTTGGCTTCAGAAGTGTTCTGTCTACTATGAACATGCTATAACTATTCTCAACTTCGACTATTACTCAGAAGGGTACCAAAAAACAACTGCCAAATGTTTGCTATTTAAATTGCTCGGAGGAAGGCAATAAAAGTGTGCGGATGGAGACAAGGGTGAAATATGTAAGAAAGAACAAAATGCGTACTGCAATTAAAATTTTTAATACCTTTCCCGGTAAAATACTGCACAAAGCAAACGTCGCTCGCAGTAGAGGGTGAAAAAATTACTCCATCCCCTCTCTCCAGAATTGCCCACAAAAAAAAAAATTTCAAATTGAATTTTTGTATAAGATTTTTGTGGTAAGAATCTTCATTGAGACAACTTTTGCTGTATTCAAATTCGTTTTCAATACCCTCTTCGGTACCTTCTCTCCATTCTCCTGTGTCAGTTTAATTAAATGCCGACTTCATTACGCGGCTTCTGCTTTTGTAGACAAGGAAATTGAAATTCTTGAATCTTTGCAATCTCATCTGCATTCAGCTATCCAGAATCACAAAGCAAGTGTAATACTTCGTGTTTTTTCCTTCCCGGAACGCGCATAAAAGACTTAAAGAAGTCTCCGAAAATTCTTCAATTTAAATTGCTATAAAATGTAACCTTGACGAACATGTGATTGAACGGTATTCTGATGGCAAAGTGAAAAAAAACTATTATAAAAATTATACAATAACAATTTTCATTTACGGTGTTTTAATATTTTAATATTTATAATACCTGCAGTAATAGTACACATTCAGTACTAACAAAATATACGGTAAATTTTTCAAAAACCTTTTTTTAGTTAATTTTATTCAAGTTTGTAGAAACTATATATATATATACATTTATTTATTTACTTTTTCGGTGATGGCTTGCAGCTACGAGCTAATCGCTTAGAGAGAGAGAGAGTCTTAATTCTTCTCTTAAAACCTAACAATGGCAGAGTAGCACACTGTAATACTACACCAAAGGTTGCGGTGTAAAATCTGTCTTTATATGAGCGTGTTTAATTAAAGCTTAGCTTCTTTAATTTACAAGTTTCCCGCTTGAAGCGTTGCGAAGCATCACACAGAAGGATTCTATGCGTAAATAAAATTAAAACATCATCCGGGCCGTGTTATCGTACTTAAAAAATATTGGAATTCGTGTTTACGTTATGTTCCGACATTTTATTTACTCCTGCTTTCATCAACATCATTGCAAGTTCTCATGTCAGTTATATCCAGTCCACGTTGTACTATTTGCATTACACATCCGGATACAATTAGCGTGAGTAATTCAGCTTTTCTCTATTGTTTGTAATAATTAAGCGAAATTCCACGAAGTGAGCTAATTAAGGTCTTCCTATTTTACCACGAATCCCAGTCTTTTCCATTCTACGTTAACAGCGGAGAGAACTACTTTCATATAATTTCAAATAATATAATTTTTGGTTCTTTCTTTTACAGAAAGAAATGTAGTAAAAAGTAATACACGCAAGCTCATTATATTTTCCGATTAATTAAAAATACACGCATTTACACTGAAACGTGAAATCTTATATTACATGAATGGCAGGGAAAGGAAAATTAGTTCAATATCCATGTAAATGCAATTAAAAATGCGGTGCAATATAATGAGTCGGAGAAGAGAATTTCGTGATTATTACCTACATTATCTAGGGAACGAGTTTTAAAAAGTACGCCAGAGAAGGATATAATATAGCAACCTGCCGATGACCCAGTCGATTTCTTTGACATCTTTCAGTGTTATTTGATTACTTGGGCTGCGCTCAGCGTATTTTCTTTAATCCTCGTATTCGTTTAATTGTTTAAAGGAACAGCGGTGGCGTAGTGTCCAGGGCGCTTGCCTCCCACCACGGCGATCCAGGTTCGATCTCCGGCGGGCTCACTCCCGGATTTTCGCATGTGGGAATCGTGCTGGACGATGCCGCTTGCCGGCGGGCCTTCTCGGGGTACTCCCGCTTCCCCGCCCTTGCATTCCAGAGCCGCTCCATTCTAGGGTCTCATTTCTGTCATGCTCGGGGATGACGGTCACCTACGGGTCCCAGCTGGAAAGACCGTCACTCGGAGGGTGTTGCCTTGCCCTGGGTGCACTCCCCACACGCCATTATTATTAATTTTTTTTAAGTAATCAGTGACGCTTGACTCTAGGCACAATAACTTAATCGAACATGGTCGTAGATCCTCTGTTCTGTCTGGATCTTGAACAAATTCAGATCCAGTGTACACAATTGTGAACATTACGCGCGTGTAGGTAATTTTTTTATTCTGTACTGCACACTGCGAAGCTCAATGACTAATGATCTTACTTGTGGGTAAATGATTCGCAAACCGTCTTACTGGTCTAGATCATAATTTGTTCATATAACTGTAGCCGAACACACAGCTCATTGGCTGCGACATCGAAACAAGTGTTGTGTCGACTTATGTACAGCACCCATCATAAAATATTTTGTTCGCAACACCTGAAACATTAATATAGGAAGAGTTACAAATGCATTGACTTCAGGGTCGAACCAACGTCTGTATCTTCATATTTGTCCTGGCGAAAAGGCGACGTACGTTCACGATCACGCGTGGTGCACGATCACGCGTGGTGCGAGAAGAAATGCATGTGAATTCCTCGCTAAAGCGTTACGTTAATGAGCAAGGAGGCCGAGTCGAGCGATGGTGTCTCGATTAAAATCCCCCGTATGTGGTAATTTTCAAGCATGTAGTATATCATCGAGTTACTCGCAAACTACGACGATCAGATAGTTGCGTCGCTCTCAGCCGTTCGTCACACAATCATGGTACGTGAAACTGTACGTGAACTTAACTATTTAAGTTTTACGTAATATGGTATTTCTCACTGATACTTTTCCTATAGGATATTCACGGTAACGTGAACACTTTCGAAAGCCCTCTCATTGGAATAATAGCATATAAATATAAATATTTTTAGCCTTAGACGTTAACTTCCGAGTGCAATTGAGTTTACACACTGTGTTTATTACTTACATCGCAATATTTAATTAAAAGGTTGGTTAAAGGATAAAAAGTTACCGAAGGTAAAAAGTAATTAGGGCCCCAAAAGTGCTCACTTCACCGTGAACAACCTGTACATACTTAAATCCGTGCATGTTAGCGAGTAAATCGTCACAGTTTGTTACAGATCAACGTAGACTATGTTGCAATTCTGCAGACACCCCTTGCTGTCATTTCCAAAGCCACTTACTAGCAGTGTAACTATGACCTGTTCACGGTAAACTGGCCACTTCTGAAAGCCCTGCGTTATGTTTACTTGTATGCACGTTGTGTATCCGTTCGCTACATGTTAAATTGACATTGCCATGGGCCTGGTCACTTTATTAATACCTACTTAGAAAAAAATTGTAAAATTATTAGAAAATTAAATATTAAATATTTTACCAATTTTCTTTATTATTTCACTTAGGCCTAGATTCATTAAAAAACTGAAAGCAAAATAAATAATTTCACTATTCACAAATATTTACCAAATACTTTAAATTCAAGGTTAAGTCATGGAACTACTTTTTCCCTCCATCGTCACCAGTGCCGGGCATGGCGGTCAGCGTGTACGTTAAAATGTATGCAGGTAGGGGCAGTGAGATTTTTCAAATGTTGACTTCACAATTGCTCAATTAACAGTGAACGACCTTACATATATATTCCTTTCACTGTTACTTCCAACTTTTCTGAAACACTGCTAAAGATCTTCTTTCCGCCTCATGAAAACAAAGCTTAACCAAGTCTAGAAAATTACCAAAGGGACAACGCACTTCATCCGTGCGCACTCATTGTAATAATATATTGCATAGGAACTATTTCTTACTAGATATTACGAACACATACAATTTCTCACTGTTTTGATCCATATTAATTACACACGAAATATTATAATTTATGAATAAAATATTAGTAAAAGTTAAATTAAACTAAAATAAGGTACTTTAATGTTAGAAGTATAAAACGGTTGTAATATATGACATATTTAGGAGACAACCGTACACGTCGTAAATGGGATAATTTATCAAAGGTTCGAGTCACAAATTGTGAAGAAACCACGAATGTACTATAATAGAATTTGCGATTCCCTTTGCTGTTATTAGAGCATTAACCCTTCAGGGTTCACTCCACCAAATTCTGATACACAGCTGGTGGAGTTTGTTTACATTATCCCTGCCGCATGGCGAGTAGTTGAAATTCGTCTGTTGGTTAAGTGGACCTAGATCTGGCATGCAAACGACGCCCCAGCTCGTCCCAGGGATATTTTATTTGGTTCAAGCCACAGATTTTGAAATAGGCAAATCGAGTGGCTTGTGTGCCAACCGTTGCGTAAGTGAGTGAATGTGTGTTGTGAGAGGGTGTGTGAGTGGGTTCGTGAGTGAGTGTGAGTGTGTGTGTGAGAGGGTGTGTGAGAGTGTGTTAGTGAAGTGGTTTGGGCGGCTCTTAACAAACGGGGTCTTGGAAGCTGAAAAGGGGGTGAAAGCGAGGTGAGTAATGGAGCAGCGCCGGAATGCAAGGGCGGTTGAAACAAGATATCCCCGATAAAACCCGTCGACCAGCGGCACCGTCCGGCACGATACATACGTGTGAGAATCCGGGCGAGACCCCACCGGGAATCTAACCCGGTTCACCTTGGCGGGATACAAATAGTCTGACTATTACACAATTCTGTCCTCCAAAATTAAATTATTCGAAAGAAAAAAATACCACGAGCTTTATCATTATAATTGTACTAACACCAAGAAACGAATTTCATTTTCAATTTTGATTACAAATAATTATTAGCTTTTTTTTATACCGTGTCTATCCGTGTAAAATCATTTCTGTTAACTACACTTTAAATTAATTTTTCAACTCTTTGCTCTAAACCTTAATAGTTTAGTATTTGTTATTATTTGTGTTAAAAACCATAACATTATGACGTAGGCACGTGGTTGTGCAAAAAATTTGGAGCAGATTTCATTTTTACGCGCGTGACAAAAATGTAATGTCTGCAATTTAAACAGAGTTTCGGCACAAGTTATTTATTTACTTATTTATTTGAAGGCTTCGTTTATATGTGATGAAGTTAAGGGTTAAACCAATTTGTCTTCTACTTAAACACATGAAATCTAAGTTTAATTCTTCTTCAAATAGTAAAAAAATTAAATTGTTATAAAAAATTTACAAAGCCTGAATTATAAAAAAAATTGTGATGGTAGGATTATAACAGTGGAACGTGTCAATTAAATCAGGCAGTAAGGATACTAATAAACGAGAAATATGAATTTTTAAATATTTAGGTAAAAAGTAAATTATACGAGGCAATTGCGTCACTAATAAAAAACAATTACACAAAATAAATTGCTCCGCACAAGATCAGATATCGAAGTGGGTTTCAAATATCACACAGGATTCTAGGTCATTTCAGTGCGAGCGTAACAATTTTGACGTGTATTACATCGCGTTTGCCGAGCAAGGTATGACGTACGCGTACACGCTAGCCATGATGTGCAGGTAGTTAATGCGAGCACACCTCGCTGCCTAAACGCTGGTCGCCGGATATTTATAACCCGTCGCAAGTGGATACGATCTCGGTGTTACGCCCGACAAACAAATTACACGAATGCTCCGGCGTCGATCCAATTATTAGCCGTGTTCAGGCGGAGGGGGGAGGTGGGGGAATATTGCCAAATTACGGCACGCAAAATTGAGTTATGGGCCCGTCCCCAATCACACGCTCATGAGGAGAGCGAAATAGAACTAAATTTCATTCACGGTTACTTCGCGCTTTTCTGAAGCCCTGAAAAAGTTCTGCTTCCAGAACATTCCTCCGCCTTCGTGCGAACAAAGCTTAGCTAAATCTGGGAAGTTACGCCGAAGGGACAACGCACCGCTTACGTGCGCACTCGGTGTAATAATATTTTTACATTAGAACTATTTATTACTAGGCATTACCAACACACATATTTTCTCACTGTTTTTATTCGTATTAATTAAGAATGAAATATCGTAATTTACAAATAAAATATGAATAAAATTTAAATTTTACCACAATTAAGGTACTTTTACGAAGACAAGTATAAAACGGTTGTGAAACATGTCATATGTAGGAAACAACGAAACACGTTATACACGGGGGTGATTTTTCGAAGGTTTGATTAAAAAAGTGTGAAGAAGCCGCGAAACGATAATAGTATAATCCATGTGACATGAAGGACAGGAGCTTAGCAAAGGCAAGAACTGGCTATAGTGAAGGCTGTTCACGGTAAACTGAGCACTTTTGAATGCACGTTGTGTATTCTTCCACTATATGGTCAATTAACATTGCCATCGGCCTGGTAGGTCAAGTGAAAATATAGAGTTATTAGGAAAGTAAATATTTTTAAAATTTGCATCTACTTGCAGGTATATCAATTAAGAAAATAAACATAAAGCAAAATACGTTATTTCAGTTCTTTCAAATGCTTACCTAACTCTTTTTATCCTACGTTAAAGCTGGAACTATTTTCCATTCGTCGTTACCAACTTGACTGGGCGCACACAACTCAGTGTGCCCGTTAATGTGTATGTGGCATTATTCATATGTTGATTTCAAAAGTGCTCTAATAATCGTAAAGCACCTATAATCGTATAGCTGACACAGGTTAGGGATGAGAGACTGGAAGACAACTTCACAACAATAGTTTACCTCGCGATCAATCGCGTGTACGTGAAGTGAGTGAAGTAATTTGGGCAGCTCTTAACACCCAGGTCTTGTCAACCGATGAGGGTGAAGCGAGGTGAGTATGGAGCAGCGCCGGGATGGAGGGGCGGGGGAAACTGGAGATCCCCGAGAAAACCCGCGGACCAGCCGCATCGTCCGGCACGGTTCCCACATGCGAAAGTCCGGGAGCGGCCCCGTCGGGAATCGAACCCGGTTCGCCAAGGTGGGAGGCGAGTAGTCTAACCACTACACCACCGCGGACCCCGCCTGTACGTAAAGAGACGTCTGAATAGAACGTGTTCAAAAATGCGTGATTCATATCGTGAATATACTCGTCATATGTCCAGTCATTCACACAACAACTATAAATAAATTAATGTGATTTCAGTGAGGTGACACCCCAACTCTTGTTAATTAATTTTAATTTGGTACAGAAATTTTGCAAAAATAATTACAGATTGATTTATTAACCAATAACAATTTAGACGTATGTTTTAAATAAATAAAAAAAAAATTGTGAGGTTTTTTTTAGAGAATTAAAATATTCAAATAAATGTAACGGATTACTTCTTATTCTTCTTTTCTCCTACAATTCTACTGGCTGAAGGCCTTACGTATACGACACGAAATAAAATATTGCCATTTCGTACATGTCTACAAGTCGAGGATGTTCCTTCATAACACGTACATGCTGGTCCTGAAGCGTTTTCGTAAGAATACCTGCTTTCATTTCGATACGTACACGTTTAATATGTAAATATTGTTCACCGTAGAGTGAGCACGTTTGAAATCAACCTTCGAAAAATGTCACTGCCTCTACCTGCGTATATTTTAATGGGTCGGAGACTGGCATGCACGCTATAACGTTGGCAATGACGGAGGGAAAGTAGCTCCATGTCTTAAACGTCGCATTAAACGTGTCTGGTAAACATTTGTGAATAATTAAATAACTTATTTTATTTTGTGTTTTTTTTTAATGTATACAAGTGTAAGAATGAGCAGATTTGTAAAATATTTACTTTTCTAATAATTTCGCAGTTTCACTTGACCGACGCGACGCGCGAATAAAGTGATCAGGCCCATGACCGTGCTAATTGTCTATGTGGCGGAAGGATACACAATTTTTACAACTAGATCTTGAGCAGGGCTTTCAGAAGTACTCGGTTTACCGTGAACAGCCAATACACGTTTTTCATCGTGTATCGAGAGCATGTTTTCAGCGCCGTTGGCGTGAAGTAAGATCGGATTGGTCCAGCGGCGTAGATCAAAGTTTAGAGGAAACGGGAGAACTACGAGAAAACCCGTTACGTTTCCCACATGCGAAAATTAGATACGAACGGACGGCCGACTGATCGCCTTTGCGAGCTACCCACGTGACCACCGTGGCCCTAATAGTGTGTGCCAACTGTGCAGGAACCATAAACAGAATCCCAACTTATAGTTTTGCTTCCCTTGCCCCTTAGAAGTGTTAAAATTACGTAATTTGGACTAATATTATCACGTAAATATATAAATAAAGTATGTTTGTCATCTCGTAGTCAAGAAAAAAAATTAGGCCCCGTCACGTAATTTCGCCTGCCCGTTATTTAAATTAAGCTATGGACGTTTGCCCTTCCTTTGGCGAATTAATAAGTTCACATTAACTAATATAAACCGCCTCGTGAAACTACTTTGTACGCAGACCGATATTTACATCACACACGGATTAAAAAAAGGGAAACCGATTACCTCAACAATCTCGTGCCTCGAAGATAACGACTTCGGCCTCAAATGCCCCCTACTAACAAGAATAACTTCGCAGTTTTACACGTGGGCTACCTTTAGAAATTAATACATTAATATTTGTGGAATGCAATATTTGCTTGTAACGTGGATAAAAAAAGTAAACAGAACATTTCGACATACGATCGACGATGCAAGCAAACTGAATTTCATTCAGTATAATTAAGGCAAAAGAGTTCAAGCATGTTTACTAAAGTATTTTACAACATTGTTTACAATATTTCACCATAACCCAACTCTTGTTAACTATAATATGGCACGGAAATAGAGATAAATTAATTACTGATTATTTCGTTTTTTTTTTTTTCGTAATGCATTACCAATTTAATCTGATATTGTTTTCACTGAATATTATGTCGTTGTGTGTTTTAGTTTTATTTCATTGCAGCTGAGAGTCGTAAGCTGTGTGCGATGTTACAAAAGACTGCAATGAAGAAATGTTACTCACTTAATATTGTGCAACACTCGACTACGTTTGGTAAAGCGAGTTCAGCTGAAAGCGAGAGACAGGTGACTTTGCTACGAAGGCGCAGGGTGAATGTGGACAGGCGTAGGGATGGTGGCGGGAGATTCGCGGAGTGGGCCGAGGGAGACAGCCAGGGTTCTCCAGACGAACACTGCAGAGGAACTGTTCAACCAAACACTGCCAACTTTCAATGCAAGGTGGCAGGTAACTCGCGGATACGGACTGCACCACACGCATCTGTGATCAAAACTGAGTAGAAAATATTACTTGGTAAAACAGCGCAAGGCCCTTAGTTTACGAGAAAACCAACGTTAAAGTAGATAAAATGACTTTATTTCAATGTTAAGCACAGCGTACAGCATCAGCATACAAATCGTCGAAACATCATAACAGGTGTTCGAAGGTTGCTCCGCCCATAGCAATGCACTTTTCCGCACGTTGGATGCATGCAGCATGCACGGAACTTGGCCGCCGGATGCATCCACGGCCATTGCCATGCCCCAGTACTCACAGCATGCGAACTCCATGGCCTCTGGCGCTACTGAGCTCGGTTCGTTTCCTTGCCGTATGCCTTACGACCGACACATTAGTTGCAGCGTTGCCACATCACCTCACCTTTAGCTAATTGGAACACCATATGTTTGCTGCAATGGTTTTTGGATCATTCATGTCGTTTTTCTCGTAAACGAAGGGTCATGTGCATTTTTACCAAAGAGTATTTTCTACTTAGTTCTGACCACAGCTCGTGTTGTGCAGTCGGTATCCGCGAATCACCTCACATTCTGTGTTTTAAATGCTATATAGCAGATATTTGCAGTGCAATATTTGCTCAAGAGGTTAATTGACTTCTTCTATTAATTTGATAAAATTGACGTCTAACGATAATTGCAATAATTTATCTAACTAACATATTAATAGAGTCATATTGCCAAAGTTTTATCTGAGATTGTTACCTAGGGTTGAAAACAAATAAGGAAACGTTTGTAGCTATTTTTTGAATAAAATTAGACACCCATGTAATTACGGACGCGGCTACGCCGAGACACTTTCTACACAATTAAGTCTGTAGTCAGCCGCATTACGTAACAATAAATTATTTCTTTTCCCCTGTAATACGTTGCAAACTATTAATTACCGCCGATCTGTAAAAACTAATTAAATGCATGATTTTTTTTTAAATTTTAGTTGTTTCGATACACACACCTAACGTGAAATAAAATGTGTACTGAAAACCTGGAAATTTAATGCTGGCAGGGTGACAAAGAACGGCGACCGTTCTCTTTTACCCCCGAAACGATCCTTTTTTTTATCTCTCGAATACAGGGGTCGTTAATGTTTTCCGTCCGAGGAGGAGGCTACATATATGATCTCGACGAGGGCGGTTGAGAGAGAGAGAGATAGAGAGAGAAATAGAGGGAGAGAGGGAATCGCCGACTGCGTAATACACGTTATCTCAATTCAGATGTCCATATATGTGTTTCGACGTCCGCCGGACCCCTGCATTCGCATTTGGCCCTTCCGCCACCACATCTTTAATGGCCGGTGAATTACCCCGGCCGGGATATTAATAGGGTGGCGACACTGTTTATCCGCCATAACCTCTGCAGGGATATTAGCGTGCGGTCAGCTATACTCACCCCCCACCCTCCCACAGACCCCTACCGTGGTGTCCTCATCTCCTATTCCACNAACACCACACTCCACTGAACGAAGATGGGGCTGGGCAACTAAGCACGACCCCAGCAACCCAAGTTGTAAATCTACTGCCTTGCCGCGGACTCAGAAACATGTTTCCAATAGCCCCGTACTGCCTACATACCAATTCCCTTCTATGGCCGCTTGTAATCCGCTATACGCAGTTCACGGTTAATATCGCTTCTGAAAGCCCTGCTCGCGATCTACTTTCTTTCTCTTTTCGATATCCTTCCGTTACGTGCAACATTAACATTACACCTGGCCCGCTTCACTTTATTGATGCGACATCCAGGTGGAACAAAAAAAAAAAAAACAAATTAATTAGGAAAGTGAATATGTTATAGACTGTTCACGGTTAAATGAGCACTTTTGAAAGCCTTGCTTAAGACCTACTTGTATGCATATTGTGTATTCTTCCGCCATATGTGCAATTAACGTTACCGTGGGCCTGATCACTTTATTCCTGCGTCGGTCAAGGGTAACTAAATTTTTTTTGAAAAGTAAATATTTTACTAATATTTTTATTGTTACATTTATATGCATTAAAAAACAAAAGAAAAATTAAATATTTTGGTATTTACATATATTTACTTAACAATTGTAATTTAACGTTTCTCTCCACCGTTGCCAACTTTACTGAGAGCGTGACAGTGTGCCCATTAAAATATACGCAGGTAGGGGCAGTGACATTTCTCAAAGGTTGATTTCAAAAGTGCTCACTTTACCGTGAACAGCCTTAAAATGCAATTCCCTTGAGCACTTTCTGAAGACCTCTCATTTGGAATTATAGTCAACAAATACATTTTATTGTAGTCTTAGACGTTAACTTTCGAGTCCGGTCAAATATATACACTATGTTTATTACTTACATTGCAACATTTATTTTAAATGTGGTGGAATGAAAAAAAGTAACTAGGGCCTCAAAAGTGCTCACTTTACCGTGAACAGCCTATACCCGTATAGTAATGGACAATAATTTTTTTTTTAATGGTTGATTGCAAAAGTACTTACTTACACGTGAACAGCCTTTAACTATTTAGCCAGCTGCCATATCTCTGTTCTGTAATTTTCTGTTCTTTACACCAACCTTAACTATAAAAAAAATTTATATTCCCTTCGCTACGTGTTAGTATGCATATCGCAAGGCACAAATACAAGCTAAATCTGACGTCCTACACCAAGTTATTCTCAATTCAGTGACAATCATTGTGTGTAAATGAGTGTTACCAAAAAAATTATTGTACGTTGTGAATTTGTTATATCGTCGTGTTGATTTTCAGTGTAGTATTATTATAACAATTCATTATTAACATGAATATCTTTCAAAAGTGTTCTCGGAAGACTTTCTAAAGCCCTGCTTAGGGTTTACTTTTTGCCCAATTTGAATCCTTCCGAAATATGTAATATTAACAATGCCATGAACCTTCTTCATTTAATGGTACATCGATCAACATGAAATTGTTAGGACTGTAAAGTGTATGTATACGCCTATTTTTATTTTCTTGTAAATAAAAGAAACATGAATTAAATTAAATATTTTCAATGTCAGAAAATTTACGCAAGGTACTTACAATACGACGTTAATACACGGAAATAATTTTCCTGTCTTGTTGCAAAATATAAAGTTTATTGCAGAACTGCAAATTAATCGTGAACATCTTGTACACTATGCCAACGGTTCACGGTTATTTAGACATTTTTTTTAAAATTAACCTTTCAAAAATGTTACTTTCAGCAATTAAATACATTTTAAAGTAAGCACTGACAGAAATATTGATGGTANGCAAGGTACTTACAATACGACGTTAATACACGGAAATAATTTTCCTGTCTTGTTGCAAAATATAAAGTTTATTGCAGAACTGCAAATTAATCGTGAACATCTTGTACACTATGCCAACGGTTCACGGTTATTTAGACATTTTTTTTTAAATTAACCTTTCAAAAATGTTACTTTCAGCAATTAAATACATTTTAAAGTAAGCACTGACAGAAATATTGATGGTAGAGTTGTCAAAGAATCAGGGAACCAGTCCAATGTTTTAACGTTCCTGTTTACAGTATAATGTTTAAATTTAAGGACACTTTATTAAATTTAATTTGCAACTCTTTATTTTATGCACGTGAGAAAAACACCTTTAATGTTCCTAACATGTTCACAGTTACACTTGATGAACGCATGAATAAAAATGAGAGGAACCACGGCAGTGTTAATTTTACGTATAGCGGAAGGATACAAGACGGGCTGAGTATATCCCTAGCAAGGCTCTAAAAAGTGCCCACTTTGTCGTGAACAGCCTATACTTACTCTGAGTAGAAAACAAAATGAAAGAGGTGCCTTTCATTAAATCAGACTCTTCACTTTTAATGAGACGTATGGAGAATTTTTCGTAATTCCTCGCCAGCTTTGCTGAAAGAATTCGCGTCATTATTTTCTTCATTATACACGCCACGCAGGGCTCCCTTCTCACATAACGGTCCGCGGGTCATTTGCGGCCCGGCAGAATTATCAGACTGCCACGCGGACAAAATATTTGATCAGCGATAATTTTCCAGAAAGTGTATACTGTAACGTTACAAAATGGAAAAAGCGTAGTATAAATTTTATAAAAAATGTATCACTGCTATTGGAAAAATACAGAAAATGTTCAAATTACCACGACCTCCCTTTCACGAACAGCGCCTTTAACCAACTCAGTAAGATTCTCGGTGAGCAGTGATAAAGGTTGTTCACAATAAAGTGAGCACTCTTGAAATCAAACTAAGAAAAAAGTCACTGTTCCTACCTGCATATATTTTAACAGGCGCGCCGAGTGGCATGCGCCCAGTAAAGTTGGTAACGATTGAGAGAAAGTAGTTCCTTGTCTTAACGTCGAATTAAAAATGCTGAGTGCCCATTTGTGATAACTTAAATTATTTCTTTCACTTTCTGTTTTTTTAATACATCTAATTGTAAAAATTAGCAGATTTGTAAAATATTTTATTTTCAAATAATTTAACAGTTTTTCTTGACCGACGCATGCATAAAGTGATGAGGCCCATGCCACTGTTAATTTTACATAACGCGGAAGAATACACAACGTGCATACAAGAAGACAATAAGCAGGGCTTTCAAAAGTGCTCAGTTTACCGTGAACAGCTCATGCCCAGATTAATAAATTCACAAAATTTACACAGGACCACTGGGGAAAGGCAGGCGACAGTGTGTATTTAATAAACGTTGACTCACGTGAAGTTTGAGTACCATAGCTAAACAAAATCACTAANATTGACTCACGTGAAGTTTGAGTACCATAGCTAAACAAAATCACTAATGAAGGTCTTCATTAACAGGGGCTAGAATTGTGATGTGTTGTCGGCTAGACGGCGTTTTCTGCCGCACGAAGACGGCTAGCATGATTGCTTGCCATTTTGAACATCGTTTTTGTATCCTACAATTTACGTGAATTTATCCTGCACGTATTGAAGACANATGATTGCTTGCCATTTTGAACATCGTTTTTGTATCCTACAATTTACGTGAATTTATCCTGCACGTATTGAAGACAGCATAGGTGTTTCAATCAGCGGTTTCTCTGGCGTAGGATGAATGAAGTTTGATTATTACTCTGCCGTGTGTCTCGTGGGACGAGACAGTCATAGTGCACCGGCAGTGTATGAAGTATCTTGGCGGAGGGTGAGGCTGCGATTGCCGCCAGCCCGGGTCCGTTGGGAGTCGGTGCAATCAACGCGAGGTGGTGTGCTTGCCAATTTCAACCTGTTACCGTGAGCCTACACAGACCAGTTTTTTCATACTCGTCCTAAACGTTTTTCCATGTGTGTATAAGGAAGTCGCAACTATCATAAAATATCAAGAGCGCAGAATTGTTGTACAATTTTTTTAGCATGTAAATTTTAATATTTGGGTAGCTTTATCGTTATACACTAAACATACTTTAGTTTTAATATTGCCTAATTGATTTAGAGAAGTTTCTAGCATTATACCTTTTGGTAGTTATTTACGATATGATCATTTTCGAATCTGGAAAGAGTGTTATTTGTAACTATGCCTATATTGTTAAAACTGCCTTAAAGTTGCAGCTGAGTAAACGTAAGCTCATTAAATTTAAGAGTAATGAATTTTTTTGTTTGCTGCTTATGTTTGCAGCCGAGTAAATCTAATTGTGTTAATGTGCTGCCCTGGCTATGCAGTTACGCATTTTGATAACTGAAAAATATATTTTCCATATTTAGAGATTTTATATTTAAAATGGCAATATTACTAGAATATAAGATTTAAAAGAAAATGTGCATTTGCTGCCTTTTTAAGAAGTAATTGAAAAGTAAATTTTCTAGATTTTAATCATTTATATTTTGAAATGGAAATATTACTAGAATATACTATTTTAATGAAAGTGTCGATTTGTTGCTGTGTCTTTTTATGCAGTTGAGTAACTTGAAAATAAATTTGTATTCTTTGCCTTCTTTGGTTTTGAGGTTAGGAGGCCTCGCAAAATGTATGATTCTAGTCTGTTAATCAATTGCCTTCGACTTTAATTGTACGTTTTACCTGTTTCAGTGGTGAAAATAATATATGTATTTACTCAAGAAATCAAAGAAATTATATTTCATATCCTTGTATAATTTTGTATTAAAGGTTTTGATTGGTCTTTATGCACCTGTTTGTTGTACTTTAGGTTGACCCTTCATGACATTTTTTCTTTCTTTAGTAGCCAATTTTGGTTCGAAGCCAAACCTTTACCTATAAGATTTTTTTTATATTTTTGTATACTTATGTATGTGATGAGTGGGGGTAGCCTCAGGCTTCATCCAGGGTTGGGTCAATTGAAAGGCGGTTTTGCTGTTCAAAATGTCAAAAACCACGTTTCTTGGACTTTGGTTAACTAAATACGTTATTTGCAGTGCTATTTTTTTTTTCAAACGAATACAACTATGTTATTTATGTAAATTATTTTTTTTATACAAAACAGCATGTAAGTATGTTGAAAAACTAAAAAGGAACCAACACCTTATCGCCGTTTNAAATTATTTTTTTTATACAAAACAGCATGTAAGTATGTTGAAAAACTAAAAAGGAACCAACACCTTATCGCCGTTTGAACACATAATCTTGACTTTATTATTGACAACTAATGGCAAACCGTAAGCTAGTATTGGATACATGCTCAGAAGATGAAAATGAGTCTACTTCATATGTAATACAATGGGCAGGGGTTCGTTTTTTTACATACAAATTTTTGATATTTATTTTGTACCAAGAGCAGTTCATATCTCCTTTCACGATTTCCCTGGCATTCCAGAAACTGCACGCGTAATTAATCTCTCGGTATCGTTGAATGCAAGTTGGTACGCTGGTAATTACTGTTTGGTTAGTCGCTGCACGAGTTCTGGGTTCAGTTGACCCCACGGCAAGATAATGCCGGGGATGCTAAACAAACTTTGCTGTTGACAATCTGCGTGCGCTCCCTTGCGGAGAGTGTTAACGGTACAGTTGGCCAATTACAGTCTTCACGTCTGAGCACTACAGCCTGGCTTAGAACAAGCCGGGCGTCCACTTACTTCGAAAGAATCTTTCTTTCTTCCTTGAAGCTCGAAATATAATGTGAAGACACGTCAGTTTACTGCAGAATAAAAACTAATTATTATATAATCTACCTCGGCACGATAAATAGGAACTCCATAAATTTGAAGTAATCGTAAAGAAAACAAGGTAATTTGTGTCGAATCAGAACATCGTACTCAGGTAATCGAAACTAACGTGACAGTGTTTGTATGCGTTCAACTGTTCCCGTAGTCGCGGTAAATACAAAGATGATTGTTTCGTGCTCGTAGAATTACACACTTGTAGAGGGACGATAATTAGAACATGCGTTTTCTTAACTGTCCCACATATCATACATGAATTCTAGATGCAATGGGACTGCAGTGCAGATTCGCTTAGAAATATNTTTTCTTAACTGTCCCACATATCATACATGAATTCTAGATGCAATGGGACTGCAGTGCAGATTCGCTTAGAAATATCTCAAATGAAATATAAGAAGAACTGATAGCCAGGAAGGAAACCAAAATGCGAAGGTCTTCTTGACCAAATCTGATTGGTTTCTAAGATGCCGATTTTTCACTGACATTTCAAATCTTTACTTTACGGTCGCTACATCACTGTTACAAAGCAAAAGCAGATTTTTTTTTCTCGCCATGTACCCTATAACTTCTGAAGAATGTTATTTTGTTTTAAATGAAAAATCACTATTTTTTTCAGTTATGCTAAGTTACTTTAAAATTCAAGATTTTCGAGAAAGTTTTTATATGCTCTAATATAGACTTTTCACACACAGTAAAGCGAGCACTTCTGAGGCCGTAGTTATTTTTTTACTATCAGCCCTTTTATATCTTCCTCACATTTTCAATAAATATTGCAATGTAGGTAATAAACACAGTGTATATATTTCACCGAACTCAAAAGTTAACATCTAAGGCTACAATAAAATATATTAATTTAATATTATTCCAAATGAGAAGGGTTCAAAAAGTGCTTACTTTACCATGAATAATCTGTAAGTTGGATATTAAAAAAAGTAACTTGGTTATCCTTAGACTTTATCGAACTTAAAAATGCATATAACATTTCCAACGTCTGAAAAACAAAACTTCACCAAAAAATACTTTAAGAATTACTAACGCAACAACATTAAGCATAAAACATTACATTTCGTCTTTTTAAAAATATAAACCTACAAAATGTTTTATAGAAAAGTTACTCGTGAAGTATATACATTACTCTGACCGAAGTAACAGGGTATTGTAAAAAAAAATCCAACTACACTCATCGTCAAAAAATAGTTGCCCTCACAAGGAAGTGTCGAAATGAAATGCAATTCGGAAGGAAAGTAAAAGTCGCCAAGAAAACAGAAATTATAACAAATTGAGACTGTTATGAGCAATGTAGTGCGGTTACATGCATCTCTCAGTATGACGTCGGGCCGCCATGTTTGTAGACACATTCCGCCAGACATCGCGGCATTTAGTTGTAGAGTTCCATAATGGTGTCCTCCAATAATCCATTCTATGCAGTCTTAATATTCGGTCGCAGTTTCTGCAGATTTTGCGGTAGGGGTGGAGTCGCGATAGAACTACCAATATCATTCCAAATATTTTCTATTTGGGTACAGGTTTGGCGATGCGGCTGGCCATAACAAAGTATCTATGGCTTTAACGCACACTCGTTAAACGGCAGCAGTATGAGGACGAGTCTTGTCCTGTTGGAATAGAGCACTGGCGTGGGCGTTCACATATGGCAGCAGTATGAGGACGAGTATTGTCCTGTTGGAATAGAGCTCTGGCGTGGGCGTTCACACATGGCAGCAGTATGAGGACGAGTCTTGTCCTGTTGGAATAGAGCACTGGCGTGGGCGTTCACATATGGCAGCAGTATGAGGACGAGTCTTGTCCTGTTGGAATAGAGCTCTGGCGTGGGCGTTCACATATGGCAGCAGTATGAGGACGAGTCTTGTCCTGTTGGAATAGAGCACTGGCGTGGGCGTTCACATATGGCAGCAGTATGAGGACGAGTCTTGTCCTGTTGGAATAGAGCACTGGCGTGGGCGTTCACATATGGCAGCAGTATGAGGACGAGTCTTGTCCTGTTGGAATAGAGCACTGGCGTGGGCGTTCACATATGGCAGCAGTATGAGGACGAGTCTTGTCCTGTTGGAATAGAGCACTGGCGTGGGCGTTCACACATGGCAGCAGTATGAGGACGAGTCTGTTCCTGTTAGAATAGAGCACTGGTGTGGGCGTTCACATATGGCAGCAGTATGAGGACGAGCCTTGTCCTGTTGGAATAGAGCACTGGTCACCCGCAAGTGTATACCGTCGTCATACTCCTGCTCAGAACAGGACAAGGAATAGAGCTCTGGCGTGGGCGTTCACATACGGCAGGATCACTGGTTACAGGACTTCATGAACGTTACATTGGGTTGTTAAAGTGCCTGTGATTAAAACCAACGGTGATCGGACATCGTACGAACTCGTACCCCACACCATGTTACCAGACCGTCTGGCATCGTTGCGCTATTCATGTTGCCTCCACAAACAGGTGAGTTGGTCGTCGCCGCTAAGAGAAAAGCGGGACTAACCACCGAAGATTACCAGCCGCCAACACACTAGGCTCCATGGCAGTCAGTCACAGCACCATTGCGGTCTGTGGCGATGCTGGTGTGTAACGGTCTGCGTGCATGTAGTCCTGCATTGTGCAGCCGTCTGCCAACGGNAACCACCGAAGATTACCAGCCGCCAACACACTAGGCTCCATGGCAGTCAGTCACAGCACCATTGCGGTCTGTGGCGATGCTGGTGTGTAACGGTCTGCGTGCATGTAGTCCTGCATTGTGCAGCCGTCTGCCAACGGTGCTGGCACTCGCACGGTGCTGCAGGATGGGCACCACTGCTCGCTGAACGGTCCACAGTCATGGCGGTCGGGCACTCCACTCGTGTCTCGGACAATCCGTTGGTTCTCCCTCGGTGCGGTTCGTGGCAGTCTCCCATATCATTGCTTGTCGTGTGTGCTGATGTCTACGGAGTGCTACGCTAGTATATGCATGACTAGTATGGCGCGCAATATGGCAATATGACCCTTGATGTGAATTCATCTGATTGAAGTGGTGTCGAACTCGTCTCCGAGGAATACTGCACTTTGAAAGGAGCTGTATACACAACAGCGCGAGTCAGAATGAACAACGCTCACGCCAGGACAATCTTATATTGTTCAGGAGGTACAGCGGTTAAGGCCCTCCCTTGCTGACATCAATTGAGTGGCCAAGCATGAAACCGCCCTTGCTGACGTCAATTGAGTGACCAAGCATGAAACTTGAATCATCTGCATGTATTACATTTTCAAACCTACCCACCACATTTCATTCCTGTAGGTTGCTTCCCTGTGGTTGCCACTGTTTTTTTTTTTTTGCGATTAGTGTATTTCAAACAGACGTGTCAAAAAAAAATNCATTCACGGACGTCTCCAGGACTTTTTTTTTTTTTTTTTTTTTAACAAGGTGGGTGCACTTATAACTGAGACAATGAAAATTTACACTATGTAGACAACAATAAAAATGTTTTGTCTGCTACTAAAAATGTACTTCACTATAGTTTTCACTCATTTCTAAATTATTTCTTAACTCTTTGTATGCTGCCAGCATCGCATCACGTCGCCTAAATTCAACACAGATAGGTATGTGAATTTTGCCATAATATGATGGCGACTGTATGTTCTGAACACACAGGCTAACGGTGTTTTGTCAACAAGTCATTATTATATCAACAGGGTCGTGTTTTTAACAGCATTTATTACATAATTGTTTCGTAGTCCCTTTAAATGCCCCAAGTCATCCCAAGTGTACAGTACTCACCTTTCTTGGTGGCGTGTACGTCTACTAAGTCGGAAGGAGTAAGTGGCGTATGCACATTCTTTTGGCGGGAAACCGATGGCGAAATACGAATTCGAAAAAGGTACTCGGCAATATGCAAATTGGTAAGCGTCCAGGTATTGCCTTCTGAATAGTTTATTCGAATCCCCCGATACACCGACGCATTCCCTATCCAGTTGTAAATCCCAATTATTCTCACGGCAAAATTAGGAAAATAGCGAAAGCAAAAACATTCCTCTTCCTGTGTATCGCACTATTTTTGATCCAGAAGCTACCTGTGCTGAAATGTGCCATGCCGACTGTAAATTCTGATGCAACATACTGTTTCTCTGTTGTTAACGGCACTTAGCCGTCACCACAGGGCCAAGAGCAACAACATGGCGGCTTGTGTAAACATTGATGGGTAACTGTCATTACGTCTGTTATTTTTTTTCTTCGCGAAACACGCAATGGCGTATCTCGAAAATACATCATTCCATCGCGGTAAGCATACATACATCAAAATAAAACACACTGAACATGATTCATGGAAGTTTATGTAAACAATAAGATATGTCACTTCGGGAATATTTAAGTTTTCCGTTGTGCACTAACCACATAACCTCAGTTAACGCAACCACGTATTTGCAACTCGTGAGGCCTATAGTAGAAGTAAATACAGCACAATTAATTGGAAGAAACACCTTTCCTTTGGATGTTTTCCTAGTCATCATGATTACCAAATTTGGTTTATGAAAACAGCAAATTACATTTTACATGTAAAATAATATGCAGCTAAAAATTAATTATATTACTTTTAAAGTTAATCAAAAGTAGATAACATTGTATTCTATACGTATTAAAAATATATTATATATGTTTCTCTCAAGATAACTTATAACCTAATCTAAAACTTTATGACTGTAACCTTGCCCAACATTTCTTATGTACCAAAAATGTTATCATTTAAGTTGCGGTTTGCAAATAAAAACTCGGTTATGAAAAACGCTGCAATTTGGTGTGTTATCTGCATCGAACTTCACGAAAAACCTCTCCATTTTGGAGCGAAAAGATACCAAGATATGTATATCATCGCAAAGAACAAAACAGTTTTAGCTAGGAAAAAAAATGTATTCGCCAATATTCCAGTATCTAGGTCTGCTGTCTTTGCGCAGAGCTCTTCCTCGAGATAACGAGATGCTTGATAGCGTAGCTTCGTCGTAACACAATAAAGAAAACAAAAGTCGCTGGGGGAAATTCTTATAATATTTCTCCACTTGTGTTGTAATACTTGGAATTTGTCTGCAAGTTACTGTCAGTAAATTAATGCTATTCGGTAGTGTGAACTCCTAAACAGGCCTGATTACTCAGTCCTTGATTAAACATACTGCTTCCGTGATATTTTAATCTTATTAGTTAGCGCTTAATTTAACTATTCTGAAATCCTTGTTAAGTCACGGGTTCATGGCCACTCGGTATGTGTACTTCCATAGCCATGGGGAATCATTAAAATTTCTATTGACCTAATAGTTTTAAACTGTTCTAAAGCCAAACTGTTTTTTTTTCTCTCGTTCTTAAGGATACTTTATAGTTTAGTGACATGAGTCAGTAATAAACTGCTAAAAAGTACCAAATAATATATTTTTTTAATATTTACAACCTTTTTTGGCATGCGAGTGAGCATTTTAACTTAAAATCTTCATTAGCAAATATTTGAAAAACATATTTTAACACGAAGATTCGTTTCAGTTGAAATGTTTCTTGCAGTCACAGGAGTGGCATGTTGAAATTTCTTTGAAATCCGACATTCGGTTCACCTGCGGTAGGAGTTTAACTTTTAGCGATTTCGATTTTAAATAAATTATAATTCAAAGTTGAAAATTGAGATACAGGCGTATGGCAAAATAAAATTCCAAGAAAATATCTATATTAAATTTTTATTTGTTTCAACTTGACAAAAAAAATTGCAGGTCCATGTGCTCATCGACATTTACGCCAACCATGATACAGTATCGTTTTTTTTTTGTGGTAATGTGGCTAACAGCGAAGCCCACGGCCAAAAACAAAAACAGTAGGCAGACAAATGGGCAGAGTATCTGTCTCTTTCACCACAGTCCAGAGGCAAACTCTGAAAGCACCAATGATACCTCTCCTACGTCCGCTTCGCTCCTCTCCAAGTGTATAACCTCATGGGTGCGCAGTTTCGTTACTTCATAGCCACACTCGGTGCTATGTCGTTCTTAGATATCATATTCGTTTGGTACGTATGCCATTCCGTGAATAATTCCTGGCGGAGATAGTGAAAAGCAATAATCACATCAATTTCAAACAGCTGTGGACACCATGAACTCTTCCCTAAAGACGTCCTCTTTATAAGTTCGTCCACGAGCAGACTTTATTGGAAAGTCCAGGGAATTACATGGACTTGTCATTTGTTATAGTGGAAAACGTAGCGTGAGTGTACTCAAACAGCTACTTCAATTACGAAATCATCGTCATAGATTAAATTTCTTACTTAATAAAGCTCCAAGGGTAAGTTAGTTCTTTAACACTGAACTATAATTACTTATTCAACCGCATATTCCCAAAGAACTTCGTGGTCAAACAAAAGGTAACGTGGATCCATCCCTTTGTTTAGGAATGTATAATTCCCGTGGCGTCAGCAAACCAACGAGGACGATGATAACAGCCTTTGTACACGACGTCACGATTACTGTTAATTTATAACACACGGAACGATTCTTTGATTGCTTATATAAATATGTTATGTGAATAAACGGGAAATGTAATACTTATGTAAACAAATTACACAAGGGAAGACGCCTACAGTCGAATACTTGCACAAAACGATTTTTTGTCGTAACTTGCTCTTTTTAGTTGAAATAGTCAAAGATTCTAAAAAAACACGATAAACCGTCAGAGATTCCCACTTGCGAAAATTCGGGAGTGACCCGGCCGGGGATTGAACCCGGTTTTCCTTGATGGCTCAACGTTACGACAATTAACTACTTTCCGTCCGTCATTACCAACTTTACTGCGAGCATGGCAAGTCAGTGTGTTCGTTTGAATAAAATGCAAATATGGGGCAATGACATTTTTCAAAGGTTGGTTTCAAAAGTGTTTAATAAACCGTGAATTGCCTATAGCAAGCTGTACTTTCTTTCGTTGCGTTTTGCAACATAAGTACGCGGAAATATACTTCACCCCATAACAAGCTTTAAATCATGGCCCATCTCTCATATATTTTTTTTCGGATTGTGGGGCACGAAGTTACTTTTTTATGAAGTTCCGGAAGTAGCGAGCGCGGTATCCGGAGTTCCTTCACACGGCGTATTCTATTCATGAGGCGTGCAACATTCTGTCGTAGATGCATCGCAGCGACACAGGCAACTAACCGCCATCCCCTCCTTCCCCCCGCAAGATTTGAAAATTTTATAAGACGCCAAAAGAATGATTACATATTCATGTTACTGTACGATCCTCTAAAATATGTTTGCTGAGGCGCGGATTTCATTCCGCATACGGATATCCTGAGGAGTAAACTAAACACATCCGCNATGTTTATGTATGACATTTTTTTTTTCGGGGCCCACCAAAATTCTAGTATGCGACCCACCAGTGGGTCGCGACCCATACTTTGGGAAATACTGCTCTAAAATATGTTTGCTGAGGCGCGGATTTCATTCCGCATACGGATATCCTGAGGAGTAAACTAAACACATCCGCATTTAAAATACAAGTTGCTCTAACTTCCATAAATATATACATTTTTTTATTACACTAATTGGAAACTAGACAATTTTTTTCACCCTGCCAGTGTTTCAACCATGCCCCTTCTATTTTTATAAAAAAAATTACATTTTCTACTAATTTAGACTATAAACATAAACAAATTAACAGCTTAAAATATCATTATAACTATGCAGTGGGCAATTTTTTTTCCTTTGTTTTAAATATTAACAAGATTTTATCCTAAAATCTATAACTTGGTGTGTCTCTTTAATAAAATACATATATAAGTTGTGGTTGANGCCAGTGTTTCAACCATGCCCCTTCTATTTTTATAAAAAAAATTACATTTTCTACTAATTTAGACTATAAACATAACAAACAAATTAACAGCTTAAAATATCATTATAACTATGCAGTGGGCAATTTTTTTTCCTTTGTTTTAAATATTAACAAGATTTTATCCTAAAATCTATAACTTGGTGTGTCTCTTTAATAAAATACATATATAAGTTGTGGTTCATTTTACATAATGCTGGCATCCGTTTGAAATTTTCTTCGTAAATCATTGGTTTTCCATTTTTATTCAAAATATCAANATTTTACATAATGCTGGCATCCGTTTGAAATTTTCTTCGTAAATCATTGGTTTTCCATTTTTATTCAAAATATCAATTATTTCTCTTATTATGTCTTTAAGTGAGGTACAACATATTAACTATTTGCAAGATGCACATGATGTCTTTCGACGAAAGTGAACGAGTGCTTTACATTCTAAGAACGAATCAGACACTAGTCATTAAAAGTACGTTATAAATATAACTTAAATAAAGTAAGAATTTCCTGCTACTATATGCATGTATTTTAAAGTTTGCGGATTGCTTTCGATAATGTTGGGATCTATGTACGAAAATAATTGTCTAAAGTACATTTTAAAAGTTTAGTGTTTAAAATTGTGTACATTAAAATCATCTAACTTTTCGTCTGTTTTACACTCATAAAAGTAAGAATTGTAATATTATTATATGTTGTTAACGGTAAACTGAGCACATATGAAAGCCGTACGGAAGATATACTTATATGCACATTGTGTATTATTCCACTTATGTAAATTTAACATCGTCATAGGCCTGATCACTTTATTCAAGCGTCAATCTGTGAAATTAATAGAAAAGTAAATATTTTACAAACTGCGAATTCTAACACTTATATACATTACAAAAAAAACAGAAATAAAAAGCGTCATTTCAGTATTCACTAATGTTTTCAGCGTTAAGATAGGGAACTACATTGCCTCCATCATCGTTACCAAATTAACTGGGTGCATTCCAGTGAGCGTGCTAATTTAAATATACGCAAATAGGTACAGTGACATTTTTCAAAGGTTTAGCATATTTACGTTCCTTACAATCTCCCAGTTTCATTCGTGTGACGGTTGAATACCGTATCAGGCTCTGAGGAATATGCAAGTTCAGTGGAAAAAGCGAGGTAGAGCAATATGTATATTTAAGTTTTGTAATATACCGTTACCGGTAATAATTTTGACGGTTTGAATACGTTTGTCTATAAATTTTGTAGGAAACCTATATTAGTAGAATGATTTGGAGGGAATCGGGCATAAAGGATTCAGGAGTAGGGGTCAGGCGAAGGCCGACCGCCATGTTGTGATGTCACCTAACCACCATATTGGATCCAGGTGACTTTTGACCTTGACATGTAACCTTGAACCCAAAAAATCGAAACAAATTGCAGCAAAATTATAAACTCCTAAAAAAATTATAATAAATTAAAAACATTTACAAAGATTTATTTACTTTGAACAGAGTCCAAACTACCTATTATTTTAATATGCAGATCTTCAATTATGATTTTTGTGTATCTTGTAGAAGGTTGAGTAATTAATGTATGGTGGTAAGCAGCAGTGCTCTATGAAGGGCCGCACAAATCACAGGGTCACTACGAAGATCTTTGACACAAGCAACACCAGCAGCACTTGTCTGCGATTTACCACCCATCACACTGTCATTGCAGTGCGGATTTGACTCCTTTTTGATCGATTGCTCTATGATGATAGTACCAACATCCAACTCATCGACAACAGGTCTGTAGGTAGCAGAACCGGCATCAGCATCCTCGGGAGTACATATTGCTGGCCGTCGACGAGTGGGTGCAGGTTCATCTCTGGAACCAGAGGCAGAATCATCCGTAATGGGTACTGACACGAGTGCTTGGCATCGGCGATGCACTCGGTGGCGTCTGGTGGTATATAGGAATACTGTACTCATCTTCGATTCCCCAGCCTGCCATCTTGTCTGCACACAGATCATTCGGCATGAGCGAAAGGTGATTTTTGATCTCGCGACTGGTTCACCTCGATACCATTGAGAAAATATGTGATGCGATCGATCAGGTGAAGAATTCCATCGCTCATTATTTTCGTCGATGCGGGGTTGGACCCGCCTTCTTCTGTTAAGAGTTCCCCTGATTGGCAGGAAAGACTGGCAAGGAAGAGAGCAGATATCTTGATGTTGGACTGCAATCCGAATTTCCGATGCTAGTGTGTATGGTCCGATCAGGAAAGGCTGGTGTGCATGAAGTTCCACCTATGTTACGCTGTTTTAAAAAAATAGCGGCTCTTCGATGTCTAGGTAGTCTTCCATGGCGATTGACTTTGAACCCGAGACCGCTGAGAAAAATCTGGCTAGCATGTGTTAACTCCTTGGAGACCTGTGACATACTGATTGCAGATATTGCATGGCACATTGTTTTATTGCTTCTGGTCACCGTAAATCTTATTCCCATCATCTCAAATGCAGGCATAGGGTGATTTCTTCGTTTCGAAAGTTCACAAAATCTCCGTGTTGGTCGACGACTGTCACCACCACCTCGTGTGCTCTCTTTGCGACGACTGGAATATAAATGATGCTTTGCGGTGCTACAACCAGTTTAAAACCTGGAGGGGCCATATGCGAAAATTCGTGCAGCGTATTGCTCGGCCTGCCATTGAGATATGTGGTGCTCGCTAAATTACAATTTATCCGTATCACATTGACCGGCAAAATGTTTACAGGCCGCGGAGACCCAGTTGTGTTTTGCCAGTTTCGTAGATGTGTGGCTCTAACCCCAGCATCGGTCCGATAGTATCTGGTTTCGTAAAGTCGATATCTTCGCTGCATCTGTTGACAGACACTCTTCAGAGTATTGGTATTCCCATGTAGTTCGAATTCTGTGTCGGGGGACAGCGAATATTCAATGTACCTTGCAATGTCGTATATTTCATAAAAGCCTACAGGCAATGTTACTTCGTGGGAGACATTGCCACTTTTAACGAGGTACATCTTGCAGTTTGTTTCATCGATGTTCGGTATGGCATTGTAGGTTTTAAAATCAACCAGGCATATGCACCATTCCCCCTCCAGGTTGAGTTGGTGGCNATGTTCGGTATGGCATTGTAGGTTTTAAAATCAACCAGGCATATGCACCATTCCCCCTCCAGGTTGAGTTGGTGGAAAGTCTATGGCACGCAGCTCTGAGCTGCACCCTGTCAAGGTAAGTCGGACAATACCACTCGTGGCTCCGATTAGGCCCCCGAGGGCCCCAAGTGCAGGCAAACACAATGGAAAGAATCCACAGGTAGATGTTTTCTTGGTCTTGCATAATTTTATACCCCTTTCTCACTGCTTTTCGTTTCACTTGTGCCTTTCTCTTGCTCTGTTTACCTGTTTCCATTTTAACCTGTGCCTTTCTCTTGCTCTTATCTCTCATTCCCATCTTCACCTTGGCCTTCATCACATTGGATACGCCCCAGGGGGCTATTTTTCTTCGAGTCCGGTGTCTGATAATTTTCTTATTTCGTTGGCCTTCTGTGCCAGTATCTTGTCTGCCTGGTGTCGGGTTTCCAGATCCTTGTTTAGGGAGTAAGCAATATCATGCTGCTTGCACACCTCGTCCAGTGCATTGATGCCTGTGTCACCATGTGACAACCTTTTAGCTATCTTCGATTCTGGCCTGCAGAACTTGTATCCAGAAATGTGCAGCTTGAAAGGTAGATTGTTGATCAGTGTATCGGCAACACTTTTTCTGAACTTGATCTTACCTCTTCGAGGCATCGCGGTGAACTGAGCGACAAAAGTATAAATATGCTCCTTTTATACTTTTTTTAATTCAGTTTTATTCTAGACTCGGAACAGTACAAACGCAAAGTACTAATGGTGCAGTGGTTTTGTCGATTCTCCAGTAAAGCATTTACAGCTTTGCGCAGCCTGTGTCAAAATGAAATAACGATTTGCATTATAAAAACTCCAAGTATGTTATTTCAATGCAAACATTGTCAACATCAGTTTACCCGAGTGGGATGCTTTAAATAGACGTAAAATTTGCAGCACTGGTTCTGTGCAACCACAATAAGCACCATTCACATGACAATCAGCACCACAATTAGCACTACAATCAGTACCACATGCAACACAATCAGCACCACATGCACCACAATCAGCACCACATGCACCAAAATCAGCACCACATGCACCAAAATCAGCACCACATGCCACACCACAAGATAGTAGTGGTAATATACATATAATCAAACATGATGTAACTCTACCCATATGAATTACTGCTGAAGATGAAGCTATCTCCCACGAATTGAGACATGGAAGCCTATTTCCGAATACAATGCATCATCACAGGACCATCAAATTGCGGGAAAACATGTGTCCTTCTGGGCCTGGTGGAAGGAGAGAATGGCCTTCGGTTCGAGAACATGTACATTTATTAAAAATCGCTCCAGTATCCGAAATACCAGCAACTGGCATGAACACTGCAAGCTGTGAATGATGTGGATTATTTCCCTTGCAGCGAAAACGAGAAGGTAGTGCCACCAAGTGAAGCTCTTCCAAACTCG
This sequence comes from Clitarchus hookeri, assembly GCA_002778355.1. NCBI lineage: Eukaryota > Metazoa > Arthropoda > Insecta > Phasmatodea > Phasmatidae > Clitarchus > Clitarchus hookeri. The sequence goes on from NQII01000943.1 coordinate 744,291, forward strand.
ATATCTGTCTTCGATAACATTGCCTGCGAAAAACAAACTTGCATTCAAGAGTACTTTAGCATGGGATTGCACGCTAAGGTCGATTGCATGTACCTCGGCTAGACTTTTTCGTACATACCCAAACAGCTGCTCCATGACAATACAAACATGTTGGTGTTGTTTCACATGGACGATATGAATTTGCGGCATGTTTACGAAGATCATATAAATGCAGACATGGCATTATTGGATTTAATCATCTGTGTGCCTTGTGCTGGAAAGACAAGTATGGATTTTTGACGATCTTTAAGGTCTGGCCCCTATATAATGAGAGGTACCGACAGGGATTTGATCAGTTCATCGTCGACCGCCGATAATGAGTTACAGTATACCGAAATTCGGGCAAAGTAGCTGCAAGCTGTGTCTTGACAAAGACGAAGATGGAGTTTGTCTTATAGCAAGAACGATGGAACCTGCGATGTGGGTAGAAGAATAATTCGAAATGTTGTCGAACCCGAACGATCCTAGGATACTGCTACTAAAGATTTCGTTCTCGAAACTGGTAATGCCATCATCTCGGAATTACGCAATATGTTGACCGAACAAAATAAATTATTTTGCAACTATCTGTCCGAGCTCGGGGCGAAGAAGGAGTGTGTAAAGACTGAGATCGTCCGCGATATGGTGGCCATGTACGAATTGTAACGAGTGTTCAAAGGCAAATTATGGACAGATTGAATGTGGCATCTGTGAAAAATGAAGAGAATCTGAAAGGGCTGAAAGATTCCATAGATTATGCATGCATTACCTCGATTTCCCATCTCGCCACGAAAACTAATATTCAGAACCATAGTATGGGACATATTCGATGTCTGCAGCGAACGCCTGGGCAAGATCTAAAGTCTTATGACGGATATGCACGACTAAACCTATAAAGTAGAGCAATGGTAACTATTTATAATCAGTGCGATGTCGGACATTGCTAGCGACTTAAATCGGACGATTCAGTCTGTTCGCTCGAAGTATTTACTCGCCTAGAGGACTAAAATTTTGCGCGGCCTTATAAATGAAGAAATTTTTAAGCCCGTTACTCGTCGTCTTGATGTACTCAGGGAGAGCGACGGAGCACCCATAGTCGTGAAGACCGAAATCGGCGATACTGCTGAGCCTATGAAGAAGCGGAAACATGATGATGTACAAACAGATCGGGACGATGGATCGGATGCTGATTTGCCACACAAGAAAAATGTACGGAAGAGAGTCTTCAGTACACATCTCGCAATAATGATACGACAAACGGCATATACAGTCATAATTATAAATGGTTCCTCGCTGCTAATGAAATGTAGTTTCTACCTGGTGGGATCATCCAAGAAGGCCATTATAAGACACGCAGAACCCCTGGGCTTTACGAAATTCTATTTCGCAAGGAGCTCATAGGGTTTACATAATCAGAGGTGCGTATCCGAGTTCGTGAGGGATGGAGGTCTTTACAAAAATAAAATAATTAAATTTGATTCTTAATTTATTTACACAGCTATGAATTGCATTAAACTATATATCTCCGCTATTACTCTTGTTATTACCAGTGAGCACAATATTTAATGTCTGTCTCAATTATAATTAAAGTATTTATCAAAGTCTCTATATTTGTTATAGTTACTTAATTCACACTCATTAATTACACATATTCAATGTGTATATTTTCATAATTGCAAATACATGTCACTCACTCATGCAGTTCAATAGTACTGCCCGCCAGTCTCTCTCTTCACTGTACCGATGCTCACAGTCCGCAGACTTCAGTCCCGCTAGTCACTCTCGCCACCACTTGACCCTCTGTTGGCTCGTCGCTTCTCTGTATTCGCACACCTATCTCGTAAGGTCGCACATTTCTCTAAACTCTAAACGGTCGACTCTGAGGCCCGTCGCAGCTTAAGTAGTCTCGCTGGTCTGGCCTATAAGGTTCCCTGCACCCCGAGTCACGTTGAGAGAGGCCAAAGAAATTACCACAACATTCTTTTAAAGACAACTTCAGAAATTTAATTCGCCTAAGGTCGGGAGCGCACGAGTCGCGATAAGTTTATCGCAGCGGCACGCGGTAGCTTGCAGTTGTAAATCTCCACGCGCTTCTTGGATTACTGCTCACCTGACCCTCATACATGCATTCGCTCTCGCGAGTAGGAAGGGACAAGGGAAGCGATGAAGAGTAGCGAGCATCTAACAAAATTTCTAACAGTCACTGTTAATGCTAAGAAATTTAACATAATTTTAACAAATTAAATAAACGCTTTGACCTGGACTTGTACGAGCAGTATTTTGTTGCGAGTCTGCAAACTTACCAATTAAGTTCCAAACCGAAGATAACTACAGATGAGAAAATATAAGGATTTACTTTTTAACCAAAAATATGTCGTTTTAAATTGTATGCAATTTCTTTTCATTTTTAGTTCAGTTGGTAACATTACGATTATATATGAAAATATCATGTATCAAAGCACCCACTTCGCCACATTTCATGCAGTTTAAACGTCAAAACCGAGCACTATGATGGTTACGTGAAGAGGAAATGGAAGTCTAAATGTTTGTGTTGTCGTAACATGGTATTATTAAAGACGAAAACCACACTTAAAAAGTATATTTTATCGGTTTAATTAGTTCATGTGGTGTTTACGTTTCTAGTTGTTTATGAAAATACTACATACAAACATTTTACTTGCGATTATAGGCTGATCACGGTAAACCGAGCACATCTTAAAGCCCTCCCAGCAGGCATGATAACCAAAAATTACATTTTTTGTGGCCTCAGAAGTTAACTTTTCAGAGCTATATAATATATACACTGTGTTTATTAGTCACATGGAAGTACTTATATTAACAATTGGCAAAATTGTGCAAATAAGCTAAAAGAATCTTTTAAGCAAGGCCTTAAAAATTGCACACGCTTGCGTAACAGCACAACACTATACTAAAACAGCAATCGAAAAGTAAGTAAATGACAGATCAACAGCACGTGGAATAAGTGACGTATCCATTGTGGGGAAGGAAAACGAGCGTATTTTCACTGAATTTCCAGATCAAGTGTTTGAAAGTAACTGTTTGGTAGGCCAGACAGACGTTCTTCACTGATTAAAAAATATATATTCTCACTGATACAAGTTTAGAGTGATTTTAAAATATTTAATATAAGCCTACTACTGATTTGCTTACTTTATTGTTCAGTTCTGGTCGAAAGCCTTTTCTGTCAATGTTGGACGTTTATCCTGGTGCCCGTACGGTACAGGATATACGTATTATTATTACCACGAATTACCTTACCGTTGTTTGAAAAATCGTATATTTTGACTTCCCAAGTAGATACTGAATTTTACAAATTCGCTATATTGTTGTGTTGTGAATGACGTACTTTTTAATAATGCAAAATAAAAAATAAATTAAATTGGATGAAGCAATTAATAGCAGTCTATTTATATGGAAATCTGTGAGAGTTTTCTCTAACGCGAAATTATGGAAGTGAGGAGGAGACGCTCCCTCCCTCCTCTCCTTGTTTTTTGAAATATTTTACATTCTGTATGGAGCAATGCAAATTATACTATGTAAATTACTGAGGCTAAAATATGTTACAGTCGATTTTAGCCCGATGTATTTCACAGCTGTGGTACGGCATTAGAATATTACGTCAACTAGTTGTTTTACTGTAATTTTGAAAAATTATCGATTTCATAAGTTTATTCTATAAATTTTCATAGATCAAATAATAATGTCCCTAGGTACTAGAGGCAAGAAAGTTCTAGATACAAAAATGTGAGAACGTTACCGATTACTTGAAGTAAAAATGTCGTGTATAGTGAATACAATTATGACGTATAACAATCACTTTCGAAACATGTCCTTTCAGCGTATTAATGAAGAAACCTCTGAAAGTTCTTTTCCTAAAATAGCCAATTAATATGATGCACAGTAGCGGTAAAAGAATTCAATCAACTTTTATATTACGAAATCTGTATAAAAACGCTTTTATGAAATAGATTTTTGATGGCCATGGCGGAAGAAACAAACTATTCCAATTCACCATCTGTTTCTGAATTTTAACATCTGGCATACACTGCTAGATGTTAAAATGTATTTGGCTAAAATTTTGAATTTTCCGTCAATTAAATATTTTTATTAATACTCCATATACGCCTGACAATTTCCGTAAATAACGTACATGCACGCATTTTTACTAAAAATCACCGACAAACTCTGACAGGTTACTTACTACTAAGGACAATAAAATACGAAAATGTATATGCCACTTTTCCTTAAAGTGATTGTTAAAGCAGCTCCGCGCCCTCAAAAATCGAGTTTTTTTATTATTTTCGTTACAAATATCACAAACTACCTAAGATTAAACAACAAATCGGTGAAAAGTGTTTTGTAGAACAGAGATCTCACACCTGCAAAAATACGATTGGTAATTTCATCCCCCTTCATTAGTAAAATAAGGGTTGCCATCCTTTTTTTTGTTACGAATTATCACCCCTATTTTTCTAATTAAGGGGGGTGATTTTACCAACCGCATTTTCACAGGTGTACGATCTCCGTTCTACAAAACACTATTTACCGGTTTGTTGTTTAATCGTAAGTGGTTCCTGATATTTGCAAAGAAAATGATTTCAGAGCTCGATTTTTGGCGGCGCACAACTCCCTTAATAATCACATTAAGGAAAAGTGGTACATATATTTTCGTCTTATATTTTCGTCAGGAATAACATGCTGGAGTTTGTCTGTGATTTTTAATAACACGTTGTACACTGTTCGTAATTAACTGAGCAGGTTTGATAATCCTGATTGTGGTCTGTATTTCTATTAAGTGTCTGTGGACAGTGTCTGTCTTGGTAAGAGCTCATGCGCGTGTTAAAACGACCCAATTATTCACCCATTCTCCTAGATTAGTTTACGTAAGGTTTATTCTACCCAGGTTGGGAAGCTCAATGCTTTTAGTTTAGCAACTAAAATGTTTCGCCACTAGGTAAGCGCTAGTGTCGCATGTGTACCGGATTTTTTTTTATATTTTCTACGTGAAAAAATTATTGCAATAATCATAAATCAAATATAAAATAACTACTTAACTAAGTGAAATCTTTCTCTTTTATTATGCGCGTAGCTTAGAATTTTAATTAAAAATTACCTCTTTGGAACACTAGCGCTTACCTATCGGCGGAAAATTTCCCTATGCCAAACTCTCCCATAAGAAAACTCGTTTCGTTTCTAACCTGAGTTCTATTCAGGTTACAAACAAGACGAGATTCCTTATGGACATTGTGCTAAATCCAGTTTACGACGGAATATTAAACAGCATGTGAACATAATTCGTTATATTTACACTACTGTGCGAAGAACGAAGTTCATTATTTACGTAGGTTCTGACACGGAACAAATTGGAAGAATTTATACAATTATATTTATTTTATGAAAATTGCGATTGTTTTATTTGCTTACATACAAAACTGAAAAATCCGATATACACGCGACACCAGTGCGTCCTGGCGGTCAAAACGTTTAGTTACCAAACTACAAGCATTGAGCTTCCCAACCTGAGTACAATAAACCTTAGTTCAGTGATCCTTATAGGTTGGAGCACAGTGTTGAAAAATGGTGGATGAAAACGCACATGCGTAGAGTCATGGCCGCGCACAAATGCACGAGGGCCCACAGACACACGCGTTTTTCTGCCCATCTGGAATACTTTCATTATAAGAAACATTAAAATTGCCATCGATCTAATAACCAGCACATGTGCTTGGATCAATCGACGGTTCGAAACTGTTCTAGACAAATACGCTAACCAATCACCATCACAAACTTTCTGTAATGAGTATAAAGCAAAGCGATACCGACTCCAGTTGGCATTACAAGATGTTGCAAGATGTAACTTTTATTTTTTTAATTGACTGCCGACTTTATTGATAGCACTCTAGCGATTGTTTCCGTTAAAGTGTGTGCAATTAAAGATAGGGAATTTTTTTCAGAGCAACGGCGTGTGGTGAATTGTTGCGTGGTAATCTGTGTTTTTCTCCCTGCTATACCTAATCGTTTGCTAGTTAACACATCGGCCACTTAAACTTAGTAGTTCAACTGACGTCACAGAACGTGTGTGCGGGATGCCTCGCCGCTCTCTCGTGAGTGGCCGCAATGCATTCTTTCTCCCGGCTCCACTCTGGTTTTTGGTTCCTGCTGCGTGCGCCGGGTGTGTACAGCACTGAGCAAGCACAAGTTTACCTTGCAACACTTCACCACACGCCACTCTTTCAGAGGTAGTTTTAGGAAGTGCTTGGTAAAAGGCAGATGCACTTGAATAATGCCAGATCCGCGATACCAGTCGGTGAAATTCTGGTCAGTGAAAGTCAGTCTATAAATTAATACCGGCTGAAAATTCAGTAGCGTGGAATGGAAGATAAAGTCATCGAAGCTGTGAGATTGGCTGAAACTCGGAGCTCACCTGCAGCTATTTCCGCTTTCGAGCCAGAGGAAAGGCGGCGATGAAGGCGAAAGGGCTACACACTTCTAGTGACGCATCGCCTTTACGGGTAGCATTGAACAGGCGTGCAGGCCTTTTCCTAGCACTTCGTATAAATATGGGAATTTAAATTATTTTATTGATCAAAAATCTGTAGCAAGGTTTGGTACAGTCAGTCTGTAAACGCCATTGTTTTTGCCAAGCTGAAAGGATTCAAAATATCGTTTTCAATTTGCGAGGTACAGATAATAAAAATAACTGCTCTCCAGGCTAGTAGGAAGTGTTATTCATTTTCTTACTAAAGTAGTTTGATAGCACGTTTATAACTTCTTCGTGGCAAATAGATCGCTTTTAGAATCAACCTCTGAAGAAAAAAAAACATACTGACTGGTTAGCTCATAGAAAAGTTGGGAGATACTTATAGAAAGAGGTTCCTTGTCACGACATAGTNGTGCTCTTAAATGCGTACATTTTAACGAACATACTGACTGGTTAGCTCATAGAAAAGTTGGGAGATACTTATAGAAAGAGGTTCCTTGTCACGACATAGTATAAAACTTCTATCGTGTGCCTGGATAGATAGGTTATTGCATCATTTGTTTGTGAAACAACGTCCATGATTTGGCAGTGCAAGTGCAAGCATTACATTGTTATTATTAACTGCAGACGCAAATAGTGTGCGGTTCTTCGGTATAGTCTATTCACTGTTTCTTCACACTTTTGGAATCTAACCTTAGAAATGTTTCCCCATGTGATCAGTTGTTTCCTAAATATGCCGTGTTTCACAAGCGATTTAAACTTCAGTTACAGTATAAGTACCTTATTTTTGTTTAAATCAGACTGTAAGTTATATTTTATTTACAAATTATGGTATGTCACTTATAAATAATATGAATAAAAACCGCGTTGAAACAGGTGTGTTGGTAAAACCTGTAAGAAATAGTTCTTATGCAAAATTGTATTACAGTGAGTGCCCACGAATGTGGTGCGTTGTCCCTTTGGTGTAATTTCATGGGATTGGCTTATCTTTATTTTCATGAGGAGGGGGAATATTCTGGAACTTTAGCAGGGCTTCAGAATAGTCGGAAGTAACCATGAATGGACCACATAAATAATTCGCGGCGCTAATGAAATCGCATCATCCGCCTAAGTAAAGTGTCCTGCTTTTCCAGGGCGACTGTCCTTTGTAAATCCTGGGTGTCTGGTAACCGCGGTCCCACGTGTCACGTGTGCCGAGCCTGAGAAACAACGGCCCTGCGAATCACGGCCCTGCGAGGGCCTACCCGAGAAGGCGTGCGTGCGGTGCTTCGCCTGCATACAAAGCAGCGCGCCCGTTTGCTTTGNCGTCTGGTAACCGCGGTCCCACGTGTCACGTGTGCCGAGCCTGAGAAACAACGGCCCTGCGAATCACGGCCCTGCGAGGGCCTACCCGAGAAGGCGTGCGTGCGGTGCTTCGCCTGCATACAAAGCAGCGCGCCCGTTTGCTTTGCCCCGCCGCGCGCACGTGAGACGGGGAGATAAGGCACAGATGCTGACAAACGGCAATGAACTCGAGANTTTGCTTTGCCCCGCCGCGCGCACGTGAGACGGGGAGATAAGGCACAGATGCTGACAAACGGCAATGAACTCGAGAGGGATGTGACTACACTCGCTAATCTGATACTACCAACCGGGTTATACTATCATCCGGGTCCTCTGCTGCGGGCGGGGCATGTCTCTCCATCGCCAACAAGATATCTAGAGGATATACNTTATACTATCATCCGGGTCCTCTGCTGCGGGCGGGGCATGTCTCTCCATCGCCAACAAGATATCTAGAGGATATACAAAGGTTAATTAGGACTCGCGTTTACACGTTTGATTACAATTTTAAGACTTTACTTCAAGGGAACGGGAAATTAAAAAAAACAGGGATGATGATATCGTAAACACTTTCGTGGAATTCTTTTTTATATTTCACTTTATGCAACTTATTTTTGTAACAAATTTTCGTATATTCGTAGACTTTTTTTTTTTTACGGAAATGGACACATAATATACGTATACGCGATTCGTGATGATGGAAAACGGAACTGAGCTACGTGAATACAAAACACNTATACTATCATCCGGGTCCTCTGCTGCGGGCGGGGCATGTCTCTCCATCGCCAACAAGATATCTAGAGGATATACTAAGGTTAATTAGGACTCGTGTTTACATGTTTGATTACAATTTTAAGACTTTACTTCAAGGGAACGGGAAATTAAAAAAACAGGGATGATGATATCGTAAACACTTTCGTGGAATTCTTTTTTATATTTCACTTTATGCAACTTATTTTTGTAACAAATTTTCGTATATTCGTAGACATTTTTTTTTTACAGAAATGGACACATAATATACGTATACGCGATTCGTGATGATGGAAAACGGAACTGAGCTACGTGAATACAAAACACNGAAATGGACACATAATATACGTATACGCGATTCGTGATGATGGAAAACGGAACTGAGCTACGTGAATACAAAACACGAATGTCTCCGTATTTCCTGTAGCTTCGGAGAGGAGTGGAGATATTTGGGCAGCTCTTAACATCGAGGTCTTGAGAGCCGATGAGGGTGAACGGAGGTGAGTATGTAGCAACGCCGGAATGCAAGGGCTGGAGGGGCGGGAGAACCCCGAGAAACCCCGCCGACCTGCGGCAACGTCCCACATGCGAAAATCCGGGAGCGACCGCTCCGCCGGAAATGCAACCCTGTTCGCCTAGGTGGGAGGCGAGTGGTCTAACTACTACACCGCCGCGGCCCTGTAGCTTCGAGTTTCGGAAACGAACAACGCCAGGTCTACACGAAGCCTTCTTCGCCTCTGTGACCACAAAGTTATCGTTTTTGCAGCAGTTTATTGCATCTGCTACTCGCAATCGCCGATTGTGTCCATTACCCGAAATGTTTTACCCCAACGTGGCGTGAGTATCGATAAACTTTGTAACGGCGTCGCATCTCTCACCGCGCGACTACACTAAGGAATACCCACGCCATATGCTGCTACTACGCGAACTACGTGGATGATCATCACCGATGTGGACGAGGCTTACCTAGGTGTGAGCGCCCCGTCAGACTGTTGGTCTGCCCGACCGACGTGTCCGGCAGGCGGGGCTATAGTCAAGGTCAAGGTTAAAGGTCAAGGTCACCAAGACACAATATGGTGACCTGATGCCATCACAACGTGGCCGCCTGTGATGTAATTGCCGGCGAGTAATCCTAAATCATGAATNCAATATGGTGACCTGATGCCATCACAACGTGGCCGCCTGTGATGTAATTGCCGGCGAGTAATCCTAAATCATGAATAATGTATCCTGTCCCCGAAGAGACTTTNAGGTCAAGGTCACCAAGACACAATATGGTGACCTGATGCCATCACAACGTGGCCGCCTGTGATGTAATTGCCGGCGAGTAATCCTAAATCATGAATAATGTATCCTGTCCCCGAAGAGACTTTATGCTACTACTCACGAATATATTGCAAAGATGTCTCATTTACCTTTGAGATATTATCAGGAAACTACCGTTTTCATTATCTTGGGTTATTTTCAAGTAGTAAATGATGCAGTTGGCATTAGTGTAAATTTATCCCCGGCAGAATAATCAGCTATTAAGTTACTGTTGAACACTGTGTGCTAGATCATGCTGTTCCTCTGTTTTATTTATTTAAAATTCCATTTAAATGTTAAATTATGGAAAAAGGTAATTACATACGTATTGAAGCAACAGCTTTCTATAGCACACTGAGAGAGAATAATGTAGGGGTAGTAACACTAACTTTAGACTATCAAAAAACCTAATATTGCCAAAAGTGCCTGACGAAAGTGCGTACTATAATTAGAGACCCGAGAAATTCGCGAGTTCATTTTGGGACAAGCTAGAATTCAAAACACGTGCGTTTGTATAACTTTAGCCATTGGTCCACACGGTGTTTGACACCTGCTGGGGAACGGTGTCCAAATGTCTCCTTCCACTGTGACAGCAGACAACCAATGTGGAGTTGATATCGGCATATCTGTACATAAGACTGTAGAGTCTAGCATGCAGGTAATTGAACTCGCGAATTATTTCTCGGGTCTCTAACTATAATAGACAAATGTACGTGTACGATTTTACTGTGTGTCAGGGTTCATAAATATTACCTCAGATCAAAGATAACACTTTTATCTATACGTGGACGGAAGCGGACTTTGCAAAGGGTCTAATGAAATTGTCATTGTTAACTATTCATCACAGGTTAACATCAACAAAATGATCTCTCTTTGACACTACCTATAGCAGCTGATAGTTTTCCATGTATTTAATAGTAATGGTTACCTTATATTTCTGGCCAAATTTGAAATAATTTTCAATAAAATCTGATGTACATTCCGGCATGCATAATTCTTCCAGAACTAGTACGGTATGTTTTGGTTTGATTGTTTCTTGTTGCATGCATTTCTGGAACTACACAAGAAAAACTCTTATCTACATATCACACATGCCAAAGTCGTTTATAACTAATTTCATATGCAATCTTGTTTATGCAACAATCCCAACAAGACACGCACAATATTTGTGAAATTTACATAAAATGTTTCTGGCCATCAGATACAGCCACTATCAAACATCAAGCATCTTAAACCTAAACCATAAAGAAGTAAACATTTTGTCATTTCATGAACAATTTGTTGTCATGTACATACCCAGTTTTTGAACTGGACGACTCGAATAATAGTTGTGTGTATTTTATCATTGGAAATGAATCAAGAAATTAAATTGATTACTTTTATTTCCATTAATATGACCTTTGTCCCCCACTGACTTGGATACGCCACTGATATCTTTGTATTAGTCGTTCTTTACGGGGAAAACGTCACCAAACACTGTAGAAAGTCAAACAAACATCAATAACGTCTGTAAGAAAAAGTGGAGAGAGTCATGGACACCAGAACTTTAGATTAGTGTTCAAATCACGCCCCAGAATAACAATTTTTGACATTTTATAATTATTTTTTTAAGAGAACGATAAACCGTAATAATAAAAAAATAACATTTCTTTCGTAATCTATTATTATTAAACAGGAAACACATAAAAGTAACTAGCGAGTTCCGTGAATTCACGACACGTTATTCAAAAAGCTATGTCTATTTCATTTTACGGAGGGTTCTGGAGAATATTTTACCAGCACTTATACGTAGAAAATATACTACATTTTTTTACAGTGTAGTTTACTCCTGAAATCCTGCGAAGTTGCAGAAGTGAACATTATAAATTCGCTGCTTAGTGCTTAGTGACATGCCATTTTTTTTCTTTTTTAACTAAAGCACGGTATGGTAAATAAAATGTTTCTAAATTAAAGTAATTTGTAAAATTTATGTGACAGCTTGACGTCTTGTCCACAGCGGCGTCATTGGCAACGGAACTAGAAGCTCGGGCAGTCACCTGAGGAAAAACTGGCCATAATCGTACAAAGGAAATACGCTGGCATTCGTCAGGAGAATTTCCGGAAATTATGGAAAAACGGAACCAGGATGGCCGGACCCGGAATCACTCACGAGTTCTGCGGATTCCGAAACTGTTTCATTCGCAAAGTAGACACTGAAATGACGTAGATTTTATACTCGTTTAGTTAATCAGTATTTAAATTATCTTTAACGGAGTCTAAACTATACGTTATGTTCAATGTAGCCAATAAAAGAATATTATACGTAATAGCGGCNGAAATTATGGAAAAACGGAACCAGGATGGCCGGACCCGGAATCACTCACGAGTTCTGCGGATTCCGAAACTGTTTAATTCGCAAAGTAGACACTGAAATGACGTAGATTTTATACTCGTTTAGTTAATCAGTATTTTAATTATCTTTAACGGAGTCTAAACTATACGTTATGTTCAATGTAGCCAATAAAAGAATATTATACGTAATAGCGGCTCAGCTTAATTTTACCACATTTTCAGTACATTTTCACCCGCTATTAAACATATTCAGTCAGTTCCTAATATATATCAGCCTCTTAAATTTATAATACGTAAATAACCAGTGTCTGCCAAGAAATATATTTTTATTTTCATTAGTGCCACAAATACGTATACGATAGTGTGATACACACTATAAAATATCACCTTTTAGTCATGCGATTAACATTTCGCTTTACTAGAAATTTTATTTTTTGTAACAAATGCTTTTAATGAATTCTTTAAACATTTACTATGCTAATAATGTTCTATTTTAAAAGTAGAAATATGTAATATAGTTATTCAATTTGTTACAAAACCTAAATTGAGGATGTTATTTATGTAAATTTAGTGTAATAACATCAATTTTCTTGTGGATAGAATTCGACTTATAATATAATGAGGTGGAATAAAACCTCAGCTATCTTTTAACTGTACACTGACTAAGCCAGCACTTTTAATTTAAAAATAGGGCCAACGCACTTGGGAAAAAGCAAAGATATTTTAATTTTGCTAATCTGTTTTAATGATTTCAATTTTCCTAATTATAACGCTACTGGTTTAAAGTATATTTTAAAATTCCACTTCAAAATTTAAGAAATTTGTATAAACCATAAAAAAAATATAAGAACGCATTTTAACTGTAAAAGACATGAAGCAATTAACATTTCCACCTTACAAGCATTAAAAATACTCTGTACTCCCGCGAACATAAAAGTTAAAACTACAATACAATGTTTTAAAGTTATTTCAATTATGCCATTGAACATAGAANAATTATCTTTAACGGAGTCTAAACTATACGTTATGTTCAATGTAGCCAATAAAAGAATATTATACGTAATAGCGGCTCAGCTTAATTTTACCACATTTTCAGTACATTTTCACCCGCTATTAAACATATTCAGTCAGTTCCTAATATATATCAGCCTCTTAAATTTATAATACGTAAATAACCAGTGTCTGCCAAGAAATATATTTTTATTTTCATTAGTGCCACAAATACGTATACGATAGTGTGATACACACTATAAAATATCACCTTTTAGTCATGCGATTAACATTTCGCTTTACTAGAAATTTTATTTTTTGTAACAAATGCTTTTAATGAATTCTTTAAACATTTACTATGCTAATAATGTTCTATTTTAAAAGTAGAAATATGTAATATAGTTATTCAATTTGTTACAAAACCTAAATTGAGGATGTTATTTATGTAAATTTAGTGTAATAACATCAATTTTCTTGTGGATAGAATTCGACTTATAATATAATGAGGTGGAATAAAACCTCAGCTATCTTTTAACTGTACACTGACTAAGCCAGCACTTTTAATTTAAAAATAGGGCCAACGCACTTGGGAAAAAGCAAAGATATTTTAATTTTGCTAATCTGTTTTAATGATTTCAATTTTCCTAATTATAACGCTACTGGTTTAAAGTATATTTTAAAATTCCACTTCAAAATTTAAGAAATTTGTATAAACCATAAAAAAAATATAAGAACGCATTTTAACTGTAAAAGACATGAAGCAATTAACATTTCCACCTTACAGGCATTAAAAATACTCTGTACTCCCGCGAACATAAAAGTTAAAACTACAATACAATGTTTTAAAGTTATTTCAATTATGCCATTGAACATAGAATTTTGTCTAACAAATAAAATAATATAATTCGAAACACTGCCGATAAGATTAAAATATAAATGTTTACCACTCTGTTCATTACGAGTTAACGCCGAAATTTCTTTTGATAAGTAATTTTTTAGGTACATATCAGTTTTAAAAATGTTACTAATAAATTCATATTAAAAAAAACTTCGTTACTCAGGAATGTTACCCTGCACTTAAAAAATAAACAGCAAAATTACAAATAAATCGACACAAATTTAATCATGGAAACCTTTAATTCAGAAATTTAATATAAAATTACTAACACAAGCACATGTCTAAAATTTTTTTCCTAAAAAAACACGATAGAAAAATATGTTTTCGACTATATCGCCCCAAAAAATCGGATATACGGTCTACGGGTAAAACACAGGGCGTGTATGGAAGCCCGGCAATCAAATGGCTTTTAAAATGTATACAATATCATCTTCATCATATATTGTTCATAAATACAGACATAATCCTGACTCCGAACAGATTCTCAAATTATATTTTATCAAAACTTATGGCAATTTTAAATTTGTTGTAATTGTGTCATTTATTTTTACAATTAAAACACTTAGCCTTGCGGTTTTTTTTGCCTACTTTCCGAAGGTGAGAGAAAGTTATGAGATCGCTTTTCTGTTTCTGACTTAGTAAAGATCCTTTTGAGGTATTTGTTAGACTCCTTTATAATTCCGTGGTCCACCTACATGTAGAGTGTACACGTATTGTATGGGAGTAACAACCCAGGCCGTGCGATCTCGTCGCGGTTTCGTCTCCACGTTCAATTTGAAAGGCAAGCGGCTGTCTGTGTGTATGTTCTGGAGCGTAGCAGCTGACGCAGCTCTCCGCATGTCTGCGGTTCCCGCCGCCAATCGAGGATGTGCGAGGATGTATGTGTGAGAGAGATAGAGAGAGAGAGAGAGAAGGGATGAACGTGTACAGGAGAAGAGCGGAGTGCAGACGGGAAGGGATGGCGAGTGCTTTCGACAAGGTCGTTGAGAATCCGCCGGTGATGCTCAGATCTCGACCACGAGACGTGATACAAGAGTACCACGATGTGGGAAACTGCCTCCAGCCTGTGTCCTTTCGTAGACAGACGGTAAGTAAGTTTTCTTGTGGTTCTACAGCTGAAAAATTGTATCTTTACGACATAATATTTTTGAAAAACATAAAAAAAAAAATTGTTTATGTAGTTCAATGTTTATAATAATCTTTAAGTCTACAAATCTTGCTTGCTAAAATTCAACATTAATTTCACATATTCCACACTAACGTTTTGTAAAATTTACTATAATTTATTTGTAGTGTTACAAGAATATCTTTGGCAACTAGTTTCCAAAGAATTCCCGTTGAAAAAAAAATGTTTGCAGTGCAAATTGGCATTTTCCTGGACCGTGAAAGACTTGTTTTCATGCGATGTTATGTTTGTAACGTCATAATTGCTTGTGCTAATAGGCACGTCACTATTTAATGCAATAAATTTNACGTCATAATTGCTTGTGCTAATAGGCACGTCACTATTTAATGCAATAAATTTAATTGTATAATTTTATTGTGCTGAAAATTATTTGTCTAATTAAGTTCGGATGGTAATGAGGCACCGGAAAAAAAATGGATACTTTTATAGAGTCATTGTTATAGTATATAGCCAATAAGTAACATTAAGGCAACTCATTTTCCTTTTTATGTTAGTATGAGGAAATCAGTTGAAGGGCCAAGTATAAGGGTGACTTAGCCCTTGCCCTGTCAGACGGGTGTGAGAGGGGGGTCTAGCTTCAGCGACGGTCAAGTCATGGTGTTAAACTCTCTCAGACATAAAAAAATGTTAATTACGCCATTTGTCACTTTAGCGTGCGACGTTAGCACCGTCGCGTTGAGTTCGTTGGCACCATTTACTTCTGCGGTTGTGGTGTACTCTATGCTCGGCTCGGATCCTCTCCATTTTCCTCCTTTTTTTCCTGCCCCACCTTCCCCTTTACCCCTCCGCGCGTGATGATTTACGATTGGCCGTAGTAGTTTATTTAAGGCAATGCACGACCGCGCTCTGCCTTCATCGGAAGGCTGGTGTAGATACACCAACTACACCGGTTAACCCTAGCTTTAACCAGGGCTGGCAACAGTCCTGGTGCATAGAGTGCCAGGAAATTGTACTAATAACATGCAACTTTTTTTCGCAAACTCCACACGATGAAATGACCGGAGAATAAGAGCGAAGCCGGACTCTGACTTGCAGTACCGTAAGGACCGATGAACAAGCTGGGTTGTCTATGAACAGCGACTAGGGTTGCAGGGACTCACCGACACACTACACGCGAGTTTAACTACCCACTTGCGAACAACACTACAACACGTTCTACATACATCACGACACTACAACACGCCAGTCGGGAGACTCGTGGGGAGCTTCACTCCCTCGCCGATAACACCGACACGTAAATTTACTAGGGTAGCAACAGAGGTTAACAGCTATATATTACGGGCTCGGAGTCCAGCTGAAACATACACACAGCAGCCCGCTGCCGGCTCAATGATTTGACCCAAGTCTGTCGGGCTGCATTTCTGTTGCAAACCCACTAAGCGAGTTATGGGAACTTCGGCTCCTGGTATCGTGACAACACGGTCTCTCAGGGGCACACGAGAGATCGGCGGGGGCGGGTCTGCCTTCTGCACGCGCTACCTCTACGCCTGTTTTAATGCCACGCATTCTCCGCTCTGCACTGTATGGGATTGCCGCGCCTCGCCTCGTCCAGCTGAGCTGAACATATTGACGACGATGTTACGCTGGCACTCTCACCTCTCACGATGGAGAGCGTTGGGACATATTAAACGGCAAGTCGTGGAAAAGGTTAATAGTTTGCGGGAGGGTATTTTTAATGTGTTGTAATCTGCGTGGCGTGGTTGTGTAGCTGCTTGGCTGTGCAGTAGTGCTATTCCATTTTTAAATTTGGTCCCCCCCCC
>NQII01000943.1:761369-842210 GCA_002778355.1 Clitarchus hookeri
CCCCCCCCCCTTTTTCTAAATTTTGTTTCGGTTTAACTATGGTTTCGCGTCTGCTGTGTCTCATGTTTTAACATGTCGAGTTCGTGTTGTGCGCCGCCCAAGTATAATTTATTTTTTGTTGTTTCAACGGTTTCCACGAATTTATCGTTTGGGGCGTAATTTTTTACTTGTTCGCTGTGTCGTTTAGCTGTGGTTAATTTATCGGTCGGAGCTGTGACTGCCTCCCACAGTAATTGTTTTATTTGTCAATTTTTAAATAGGTTATTATGAAAATGGAGGCTTTAATGGGCAAATGGTTTCTGCCCTCCTATCTGTAGAAATTTTAATTAAATTTGGTGTTAGAAATAATCGAGAGTCAAGAAAGAATGTATTTTTTATAACTGTTTTTTAGTAATTAAAGTTTTCTGATAATTGTAATTAACTTTAATGTTGTTTACATAGAAGCCAATAATATTTTTAGATAATTTTTATAATTTTTGGTGCTCCGAATTTAGATGCTCAATAATTTGCTTTTTATTGTGGTTGAACTTTATTTAAGGCTGTGAAATCAACTAGTTATTCTATGCTTGCCAGCTATTCAGAAATATTGTATCAATCAATAATAAATAGTGTTTCTGTTTGAGTGTTTTTAATTATTTTTAATTTGGCAAAAGTGCTAAAAATAAAAAAAACTACAAGTTTCAGATGCCTCCAATTAATGAATTACTTTCTTAACGATATGTTAAGAGACAAAACAACTTTTCGTGATTCGCTACCGACATTACAGTGTTTCAGTCTGTGTGTATGTTTGAAATCATGTAGGTTTTTTTCGAAGGTTGATATTAAAAGTTGTTTAATAATTAGTCAGATTATCGTTATGATTTTTAAGCTCTCGTAACGTGAGTTGTTCTCTCTGAGGAACCTAATTTCTGTGTATACAAATCTTCACTAAGCATGAGACATACTGATCAGTTACAACCGCTTATTAAATTTCAACATTACATTGTTTTTTTTATTATTGATAGTGTTTTCCAGATGTTTCCAAATAATATCTGCAATATGTTTTACCTTCGCGTTGGAACATCTTACTCGTGGTCATATAATATGCACTGCGATAGACAAAAATTTGAAACGTATTATTCAATATTGTTATTCCGCATGTTTTTGGGAGTTTGAAGATCTGACGAACATATATTACACTGAGTATTGATGTTTTTGCAGGAACATACAATTGTTACATTTTAAATAGAGATATTGCTTCACAAGCTCTAGCACAAACGTGAGAACCTCGTGCATTGAAGACACGAGTTCTTTAATTGTAGCGAAACAATATTTTGTAGCAAGTCACGATAATTTTCATAAGGTAGCTTGCAAATAAGAATCTCACTAAATTTTACAGACTCACTGCCTGGAACAGAATATACGGAAAAGAAGTGCGTAGGAATAAAGAAAAAATACTTCCGCTCCTAAGTATATCCACATTTACGCAAGTAACCTTTAAACTTGCTGCAAAAGAAACCTCATAGGTCCTCCTCCACAGTGTGTACCGAGAAGACAGTTTACAGCAGGATATTCTCTCACAGGCAAAACTTTGGTTTCCTAACGGTTTACGTTATGTTTCGACACTTCCGTAGACTAAATTATCGCCTGTCTTGCTGCCCATCGATCATATATGGGACCAGAAGAAATGCCCGCTTCCCCTTTGTCGGCGTGTTCGTAATGTGGGCGTTATTTGTAACAGCTCTTGACAAATATGACACAGGATAACATACGGCGTTCCATGCCTGATTTTATCGACGGGGGTATCCAGGCACGAAACGACACGAATAAGTACGAAAAATTTATTTCGAAGCCACAGGAGAGCGAAACATTGTCCTGATGCAATGATATTGTAACCACTTTTTTATGTAAACAGAACACTTACATAATTTCGTTTCAATTCGAATGTTCTTTCTGGCGCGAACATTTTTATGTCAATGGGTGTATTTTATATACGTTTAGAGAAGAGTTTGCATCCCATCACGTCAAAATACGAAATCCAAAATGTTACGAATAAAAGAAAGTAGTTGAAAGGTTTTAATGAAGAGTTGACGAAGAATTCCCATGGAAAATTAATTTCAATAGAAAGACAAGTGTTTAATTAAAATGCATGGTAAACGGTTTAACATTGTGAAAGTGGGCAATTAGCGTGGATAGGGGTGGGAAGGCCGCGCTTGTCTACAAATTAAACAGCTGGCCACTTCGTCTCGTTGCCATGGAGGGGGTACTCGGCATCTCGGCGCTCAGACCTTTTCCCTATCCCGCGCATATTTCACACTGCCTCGAGTAATTATGGCATATCTCCTCCACCGTTGAGCACTTTTGAAAACCAATATTTCGAGAACACCACTCGAAAACGCAAGTCGATTAATGTAGACACCGTCCGCCACACATACCAATGAATATAAATAATATTATAGGACGAACGATTCTATTATTTTCGCCTCGTCTTGGACAGACACGAGGTTACTATCTTACGAAATGGCGGACAGGATAGGTTGTTAAGTTGTCAAATGATTTTATGGGTACGACATTCTAAGATGAAAAAAACGTATTTGCATTCCTACTAAATAAATTCTGGATCCAATAAANGATTTTATGGGTACGACATTCTAAGATGAAAAAAACGTATTTGCATTCCTACTAAATAAATTCTGGATCCAATAAAATTATATATCTTCAGCAGAGCCTTCCATTGCACTACTTGCATGCCAAATTTAGAGTGTTTCGATTGAGTAGTTACCTGCACCATTTTAAAACTTCGTTTATTCCTACAGAGCTATCGTCTGAAATGTCGCACTAATGCGGATACATGTTTCACAGTATAATTTTAACATCATGAACTATTAACGTACAAATTTTGGCTCAAGCCTGTTCAATGATTCCTAGGCTGGTAGGCTACATAGCAACCAACAAATCAACATGGGCGTAATGTAAAAAATAAGGTCCAGGTATGGTAAAAAACTATGCATGTTAGTGTTTTTTTGTTACTAATTACTATGTTTGGACCGAGTTTTGTGACATCCGGGAGACAGGTTCAAATGTTTTGAGGGGGAGACCGAATACTGACACACGTACACACAGACACACAAACATGGAGGTTGTGCCACGCACCTGTCTTTTGTTAAGTTGCAGAAAAAGGGGTAGGGGGTTGTTCCCAAGCAGGATCACGAACAAGGGCATCTTGACACTTTATATATGAAGTCTAAACTGGAATTGTAGCAAAATATATCGTCACTTTAAAATATCACTAATATTTGGGGCACTTAAGTTTGTTTCTTTCAACCATGGTTCTGTGCGGAGTAATGCTTTGCGATGCAGTGCAGTCCTGTGTTATGCAGCTTCTGCGTTAAAATTCTTTGTTGGTGTAAGTGTGCAAACATAACTGAGTAAAATTACGTTAGTGCAGTATTCACCCAGTTTTGGACGGGATGGACGAAATGCTAAATGATCTGTTAGAAAGAAATTCTTCAAATGAAGACTATGATTAATACGTTGTTTTAGGTAACACATTTTTATAAATTCCCCAGGTTTTGTCACAGTGTGTTTAATGCTGTGATTGTTTGGTAGAAATACCTGAGCATTTTACCTCAAGCTTTAATTCGTATACTTGTATCTCACAAAGAGTATTGCTTCGGTTACAGGTTTCAATTTCCTCGTGGCATTTCCCAGATTACTACACAATCCACGGGACGCAATAAGACACTGCACACTTTCATGTCACGTTGACATGGAAGTTCAAAGTTTCACAACTGCCAGTTTCATTTGCGAAGCACTGCAGACGGCATAAATAAATACCTTGCACAGACGTAGAAAGTGTGCCTTTAAGCTGCACTGATAAGCGTTTAATTAACGCCGCTATAAAAATATTATAATCTCACATTAATCTGCTGCAACATCTTTTTAATGATGTCGAAAATTACAGAGTTATAATGTGGAAAAATAACTGCGACCAAAATGTCTTTCTTAAATATTAAAATATTGTCAAATAACGAGTACAGTACAGACGAGTACACGTAAAAAAATTACAAGTCTGAAAAATTTTCAAACGCGAGTGTGTCAATCATATTTGATGTTTGCTAGGCATTTAGATCATGTGATGTAAACGCAACTACCTGTCATTTGGCCAAAAACCTACTCTGCACACTGCCTGCCGACCCGCGAGGNTCTTTCTTAAATATTAAAATATTGTCAAATAACGAGTACAGTACAGACGAGTACACGTAAAAAAATTACAAGTCTAAAAAATTTTCAAACGCGAGTGTGTCAACCATATTTGATGTTTGCTAGGCATTTCGATCATGTGATGTAAACGCAACTACCTGTCATTTGGCCAAAAACCTACTCTGCACACTGCCTGCCGACCCGCGAGGGCCGAGCGAAAGGAAAATGAGAATCGGAGGAAATTTATACCAAACACCTGTCCTGTTCGGCCATATGCCGCGTTCCCGTAAAAGCCGTTACAAAAAAGAAATTTTCAGGGGGAGAGGGGAAATATGCACGAACCTGAACCCTGAGCAGACGCCCTAGAAACTTTCGTTTCCGGAACACCAAGTCATAACTTCTCCCATGCTGGCCGTGTCATTGTAAAAGGGAGTTATGTACTAGACTGCTGTACTTACACCAAGAAAAAATACTCATTCGATCCGACTCTGCGTTTGTTTCGACATTTGCACTCAAGTACATAGTTCTAACAAATTATAATGTTGACTGAATAAAACTTGACCAGCGATAATACAAACATTTTTAGCCTTAACATGACAGTTGAAATGAAATTTTTAGGACAATAAAACCTAATTCTAAACGAATGGTTTCCTTAAAAAAAAAGTGTATGTACGTTTGGTAGCCCCGATTCAAACAAATGTTTTGTCCCAAATAAATAGAAATTACAGTGTAGGTAAAAACTGGCAGGGCACTTACAGGCTACGTAATAATGAATCGTCATCGAGCTTCCAGCTTTTGTGGTTCGAAATATCCGAGAGCCGTCGAAAAAAATTCTGTCTAATTTCAGTTTCAATCAAATTAATTACAACTGTCGGGGCAAGGAATGAAGGGCAGCCTTCTTCACATAAACGCAAATATAGATAGACACTACAATGGGACATTTTTGCTTTTCTTCTAGAAAAACGTTTAATTTATGTTTCACTATGCGACGTAAAATAAAAAATGTATAACTGTTTCAGAGGCGAATCCAAAGAAGGCCCGAGAAGGCTTGAGCCTCCCTCACCCACCCCACCTCTTGTGATTTTACACTGAGTAAAATATGATTATGTTTGACGTCTTATTATATTGTTAATAAAGCAGAATTAATACATGCACCTAGCATAGTAACAGAAATAATACTTACACTTAGCATAGTAACAGAAATAATACTTACACTTAGCATAGTAACAGAAATAATACATACACTTAGCATAGTAACAGAAATAATACATACGTACAATTAGCATAGTAACAGAAACGTTGACGTAAGACATGGTCAAAACGTCACATTATGTTTATGAGCTAGGTATTACACAATCGTTAAACTGATTCAAGTAACGGCGAAAGAAGAATTCCCCGTGCATGTTCGTAGAAGAAATATAATGTTTTTAGGGTTTGTTGCCATATTTATAGTCGCGATGTGATTTAAAAAAAAACTTATTTCGAAATGCACAGCACCCCAGCATTCAAGTAGTTCCCTCCTTAATGTGGTTAGACCCACCACTTAATTGTTTATACATAGAATGTATAAATTTAAACAATTTTGTAACACAAAATAACGCAAAAAAAATGCTTTCAAATATGTATTAATCACTCGCCTTATCTGCATGAAATATTATTCTTTAACTGCCTCAAGTACCTCATCAAAAATGACGTCCCCAGTTGGAAGTAACGTTCGGGTAAATTTAATCTTTACTGGGAAAATGTGTTACGGTAACGTTTGCTTAAAAAGCAAGCAGAAGGATAATGTCAGTTTTTTTTTTTACCTCCCAGAGCTGGTCGAGCGAGCCGGCATTAAGCTAACATTTCGCCTAGTGCTCTATTTGGGCGGCAATATTTGCGCGGCTTCGGGCGACCTTACAAGTCTTGTATTGTTTGCCCAGCACCGACGCTATTGCTTCAGTCGGCGGTTCTGCCAACTGCCTACCATTAAAATCTCCGACTCTCTCGGACCCATGGGTACATATATTTTTTTTTTTACCGCTCTTACGAGGGAAGCTTTTACCAAATACGCCGCTGGGAAATTTTATTCACGTAACTGAAACGCGTGGAGAATTTTTGCGAAGCGGTGTTGGTGCGGGAAAAGGGGGAGGAGGGGGGGGTGCTTTATTATGGCGCGTGTTTTATTTCATGCCGTCGCTTGGAACGGCAGCCCAAAGTAAACATACGGAGATAATTAATTCTACTATTAATACGCCAGCGCATCCTTTCTGCGCACTGCGGCATTGTCGAGCTCTCATATTTAAAACCATCAAATAAAGGAAGAGAATCACTGAAATGAAACATCGGCAACTCGAACAAGCCATAAATTAATGAAGTCGGTTTTTTTTTTAAAATAATGGTTAACGAAAATATCACATCACTGATTAAAAAAAAAATTACTAGCTACTGCAATATATGCTGGTGGATTACATTATTCATAATTTTTATTTGCTGTTCGTTTTTATAATAATAATAGAGACACTCTCTGCCATATACAATGTTAATGTATTCACGGTGAAACAACCGTAAAATTTTTTTAAAAGAAAATTATATTTTTAGTAACAGGACCTGTATTCGGAATCTTAACCTAACTACAGGAGGTCATATGGTCAAGAAGTATTCGTTAATAGTTTCCAGAACAGTCGAAACGTTTTAATTTGCTATGTGAACTTATTCTCATTTTTTTAAAGATTTGCATTTTCTAACACTCCAATTTTATCCAGGAAGGCTGATCGGGTACAGATTTACTGGCATTCAAGACACCCTAGAAGTGAGTCTCATATTCACGATTGCATCGCCACCAGTTCTGCTGTTCTATATATTCCTATTTACAACCGTCCTATTGGTCCGTACACCAAACCACTTTCATTACTAGCTGGCTCTCTGCCAATGTGATGCCGAGTTCGAAGTGTCCCAATCAATTCTGCTTTCCCATGTAAAATTACGCACAACCCATCCTGCTCATTTCAGTAATTCACACTTTGAGTGTTGCTGACGTAGTACTACTTTGCATACAACCTTATGTGAAGTGCAGGCGAAGTAATATTTCCTGGCCTGTGTCTGTAAATAATGCGGATGGTGAAATATCACGGCAAACCCCATACAAATTAAATTCAGACAACATAATATTACGTCGGCCGCACTCGAAGTGTTAACTAACTTTAATGGGAAATGCCTATCTAAATATCGCACGTAATGACAGAACGCGAACACGCGGGAATATTGTATGCAGACGTTCGCCATACCTAAACAAGTAAATTTCGTTTCCGAGGCATCTGAATTCGTGTGACCTGGAGATAAACGCAGGAGCGGAGTGGAGATATTTGAGCGGCTCTTAACCTCGGGGTCTTGAGAGCCGATGAGGGCAGAGCCGGAATGCAAGGAGATATAGGCTGCTCACGTTTGAATGACCACTTTTGAAATCAGCCTTTGAAAAATGCCACTTCCCTTGACTACACATAATGGGCACGCTGACTGGCGTGCGCCCAGTGAAGTTAGTAACGATGAAAGGAAAGTAGTTCCACAACTTAACGTTGAATTCAAAGTATTATGCAAACATTTGTGAGAACTTAAACAATTAAATTTGCTTCCTGGTTTTTTTAAAATGACTATAAGTGTAAAAATTAGCAAATCTATAAAATACTTATTTTTCGAATAATTTCACAGTTTCCCTTGACCAACGCATGAATAAAGTGATAAGACCGATGGCAATGTTAGTTTTACATTTGGTGGAAGAATACAAAATGTTCATAAAAGTAGATCTTGAGCAGGGCTTTCAAAAGTGCTCAGTTTACCGTGAACAGCCTATACCCGAGAAAAACCGCCTACTAGTGGCGCGATTCTCACGTGCTAAAATCCGGCAGCGACCCCGCCGGAAATCGAACCCGGTTCGCCTTGGTGAGAGGCAAGCGCTCTAGCCACTGCGTCACCGCGGCCCCCTATCTGTAGGAAGGAACTATCCCAGCATATGCTTGTGGTGATTTAGGAAAATCGTGGAACACCGAAGTCACGATGGCTGGACCGGGGAATCGAACCCAGGACCTTCCTATACGAGTCCAGTGTGTTTCCACTTCGCCACCACGTTCTGAACTCATTAACGCTCGGCTTCACCCCTTTTTCAGAAATTCTTCATTTTCGCGTCATCATTTTCGATTCATGGTATTTACTGACAATTTACGACTACCCAGTGTACACAATTGTGTATATTACACACGCGTGGGCAATCTTTGGTACGTACTGTACACTGCGAAGGTCAATGACTAATGATCTTAACTGTGGGTAAATTATTCGCAAGCCGTCTTACTGGTATAGGTCATAATTGGCTCATATAACTGTAGCAGAACATACAGCCTACAGCTCATTGGCTGTGACAACGAAGCAAGTGTTGCGTCGAGTAAACGGCGTTGGGCCCCAAAAAAATTAATAATTTATTTTTGTACCAAACATTGTTCAACTTGTACAAATTATATTTAATGACAATTTCCTTTAATAAAAAAATTGAACACATGATATTTTTTGAATAATTAAATGTCAAATACAGTTTTTTTTTCCTGTTTTTCTGCAGCCATAATAACAAATACTAAGTAAGTTGTACAAATGAAAAAATTTACAAACTAAACTAATGCCATGGGCTACCGTGAGACATATATGTAATCACCAAAACAATTCACGCATTAAAAATAAGTTAGAAATATGCAAATATTTCTTTATATTAAACCATCTTTTTTTCATATATGTGGTTTGTTATTCGGTGATGACTTATATGTCACTCGGTAGCCCATGGCATTAGTTTAGTTTGTAATTTTTTTCATTTGTATAATTTAGTTAGTATTTGTTATTACAGCTACTGAAAAACACAAAAAAAAAAATTTAATTTGACATCAAATTATCCAAAAAATATAAAGTGTAAAATTTTTTTATTCGAGAAAAATGTCATCACATATAACGCACACAAGTCGAACAATGTTTGGTACAAAATTAAAATTATTCATTTTTTTGGGGTTCAGCGCCCTTTAGTACAGCACGCATCATAACATATTTTGTTTGCAACACCCGAAACCGTAAATTAAAGAGGGTCTAAAAGGGTTATAGAAAATTCACATTTAACGAGTAGTTTAATATTTTTGTGCGTAATTTTAATTGTGTGTTATCTGCCGGCTGCAAAAGTCGAGAACTTCTTAATCAAATATAAGTATATTCTCGACTTTTTACAACAAGCTGATTACACACAACTGAAATTATGCATCAAAATATCAAACCACTCGTAAAATGTAAATGTTGTATAATCGTACGTTGTAAGTAATTACTATGAATTCGAAATTATAACGCGAAAACGAAGAATTTCAGCAAAAGGGGTGAAGCCGAATCTTAAGGAAAATTGGCGACAGATGATGTGGGTGCAGCATAGGGTGTCCACGGTAAAGTTAGCACTTTTGAAAACCCTGCTTAAGATCTGATTTTCTGCCCATTGTGTGTTCCTTCCACAAGCACACGTAAAACCGGGATTGCCATTGGCCTGGTCACTTTGTTCATACATTGGTCAAGCGAAACTGTGAAATCATTGACTACGTAAATAATTTATTATTGGTCAGTTCTTACTCTCATAAGCATTAAAAAGAACAGTAATCAAAAGGAAATAATTTTATTATTCACAAATTTAATAATTGCTCTTTTAATATGACACTAAGACACGGAACTACTTTCTCTGCGTTGTTGCCAACTTTACTGCGCACATACCACTAAATGCAATTCATTAAAACACACGCAGTAATGGTTAGAACCATTTTTCGGAGGTTAATTTCAAAAGTGTTCAGTTTTCCGTGAACCGGCTATAGTTAATATAAAAATGTTACTGTTTTTAGAAATATCTGCACTCAAGTACAATCACTTTACAAATAAGCGTTAGAGAATAAAGGGGTTTACACAACTGAAAACTTCAGCAGTAAACTGTAAGATTTGACAGTGAGTAGGAACCTCCCAAAACTTCAGCATACACAACAGCGATTCATTTATATTTGCCTGCTGCTAAAAACAACTGCAAAATATTGAAAGAAAAAAAAATTTCAATTTTTATTTCAAACGAAACAATTTGAAGATGCGTTTTTATTTTATACATAGATTTTGTTAGGTTACTGTTCACTGCCAAAGTATACTTATTGCTTAAGTTTTCGATTGTGTAAACCTATATATTTTAAGAGTTGCTGTATGAACTTGCGTATGCAGGATGGCTACACAGAACGTAAAACAAAATGCCTTGACTTTTCCAAGATTTCCCTGTCTTCATCATATTTTTTCCTCGCCTATGCCACTGCAATGAAACTAATTTTTTTTGTAGACTTTTATTCAGTCGAAGCCTTGCACATTAATAAAAACTCGCCTATGCCACTGCAGTTAAATTCATTTTTTGTAGACTTTTATTCAGTCGAAGCCTTGCAAATTAATAAAAAAATTTCCAAACAAAAGATTGTAATTTCTTAAACAGTCATGTAGTAAGTGCATTTATGGTACAAAAGTATGTAAACAAAATAAGTATTGTAATAGTCATTTCACTCTCAATATTTGTTTTCCGAGTTTTGTTGTTCGAATTATATTTCTTGCTTGAAAATAATTGTTTTGGGCATTGATAACATAAGGCTGAAATAAATAAAATGCAATTTTGTAAAAAGTATGGAAATAACACAACCACACCAACTACTATAGTCCAAAAAATTCCCGTGTTTTGAGAATTTTCACTGTCGCGGTACTCCACCAGGAGACTTTAAAATATTTGTTGAAATCTCACAAAAGTCGACACTCAAATTCACCGTCCGACATTCAAGACCATTGAGTGCAAAGTGGTATAGGATAGGGCCAAAGCAGAGTGTAATAGATTATGTTTTTTGCCTATTTTGCAATAAAATTAGTGTAACATTCATTCCAATGCTTATTAAAAGCTGTTCACGGTATCTCTCAACTTTTCTGAAGCCCTGCCGAAGTTCTTCTTCCAGAATAATTATCCATCCGCCTCATACAAACAAAGCTTAACCAAATAAATAAAATTACACCGAAGGGACAACGCACCGGATTCGTGCGCACTGATTGCCATTTTGTTTTGCAGAAGTACTATTTCTTACTATGCGTTACCAACACACCTATTTTCTCCTTGTCTTTCTTTAATCATATTAATTAAACGTTAAATGTTATAATTTATAGATTGAATGTAGGTGAAAGTTTAATTTAACTAAAAATAAGGTAATTTAGTATTAATACATGCGTAAAACGCTTGAGATACATAGCGTATTTAGAAAACAATCGAACACGTGACACGCGGGGTTATTTTTCGAAGGCTTGATTCAAAAAGTGTGAAGAAACCGCGAATGGACTATACAAGCTACTGAATGAAAATCGTAAGCTATACAAATTCAGCCGAGCAGACTGCGTAACGTAATGTGATCCTTCAATGTAAGAAATACGTTTCATTTGCACATTTTCAAACATAATTTCACTGGAACCTCAAGACATGATAAATATGTCCACCGTCACCTACAAAATGAAAGATTTACATATTAAGCAGATACATCAAGCAAGACAACACGGTTAATTAATTATAGCTGCACTTCTGATGCTGCTACAAATACTGTAAACCACTGAAATACACCACTTGCAACACATTGCATGGGAATTCATCAAATGCCCTTTTCACAAAGACACCAATGACAGGAGTCCCAACAATTTTCAATAGGAGAATTATAAATGGTTAATTAAAACATTTAACAAGCACGACAATTCCCTGACCTCTCAGAAAATTTCCAGAAATGTTCCTGTTTTCCCTGAATAATTAAAATGCCCTTACTTTTCCCTGTCTGTAGCCAACCTGTTGTGTATGTATAAACGTATGTATTAATGTATGTATGTGCGTATAATATAATGTTCAGTAAAAATTACATAAACTAACAACTGACTGGGGTTATACGTAAACTAACGTTGAAAAAGTATTAGGAAATGTAGCTCTCATGAGTATTGTAATGTTTAAAGCCTACTACTGAATTTGATATAATTTTATTTTATGTAAGTTTGGCTAATGAATAAACAGTAATCAGGTACATGGATCTGTTAACTTTTGTCTTTTGCAGAAGTGCAGTTAGTGGACAAAACATTAAACAAGAATTATAGTCCATTAGCAGTTGCTTGCCACTTTTCTGAATCTCTGCTAAAGTTCTACTTCCAGGATATTCCTCCGCCTCTATAAAATTACACCAAAGCGACAGCGCATCGCATTCATGCGCGCTCAGTTCAATAATTTTTGCATAAGAACTATTCCCTACTAGGGATTACCAACACACCTATTTTCTCCGTGTTTTTATTCATATTAATTATAAATGTAATATTTTAAATAAAAATAAGTAGAAGTACAATTTAACCAAAAATTACATACGTTCATGTTGGCAGAAGAATAAAACGTTTATGATACATGGAATAACTGGGAAACAACCAAACACAGCGTACATGGGATGATTTTTCAAAGGTTTATTGGTTCAAAAATTGTTAAGAAACCGAGGATAGACTATAGCTTCTTAAAACGTGTCCGACGTACCCTAAACCAACTAAACGCCCGTTTCTGAAGAGAGAAGGTTTTGAAAGGGAATACTAACTTTAATAATATGTCTGTTTACACTTATCTGATAATATCAAGAATTCAAATAAAAAACTTTAGGTTATCCTTAATGTGTTACGCATAATAAATGCGGCATTTTTTTTAAATAGCTCCATACCTTTTGCTAATTTAACAAACTAACATTTTCTACTACTGTGAATCATTTTACACACAGACAACATAATATAGAACGAGAAATGAATAATTGTTTTAATTACTTGTTTAATTTGTTTATCGCAATGCAGCAACAGACTTACAGGGCAGTGGTCACTTCGGCATTTAAAAATCACGCACACACGCGCCAGTTTCCTACGGAAATTTAAACCCCGCAGCCTCTCACTGAAAAAAAAAAAAAAAAAAAAACGCTGATCCCCAACTTTGTGAGCGAAGAAGGTTATTTTATACAGAACGTCCTTCTCATATAATTCTTCATTTGCAATTCAAGGAAATAATCCGTCTGAGTCACAAACGGATGAATAAGTTCGCTCGTGGCAAAAAGGATCAGCATGAATGACGATGAAAAATCGTCGCGTTTCGCCGAAGGAATTTTTTTTTCACAGCACTTGTCATTCGTATTTATACTACGGTCTTCTGTGAGCATATATATATATATATATATATATATATATATATATATATATATATGTGTGTGTGTGTGTGTGTGTTGTGTCCGTTTGTTCGGACACGTATAACTCCCGAAAAAATCAACTGATTTTCATTCTGTTTTTTTTATAAACCTTCCTTTCGTTCCCACGAATGTTTGTACACCTTTCTTTTTTTTTTATCTGTATTACCTCCAAAGGTACTAACATCTGCAAAAAGCTAATTTTCGCCATGCTTTCGCGTCAGGAAGCGCCTTTGTTGACAGCTGTCAGTTTGAACATTTCAGTTCGTTGTTCTCATGTTCTCAATGTTTTTTTCGATTGTTTTCAGAATGCCACGAAAATGAAGCGGTATATTATACACCAGAATTTCTAAATTCGCTTGATGTTCCGGGATTGCCTCCACATATGTTAAAATTGAAAATAGGAGTGCAAGTCATTTTACTTCGTGACGTCAATCCACCAAAATTTTGCAACGGCACACGCTTTGCAATAAAAATAAATGTTGGGCAATACTATAGAAGCTACCATCTTGAAAGGTGCTTCCAAAGGAGAAGATGTGCTTCTTACCAGAATTCCATTTATTCCATCAGAAATTCCCTTTCACTTTAAAAGAACACAGTTTCCAGTCAGATTGACGTTTGCAATGACAATAAATAAAGCTCAGGGGCAGTCCTTGCAAATGTGCGGAATAGATTTAGAAACAGAATGTTTTTCACACGGCCTATTGTATGTGTCGTGTTCTGGAGTAGGAAAATCATCCAACTTATTCACACGCGCGGAAGATGGTAAAACTAAAAACATTGTATACAAACAAGTACTTCAATAATAAAGATTTTTAAAATAAATATACTTCTTTCAATTAATTTCACAGAAATTAATAGAACCAAAATATTTTGTGTTACAGCAACGCGTGGCCGGGTAAGCTAGTGTGTATATGTGTGTGTGTGTGTGTATATATATATATATTGCGCTTGTATCTCCAAGTACCTATGTGTAGCTCAGAAAATAAACCGCCCTTCCAAATCTACCGTAAAGGAAACGTTTCTCGGTGACGTGCTATAGTAACAAATTTTCACTAGTTCTTTCACACTGGAAGTAAAA
The DNA here is from genome assembly GCA_002778355.1 of Clitarchus hookeri. Taxonomy (NCBI): domain Eukaryota; kingdom Metazoa; phylum Arthropoda; class Insecta; order Phasmatodea; family Phasmatidae; genus Clitarchus; species Clitarchus hookeri. The sequence continues at coordinate 775,911 of NQII01000943.1, forward strand.
ATTAACAAAGAAAAAGTGATCTTTCCTCAAGGATGATGTCCAGTAAACTTCAGTAAAGGATGTACAGGTTTAACTGAGCACTTTTGAAATCAACCTTTGAGCAATGTCAGTGTCCCTACCTGCATATATTGTAACTAATAAACTGGCCGGCACGCGCCCAGCAAAGTTGGTAACGACAGAGGTAAAATAGTTCCATGCCTTAACGTTGGATTAAATGTGCTAGGAAAACATCTGTGAATACTGGAATGGTTTCTTTTGCTACCTGTTTTTTCAATGTATTTAGGTGTAAGAATAAGCAAATTTATAAATATTTTATTTTCTAATAATTTTACAGTTTTACTTGTTGGACGAATAAATAAAGTGATAAGGCCTATGGCAATGCACTTACAGGTAGATCTTCAGCAGGGAGGGGCCGCGGTGGTGTGGTGGTTAGACAACTCGCCTCCCACCAAGGCGAACCGGGTTCGATTCCCGGCGAGGCCGCTCACCGATTTTCACATGTGGGAATCGTGCCGGACGATGCCGCTGGTCGGCGGGTTTTCTCGGGGATCTCCCGTTTCACCCCCCTCGCAATCCGGCGCTGCTCCATACTCACTTCACCCTACTTCACCCTCGTTGGCTCTCAAGTCCTCGATGTTAAGAGCCACCCAAATCTCTCCAATCCCCTTAAGCAGGATTTTCAAAAGTGCTCAGTTTGTTGTCAACAGTCTATACTTCCAGGGTCATGCTATGGTGTAACTCGCGAAAAGCTACCTTAATGATTTTTTTTTACTTTGAAAACAAAACTCGCATGTATACAGATTTATTGTTTGGCTAGTGTTTAACAGAATCTATGAAGAAGACAATTTTTTTCTTGTAACCGTTGTAAATTCATTAAAGGACCTCGGACGTTGGAGGGGGGGGGGTGGTGATCAAACCCGGCATCCCAATACTACAGTGAATATAAGTATAGTGAAATACAAAGATAAAATAATGCTCAGAAGACCAAAACATGTCGGGCGAGTCGGGATAGATCATTGCCGCTTCACCAAGGATTGGGGTTGTTCAGTTCAATAGTGAAAGCGGCCGAGTGTGGTTGGGCGGGAGCTGCTCCGCCCACGAATATTACATATCGTAAAAAAAAGTCAGTCGCGCAGTGAGGTATTTAACAGCGCGGTAGTATAGAGAGAAATGTTATCAGGTTGGTATATGTAGCGCCAGCAGTGTCACGTAGTTTCCCTCCCTCCAGTGGCAGGCGCTTGGGAGTGACAACCCCTGCACTTCCCCCACTACCTTCCCTCCCTCAGAGCTGCGCGAAGATTATTTTCTCATTTGAACGTAACTATACACAAATACGGAACGGCGTGGTACGGTTCCTGTGATGTGGGCGTACCCATTATCTTATTGGCTGCACAACTTACTGGAAGTGGTGCTCGTGTCTGATTAGCTCCTGCGTTGCTGTGAAAGTTATCCCACTGGCTGGTCTGCCGGCTGGCAAGTAAGTTACCAGGCGCTGATTGGCGAACGACGTTCCGACATGCCACTGGCCGGCGACGCCATTTTGGCGGGGTGTGCGGCTGGGGTTCATGGAATAAGCGGGCTGTAGTTACTCTCTGCCAGTGCCTGGAAGAATGTGACTTTCGGAAAATTTTTTTCGGTGACAGGCAATAAATACTTCAGTCACGTATACAGTGCTCCCTCCTTCCGTGATTGGACCACGACGGTTTTTACACGCCCTGGGCCCTATTTCATTAAACTACAGTTTTCACAAGTCACAAGTGAATTCTCATCTGAATTGTGGGGCCGCGGTGGCGTAATGGTCAGACCACTCGCCTCCCACCAAAGCGAACAGGTTCGATTCCCAGACATCCGCACTTGGGGATAGTGCCGAACTATGCCGCTTGTCGGCGGGTGATCTCTGAGATCTTCATGCGGCCACGGTGGCCGAGTGGTTAGCCCACTAATCCCCCCCCCCCTTAACACGAGCCGGGTTCGATTCCCGGCCGGATCACTCCCGGATTTTAAGATGCCGCTTGTAGGCGGGTTTTATGGGGGGATCTCCCCCGCCCTTGCATTCCGGCGCTGCTCCAGTCTCACTTCATTTCACCATCGTCGGCTCTCAAGACCTCTTGTTAAGAGTGGTAGAAATCTCTCCAATATTTTAACTTTTAAGAAAAGCTTTATGACATAAGCCATAGAACATCTTACAAGTACAGTATATGAAAATATTTGTGTAGAAATAACAAAGTGTTGGATACTGAGTTTTGCTACTACATTTATCTGTAAGTCGTGGTGTGTGTGTGTATATATATATATATATATATATATATATATATATATATATATATATACCGTTGGTTTCTACTACAACCACATAAATAACTTTTACAATTTCTCTTGAAGTTAATGCATTTAAACTGTTGCTAAATGTTACAAACACGTGGCGCCACTTTTCGACGTTTGGAAGAATATGCGTAAATGGAGTGTATAATCGAACTGTCACAGAAACGAAAAATGTCCTGATTGTAGTGACGAAGAAAGCTTCGCGTGAACTCGGCATTGTTCGTCCCCGAAACCCGAAGCTTCAGGAAATGCGGAGACTTCACGTATTTCGTATTTACGGAGCTCAGCTTCGTTTTTTCATTACTAATCGCGTTCCCGTAGATACATCTACCGTACATTTCCGTGAATAATAGAATAACGAAGCAGTTATACAGCTCGGCGTTTATGATGTTCAGGCGAAACTCGCGTACGTGGCACATTTTAAGTTATTGAGTTGCTGACCGACGACTCGACGGCGTGTGATGTGTTCGCTCTGCGTCTGTGGCCGCGACCACGTCACGCGCTGCAGGCGAGACTGTTGACGGCCGTCCGTCTACGCCCGGGGACAGCAGACAGCTACGCGAGTAGACTTCCCGACGAGCCCGTGGACCGTGCACCGCTGTTTCCGACACCGCGACGTTGATGTGGAGTACGCGGGGGTGGTTAATGGCCCCAGCTAACCATCCCCGGGTCGCACGACTGCCATAACAAAAGCAATAACAACAGCATGGCATTTTCGGCCCACTGGGTTCTGGGTTCAGTGAACCACGGATATGTGCTTATTTTTTTATATTTTAGAGTTCTGCCTGCCACTGCGTTGCAGAGTGTTTGAAATGCTGTTTTTTTTAAAGAAACTATTAAACGTGCCGAGGAAGGAATGGTACTTTAAAGTTACCCCGCATGCTGTAAATGTTATTTTGGAGCCCTTTAATATACTTAAAAATTACTTTTTCAGACTGCCTATCTTGTCTTAAAACATACTAGCCGGACACGAGCCAAACTACGATAGGAGTCTGTATTGAAGTTTGCTACAGACTTTTCATCAATAGAAGAATAGGGTCAACGCTGAACGTCCCAATACGCGCAGTGCGTAAGAGACCACTGCACGTCAGTCCATAGCCTTGCGCTTAGATGCGTTGGCGTACTTGATGCGCGAGGCAGTGTCGCCCTTATCGCTCCTGCGCCTCTCGACCTCAAAGCTTCAGGTAGACGGAAGCCTTAATATTTGATGCCGCGAGTTAACTACCGTGGCTAAGGGCGTGTGACGTCGCCGTTGCATTTCCGCGACTTCAAAGGAATTGCGGCCCCGTCCCGGACCACAGAGACGAAATAGCGCGGCGGTTCCTTTGATGTGGGCATATCCGTTCTCTGATTGGCTGCGCGAGGTTCTGGGAACGGGTCTTGCGTGTCATTGGTTACAGCATGCTACGAAATGTTCGATATTAGCTGGTAGGTAGGTTGGCAGGCGCTGATTGGAGAACTGCGTCAAAAGGTTTTACTGGTCGGTGACGCCATTTTGGTGGCGTGTGCGGCTGGAGTTCGCGCTATAAGCGTCAGTTTCACCTCTGAATTCTTAAGGGGGAAGTATCCACGCCATCTTGGATTTACGTATTTTCCTCCATAACTTAATTTTCGTAGTCATCGATATTTAAAAACCAAGATAGTCAAGGCATAGTGAACATCTTAACAGTTGTTTCGAAATCAAACTTATTTTTCTCACATGATCAGTTTCACGTCTGTAACCGTAATCAAATATTATCCAATTATGTAATAACGTCAATCCCACACGAGAAAATACAGGTACAATTAAAACCTTACACATTTAATAAAAAATTCGTTAAGTGGTCCTCTGTATCATATTTAGTTTAGAATTTTCGTGTCTGGTCATACATTTCCATTATGAAGATTTGTAAGGAAAATCGAAGACGGAATGGATACTACCCCGTTAAGTACTATGTTCCTTGGAGAAAGGTCGACTTGGAAAGCTTTACCCGCGCTTTTCTGGCGCAGGCTGAGTCTCTGAATGTTTTATTTAAACCTCGCGGCAGAGGAGATTGCCTGCTACGCGTCGCCGCCAGGTCCATGCGTCTTGCCTAACAACCTGGAGCAACTGGTGAGGGCACGGCTCACCGCATTTGTCTTTCGTTGCTGGGTCGCTCTCGCATTTAGGTGAACCGCGGATGCAAACACGCCGAGTGTAATTTTCTTGGTGTTGTTGTAAGTGGGACTGATCCAGTCCTTGCAGCTTAAGGTGGCCGCCTGGTTGAAGGAATCTTGCACGTCTGAGGCCTATAAGCGTGGGAGCGCTAGGGGCGACCGAAACATGCGCATCAACTCTCTCATCGCCTCTACGCGCAAAGCACTGAACTGGCGTGCAGTCTTGCCGTCGATAACGCGTCTCTATGAGACTTTCAGCGGAGACCCTACCATTTTATGACGCAATAATAAAAATAAAGGTTTGATGCACGTCTCTATTCCTTTTTTAATGTTTTGTACCGGAATGTTCATACCTAAAAATGACCGTGAAAACACCCGTTTGAGCCATTTTCACTACCACAAAAACCTGCCTTAGAGAGAAATGGAGGAACTGAAAAACTTGTACAGACGCGTAACATTTCTTAAATGCTATTCGTAAGTAGACCTCACTCAGACACTTTGAAGGGTTTTTTTAAGATGTTTTCTGCTAGAGCTTTACGCACTGTTCGGCGGCCTACCCTTAAATATCGAGTGAAATATACAACGTGTAACTAAAAATCTCCGACACACTCAGATAGGTGATTCCTGCCGAAAATATAAGATGAAAATGCACGTATCATTTTCCCTAGAAATAATTATTAGGGGAACTATGCACCCCCAAACATTAAATTTTTGAAATTATTTCCGTTACAATATCAGGAATTACTTGCGATTAGGCAAAAAAAAGATTGATAGTGTTTTGTGAAAAATAGATTTTACACCTGTGGAAATGTGGTAATTAATATTATTCTCCTTCATCAGAAAAATAGGAGTGCTAATTCGTAAAAAAACGCAGGGTGGCAAATCCTATTTTCCTGATGAAGGGGATGATATTACCAACTACATTTTTACAGGGGAATTATCCCCATTCTACTAAACACTGCTCACCGATTTGTTGCTTCATCGCAAGTAGTTCCTGATATTTGTGACGAAAATCATTTCAAAACTTAGAATTTTGGGGGCGCATAGTTCCCCTAATAATCACTTTAGGGGTAAACGGTGCATACATTTTCTTCTTATATTTTCGTCAGGAATCACCTCGCGGAGTTTGTCGGTGATTTTTAGCTACACGTTGTATATGTTATCGCTATAAACGTCTATTAAAGCGCGCATTATTATTTTTAACAAGCGTAAATAAACCAAGAAAAAATAAGATTGTGTGTTGTTAAACTATCCTAAAAAAAAATGTCTGTTGTTTCAATTGATAATAATGTGCTGTTAACGAAAACATTTCACGTGACCAATTAAAATATTAACATTACTGTCAAACTCTGCCGCAACTACCTGTCGTAGCGTAACTCACAGACGAAACTTACATTAATTAATTTCTGAAATTGGTACAAACACTCAAGACTGGTTCGTAATTTCAACCCGCAACTATACCTTAGGAACCTCGTCTGTGGAAGTCAGCATTTAGTAAAATATATTTACTGTAGAATTTAATGCGTAGGAAACTTCCCAGCTTTGTATAATAGCGAAACGACGCTAAACATTCCATATTTGTAGCCAGATATGTGGTATTGCAGCACTTCCATACGATATGTGGGTTAAAAACTTCCAATTCAGCTTAGGTAGTTTACCATAATTTTTTTTTTAATGAATAGAAGATAGATCTGACGCAAACCCGACAAATTCTGTCGTCCGATCAGCAGTTTTGGATCAGAAAAGATTTACGTACATTTCCATCGTGTCATGCGGCACGACGCAATTTAATGACAATCTCACCCTTATTGTATTTCACTCGTAACAATAACAAATTTTACTTTGTATGCCTTAGCTGTAACATCTTTATCACCATCACGTATTTCAAATTTCCCGACTGCCCTCGGCCTTTGAAACTTGCCTAGTTAATCAGCGCTTCCTGAATGATTCCGGAAAAATTTCACTCTTGACCCTGTATGACACGATGGAAGATTCCTTGAACGATTCCATGCAAGCATGCATGGCCGCTTGTATGGATGGTTCTATGGAAGATATGGCCATCTGCTGGCTGTTTTCATGCACGTTTTCATAATTGGTCGTGTACAATTTTCGATTAAAGGTTTCCTACAAAGTTGAAAGTTTAGCCAATCAGAGAGAGAGAGAGAGGGTGGTAGAGCCATTTCGTTTATTTTGTTTTGAGAAACACGAATGAATAGAAAACAAAATAACCACGAAAATGTATTATTGATTCTAAAACAGTATTGTGTGAAAATTATGGCAAACATTCGTGTTTTCTAACGCAAAACTTCAAGTTATAACAAAAATACATGCATAAACGCATAATGCTGAAGTCATGAGTGAAAGTTGTTCCTGGTCCACAGTTGCAGAAGTAAAATCATTAAGAATGCATTCGTCTTTACTTGCACGGCAACAAGTGTCGTTGGATAGGTTATTCCAAAGAACCCTCCATAACTGCTTGCATGCAGGCTCGTGTAACAGGTCTCGTGGAAGATTTCGCCCGAGCTTGTACGGAAACTTTTATAGGGCATACAGGCTTCAGTGTTGCGTCAGTTAACTGTCGGGATATAAATACAAGCAGTCACGCTGAGAATTTAAATGTGGTGTCGTGCTTGCGGGTTTTGTCGTGTCGTGCCGTGCTTGTCGGGTCTACGTGACTCCGGCACGACAAATGATAACGGTCGCGAAAGCCTGCGATTTATTTTAGTTAAAAAAAAAATATAGGAGGAGAACGGGTACACAGACACCAAACGTGAGACAGGGTTCTAAAGCGTGTGCACGATCGTTTTCGAACCTTTTTCTAGCGAACAAACTACGCCTTCGGAGGAAATGATCAGCAATCAGCGGTTCACGGTAATTAACGCCCGGCGCACCGCACAGCTATCAACTATGAGGCGTGCATTGACACAGCGGAACATTAGCCGAAGGAGATAATGCGGTGAGACCCATTGCTCGCGAGCATTCACGATGCAGATAATCCGGCTCCCATTGTTTGCCCCTGCACGCACACTTCCCGTGCGAAGGGCTCTGGGTTAGAATATCTGCTAACGCACGGTGACGCACTGTGATCGAAGATCAGTGATATCATTTAGTGAAATAGTAATCACTTAGACCGTGGCCAATCAGACGAACTAACGAGGAATGAGTGTCACGGTGTAATGTCATTGAGATACGCCATCAGGCGTGCTGTTATTTTATTCCCGTTCACTCGTGCTTAAGATGAAATCTGTGATAATTTTGCACAGAATAAATTACATTAAAAGTGTCTGTGTTGATACTAACCAAATTCTTTTAATTTATAATCCATAAACATTTTTGAGGAGGGTGGGGTTGTATCTCAGCCCCAAAACATACAGTACATCACGCGTTTGCGAAGTAACAACTCTACCTATTATCCTTTTAACCCACTTAAAGTCGGGAAAAAAATACAGAGGGCAAAAAAAAAAAAAGCAGTCGTTTCATTACATAAAAATACTTGATGCTTTGGAAATGTAAGTGTATTCACATTCGCAGAGTACAGTAGGTCACGGGGGCCGATCACAGCTCCAAATTTTTCAGCCAGGATGAGGGTTCCCCTCCCCACTTCCCCCTCCAAAAAAACACCTGAATTGATATACGGTAGTCTAAAACTACTTCAGTTTGTAACAAATATTTATAACTTATTTTAAACTAACTGCTTCTTTATTTTTAAAATATATTTTCTTTATATATTTTTTATCTAATCAAAAACAAAAATATGCAATAGATTTTATTTAAAATTTCAGAAATAAAATGTCTACAGTAAGGAGAGTGAGAAAAAAGAGAGGGAATGATGAGATTGATATTAACGTAAGTGTGATAATAAGGTATGAGATTTTCTCCCATTCTGAAAACAATAAGTCGGCATCTGTGTGTTTACAGTGCATTTAAACCACCTTGTGTATTTTAAAACCCAACCTGCTCACAAGAATCCGCCATTTTACAATGCCGCGAGGTGACCTTTAAATATAATGTATATGTTTTTCGTGTAATGTTGACTGTTAGAAGTAGGCCTCAGGCTAAATAAATAGGTGGCCCGGGCTCGGTTCACGGCGGACGTCGTTGGTAGTGAGAGGGGTTTTCTAGGGGTGCTTTCCGTAGCCTCCATCTCTTTGCGTCCATTCTCCCTGCTGCCTTGAGCTTTAGGTGTTCCATTCTTCTTGCTGCCTGGAGCTTTAGGTGTTCCATTCTCCTTGCTGCCTGGAGCTTTAGGTGTTCCATTCTCCTTGCTGCCTGGAGCTTTAGGTGTTCCATTCTCCTTGCTGCCTGGAGCTTTAGGTGTTCCATTCTCCGTGCTGCCTGGAGCTTCAGGTGTTCCATTCTCCTTGCTGCCTGGAGCTTTAGGTTTTCCATTATCCTTGCTGCCTGGAGCTTTAGGTGTTCCATTCTCCTTGCTGCCTGGAGCTTTAGGTGTTCCATTCTCCTTGCTGCCTGGAGCTTTAGGTGTTCCATTCTCCTTGCTGCCTGGAGCTTTAGGTGTTCCATTCTCCTTGCTGCCTGGAGCTTTAGGTGTTCCATTCTCCTTGCTGCCTGGAGCTTTAGGTGTTCCATTCTCCTTGCTGCCTGGAGCTTCAGGTGTTCCATTCTCCTTGCTGCCTGGAGCTTTAGGTGTTCCGTTATCCTTGCTGCCTGGAGCCTTAGGTGTGCTCCATTGGCAGGTTGCCGTTTCCGCACTGAGAGAAAGGTTTGTTATCGCCTGCAATATGGTGAAACAAATATGTAGTTGTTCCAACAAAATAACACAACTTGAAAATTAACGAATTATTTTATTCGTCTAACAAAATACTCGTTTGAGATGACAAAAGCTCTGTGTTGGACCAAAATAATTTGACAGTCAACAAGGTATTTATTTGAATAAAATGTATGTAGTATAAAAAAAAGATTATATATCCAAATAAACCTTTATCTCAATGTGTCAGCGTCCTATCATCTTACAAGATTTGACGCTGCCTTCAGGGGACAATGACGTGAGATTAGTTTCTCTGTTAGTACTGAATTTACTAATTCCGCAACTACCCAAACGATTTAAATAAAACAATTTACAATCTGTATTGTTATAACTACCTGGATATGGTAAGTTACGTGAAAGTATGGGGATGGGGGGGGGGCCTTAATTCAACAAAAAAGCTAAACTAGATTTTATTATTTCTACAATAATACAAGGGGCCACGGTGGTTTAGAGGTTAGACTACTCGTCTCCCACCTAGGTGAACCGGGTTCGATTCCCGACGGGGTCGCTCCCGGACTTTCGTATGTGGGAATCGTGTCGGACGATGCCACTGGTCGGCGGGCCTTCTCGGGAATCTCCCGTTTCCCCCGCCCCTTCATTCCGGCGCTGCTTCATACTCACCTCACAAGAGCAAAAGTGAACGACTGATTAACACAATAAAAAAATTACTCAGCATCCTATCGCATTAATCAGTTTACAAATAAATTATTCATGTTAACCAAAATTATAAGGTCCAATATTCTATCAGTCAAATAACAAACTTGTCCGTCTCTCATAAACTGCACCAACGTCATGGTGGGTTAACGATAACGCAACACCCTCTCCCGGGAGCACCCTGATGACACCCGCAAAACCCCCTAGTTAGTGTTGAAAAAATTGTCAATTTTACAGAAAAGTGCTGGCAAAAAAATTCTCTAAAAGTCTCCGTAAAATGATTCGACACGTTGCTTTTACAATATATATATATATTTTTTTTAATAGGAAAGGGATTATTAACGTTTCGCGGTGTTAAAAAATTAACTTATGACCTAATTCAAACTAACACCCATACCTTGCCTAGGATTTGAACACACAACCTCCCGCACCGCAGACCGGCAGCCCACCAACCGACAGCGCCACGGGAGGTCGGCAATAAATTTTCTTTCCATTAATTTGAAAGAACTCTCCGTCAATTCACGGAACCTTTTCGTAAATTTGCTAGTTACTTTTTCAGTGCGTCCGGTTTAAAAAAAATTTGTTTTGCAAAAAAAAAAAACTACAAGTTTAAAAATGTAATTCTGGAGCGAGATTTGAACACGAATAGAAAGTTTCTGAGTTGATAACTGTTACCACTCACGACTCCTTGCGGCATCTTTGGGTATAAATACCTATGCTATTTCTATAGATGTGAATTACGGTACTCTCTCAATTTTTTATTTATGTTTGGGTTTTTTAAGTGTTGCTCTCTATTACAGGTGCCTGACGCTGCTTTCTGTTGTTTTAAGGAATAGGTCTAAGTGGCGTGTGAATTCCGTCGCAGAAACGATAATTTTTCTGGCTGCAATGGCGAAGAGAGGTTCGTGTAGAATCAGCAATATCCTTTCTCGAAACACGAAGCTAAACGAAATACGGGGACTTTCCGTATTTTTTGTATTTGCGGAGCTCAGTCTCGTCTTTCATCATTACGGATTACGTTCCCACATACTGATGCACATTTCCGTAGAAATGCCGTAGAACATACGGTAAAATTTAACAGTGCACCATTGATTTTGTAAACGGGCAACTTGATACATGTTGGACGCGTTCCCGAACGATGAGACGAATACAACTCTGTTATGGTGTTTCAATGACATTTTCATCAGCGATTCTTTATTTTAAGGTGAACGTGACTGACGGTTTTACTTTACCATGAACGTTAAATAAATGCTTATTTCTTAAAAGCATTNAAAAAATTAAAAAAAAAAAAAAAAAAAAAAAAAAAAAAACAATTACAATGTTGAATCAAATAAAGTGACATAATTTATCGCGAATTACACATAAGTTAGAGGAATGGTAAGTAATATTTTTAATTCGGCATACAAATGATTGAATCCGAAAGTCACCAGACTGCATAACAAGTGAAATTATGCAATGGACAATGATAGACATTACTTATAAAACTCAACACGTTCTGCTCGTTAAAAAAAGTGTTTGTTCCGCAAACATAACGTAAAAAAATATTTTCCTCAAGTTTCACTATGACAATGAAAATAATGTTTTATGCGCCAGTAAGCTTAAAAAAAAACTGACTCAGCCTAACATATGGGTTGACACATTTTTACAGGCACACGCACAAACTCACACATCGTTTACACCATATAGTGTGAGCTACTTTGATAAAGTACTGCAGTCGTATAAACCACAATGAAATCACTTAAACCTGATATTATTTTAGTTATACGTGTCAGCCATCAACTGTGAGCGCGTTTTGGGAGATTGTTTTACTAGCCGTGTGCATACTTAGGGAAGATTTTGTTTTAACTCGATGTATGTTGTCCTCTTTTTATTCAATTATAACAAACCGGATATGGTAGGAAATTTTTTAAACTTTTCATGCGAGGGATTGGTAGCGAGTGTTGTGTTATTCTTTGAACGCGTTAGGCGGAAACACTGACATCGGATGATCCACGTTAACCACAAAAACAAACCTCTGTGTGTACGAGATAACAGCTCGGAACAGTTGCAGAATTCTCGCTTGGATAAAAAGCCAGGTCGGAGAGTTTGGACATCAATCCATCAGGCTTATTTATTTTGTAGCTTGGATGTTTTATTTCGGATACTGTTTGTTTGCCTCTGTGCCTGTTTTTAATTGCTTTCGCGGACCGTGTGTTTTAGCTGAATTCCTCTTTCTGCTTCAGTCGTACTGATGAAATTCTAGGTCACTGCATCACGGTTAAATGAAAGTTTTTTTTAAACATTTCTTGCTCTCTTCATTCTGTCCAATTTGCATTTTTCCGCAAAAAAAAATTATAACGGCATTACACATCGACTAAATGACAATGCGTAGCAAAAATATTCTATACTTTACACAATCAATCTTTTTGGAAAATAGTTGCCAAAGATTTGCTTGTAGGTTCACAACTAAAATACAGTATCTTTGCAACATGCTGTTTTAAAAAACATACGAATTTGTTTATGTAGCTCCATGTTCACAATGAACTTGGGATCTACAACATTTGCTTGTTTAAGTTCATCATCAGCTTTACACATTCCACAGTAAGGTTTCGTGAAATTTGCTCAAACTATTTGTAAATCTACAAACATATATTTGGCAACTAGTTTCCAAAGAATTACTTGCACAAATACAAAAAAAAAAAAAAATCAGTGAATGAAATCCTATGAAAAATAAATACGTTGATATTTCATCAATTCTTGCTCGAATATATTAAATCACACGTTCGTAAATGACTTTATGTTTTTCCTCTTAAAAGTATTGCATATAAGCAGTCAGTTGGGCCAAAGGTTTTTTCCCCCAAAAAATTAATTTCAAAAACGTTCAGTTGAGTGAATGGACTTAAAAAAGGAAAACAATATCAGTTTATCTGTGCTGCGCATTTCAGTTAATTGGTTTTAAAATTGATTTTTTTTTTTTTACTGTGCGAAAGAAAACCCACTCAATTTCAAATCCCATGGTGAAATACAGCCTATGAACAAATACACATTAAAATTTTTATTGATAAACAGTTTTGATAAAAATATTTACGTGAGTTGGTTCCTCTTGAAATTATGCTTTAACAAACGGTTCACAAATTTACCACGGATCTTCGCACGTCGTAAATCGTGCCTGACGATGCCGCTTGTCGGTGAGTTTCCTCAGGTATCTAATTTTTGCTCCGCCCTTGCATTCACAATCATATTCCGGCGCTGCTCCATACTCATCTCACTTCATCGGGCTCTCAAGACCTCGTTGTTAAGAGCCGCCCAAATGTCTTCACTCACTCACTCCATGCCTTAGTTTCTTCCCGTGACCGGGTGGTCACGTGCGCTACGTCATAATGTTACGTCAGTGGAACACTGCACTGTTACTGGAAGACGTTTTACTACGGCTTCTAGAAGGTTCCTCCACGTCGGAGGCGATGGTGGCGGTTGCAGATCCCGACTATATAACGCTTCTCAAACATGACGACGGCGGACACACTGGGGAGGTCACGCGATGGGGAAAGTTTTCAATGGGAATTATAATGAGGGGAAAATAATATTGTAACTTTTAAATGTAGGGTTGTAAGTTAGGGTGCTTGAAAGTTAAGTAATTCTTTTTGTATTAACTTACATATTGAGTGAAAGCATTCCCATGCTTATTAGTGTGTTTGTAATTCATTTGAAAAGAAATAAGAAGAAGGTAGTAACTTCTAAAGCAGGGTATTTGTTTTGTGCCTACCTATATATAATTCTTATCTTGCCACGATTCATAGCATAGTCTGATATTTATTGATATTACGTTATGTAATACGGTTTAATGGCACGTTTTAATATTGAATGTGTAGCACGTTTTTAATATGGGTAAATTTTGTAAAGCATTGTAAATGAAAGGAACGAGTAATATATTATTGTATATTTTTGCCAATGTGCAATCTTTTCTGGGCGGAGGATAAAAAAAAAGTGCCCGTGAAAATATATTAGCCAAGTGAAAGTATTTCGGGATTTGTTAAGTCACCTGCGACTTTGTTGCGTGTACAAGACGTTGAGTACGAAAAAAATTATTTTATATTTGTACTTTTAAAATACAAAAACATTTCCTTGTACGATTTTAAAGATGTATTAAAGTAACTATTGGCTTATTTCAGTGTTAATTATTTAATTTCTTTACGTGAGCCAGCTTTCATTATTTGCACATGCCTAAAACCATAAAATTGTGATTTTTGACAACAGGTATTTATGCAAAATCTATGGGCCCAAAAATATGTTTTGTTAGGAAGATTAATTACGGGTTATGTCTAAATTTGAACAGTATGCGGTAAAAATATAAAATATAGTGTATTCATGGTTTTTTCAGTCTTTTTGTATCAGACCTTTGAAAAATTACCCCGTGCATGATGTGTTTCGTTATTTCATAAATATGTCATTTATCACAATCATTTTATACTTGTGTTAATATAAAAATACCTTCTTTTTGGTAAAATTGAACGTTTACTAATTTTTTATTTATAAATTACAATATTTAATTTGTAATTAACATGAATAAAATACAGGGGAAAAAAGGCGTGTTGGTATTGCCCAGTAAGAAATAGTTCTTATGAAAAATATTATTATACTTAGTGCACATGAAGGCAGTGCGCTGTCACTATGGTGTAATTTTCTAGACTCGGTCAAGCTTTCTTTGCGCGAGGCGCAGGAATATCCTGGAAGAAGGACTTCAGCAGGGCTTCAGAAAAGTTGGAAGTAACCGTGAATGGCCTATAAATATTTCATGGCCAACGCCTTTAAGAGCCACCCAGAACTCCCCATTCCACTTTTCATTTCTTATTTTACTTTGCACAACTGGGTCAAATTAATTGCTGCTGTAAAATATTAGAATATGAAATTTTGAAAATGTATTTTGCAGGGAGTACAACGCGGCTACGTGTATCCCCGCAGCGGGACAAGACCGCGCATTCACGACTCTGGTGCGTGCATGTTGGCAATACAGGAGCGAGATGCAGGCGTTGTAGCCCTCGGGCCACTCCGGAGACACGTGAGGTGGAACACGGACCAGACCCCCAGCTGTCTACTGGCTAACGACTGTTCGATGTCAACTTTTCAGTATCGATTCCAAACGTAATGACCACATAGTTAATGGGTGCGATATATTTTTCCCGGAAATTATTGAAAATCGATGGCGATATGCCGCAAATATCGCTCACACCGGTGTCGCAAATACTGTTCGTGCATAAATTTATATTTTCGAAATGCAATTATATGCATTGGTTTTTCACTGAGTGACAACAACCATTTACATTAAATGCGCCACGATATCATTACAGCTATTTCCCGAAAAAAAAAAAAAAAAATGCAAACAGCAATTTTGAAAAATTAACAATGCGCGCGATACCGGAACATAGCAACATAGCTAATATCGAAAAATCGCCAACATCACATATCGATAATATCGCGATATGCGTAGTTAGACCATATCAGAGTTGCGATATTTCAGAAATATTGTTTCGTGATCGATATATCGCCATATCGCACAGCCTTACTGCTAGCTCGCCCAGACAGCATGCAGTAGTTTCGATCCCCATCTTCGTGATTACTTCGCGTTACGTGCGTTCACGGTTACCCTCAGCGTCTTTGTGAACCACCTTTCAAAAATCTCAGTGCACACAACTGCGACCAGTAACGAAGGCGGTGAATTATGAAAAGTAGTCTTAGTCCGAGTGCAGTGTTTAAATAGCTGACAACATCCGCTTTAAATGGTTTCCTTTCGTTTCTTCGGTCTTTAAAATTATATAAATTCTAATTTTTCTAATAGTCTCACTGTTTCACATGCCAGACACTTACATATCTGTCACTTAAATCTATGGCACTGTTCATTTGTACGTGTAGCTGGAGCCACACGAAATACTGTCAACCAAAGTATATAACTATTTTAAAAATATATATATATTTTAAGGACTTATAAACCTGCAAAATATAAATTACTGGATTTGTTTAGTCACCTTCTCTACGTTGTTGCAGCAGCTTCTATCATGAAATAATTTATCGCTTTATTAAAAGAAAACAATAAGAGAGGTATCGGGAAAAACTATATAAATTATAACCTCTTTTTTTTTTTTTAATTTGAGTTCTATACTGCAGGCCTTCATCCCAGGAAAATAAAACCTTTTCCTAAATGTTCCTAATTATTTATTATAATGCGTTAAATACTTCTTAGGTATTTAAATCATGACAAGCCCTTTCAGCCTACGTTTCTTTACAGTTGCGAACGAGACACACGCATATTATGTGCATGATAATTTATGTTTCCTTATAGACTAATATTGTGCCGTAAAGCTTGTTTGAATTTATCGACTGACTACTTTAAGCCAAAAATAAATTTTAAATGATGGTTAATAGTTTATAAACTTTTGGAGGGTGAGAATATTGAAAGAGTAAAATATAACACGCATGGTTTCGAAATTACTTGTGGACGTGCGTACGCGTGTTACGTATTACACATAGCGTAAAACCTTATAAATACTTTATGCATGAACTTAATGTAAGCAAACGAAGATTTAATTGCTTATTAGCTATAGGATATAGTGCGATATTTATTATTGTTGGCAAACACCAAATGGAGAGTTACATTACAAATTTTATTCAAAGCTTCCTAAAAAAATTTTTTTTTTCTAAATACTAAATATTTCCTCTCCCTCCCCTCTGTTCTACTCTCACTGGCAAGAGTCTTTGACCTAACGGCAAAGTTGTAAATTACAGCAATAAAATATTGCAAAACAACTTTTCGGTCGTTTACCGTACATGGTGGTGAAGTTTTCAATGCCTGTTAAATATTGTTGGTCGTGATCCGACGCATTTCATAACTGCGTATTAGCATCGCAGTTGATCAGATTTGTGATTTAAACGACGGAAGGATTACATCTTGACGATAAATAAACTACGATATACCGCCTGAGTGCGCCTGTCAGCTGTCAGTAACCTTCACCGCCGCCAGCCGCGAGGAAGATTAATGGACTTCCAAAGCGGCTGGTAGCATATTACAACTCGCTCGACTCGTTCGTAAGGTTCCTCGTAATCATTCATGTCATGGAAATCGTCGAGTGGGCTGCATTCATGTTTTCTACTCGCGTTTTTCGGAAATTGTGTTAGATGGAAGACTGTACGTAAAGAGGCGATAAACAGTGACACGTGACTGAAACTATCTGGTGTTTTTTTTCTTTGAGGAATGTTTACTGCATCGGGTCGGAACGTGAGAGTATCTGCTAGTAGTTAATTCTGAGAGCAAAAGAAATATTAAATAATTTTATATCGTTTGCAAGCACTGTTCAAATTGCAGAAATAAAATAATAAAACTCCTACTAGTTTAAAAAAAACTCATTCCATAAATTCTGCGCAATCATGTAATGGAATCACAATTTTTATAGTATTGGGAAACTAATATTCGTCATCTAATTTTAGAAATTGTCGAAAATTAAAAATATGCAAAAAAAACTTGATTGCATGTACCAACTGTTTATAAATTGCAAAAAAAAAAAAAAAAAAAAAAAAAAATCAGAGTAATAACATTGAAATACCTCATGACATTCCTTTTCAAAGTAAATAATTCAATTCACGAAGTTATTATATTTGTATTACTTGTGACATCCAAAAATAATAAAATTTGGTATCTGTTATATGATTATGCAAATGTATGGAATCTTGTTTTTTTATTTTCTGGAAACAGCATTATATTGTTACACGCGGCTGCTTCGCTTCCGTGCCCTTCCCCTCTTCCCTTGGTAATTGGGGCACTCGCGTAGTCTTCAGGATGACGTCACCGGTGCCCGGTGGAGGGGACGCAGAGTTCCATCGCATGCCGCGATAACGTTAACGGAACTGACGTCACTCCCGTCTCTGAAAGAATGAAGGACTTGGGAGCCGTTGCGCGAATTTTCTGGTTATCGCCTCCGTCGGCGTGACTTGAGGTGCAAAAAAAAAAACCTCCTGCACCAATTCACCTCAGCTATATAAGCCGTGGCGTGCGCCTCATGGGGCTTAACCCTGAGACGCACATAGGTCCCGTCCCTAAACACTTTGATTAGGGTAGGTTAGTAAAAAAACGTTGGAGTCTTGTATGGCCATTAGTCCAATCAAACAGGGATTCAACCTCGGAATGAAAGTTATAAAACTGAAAATTCGCATACACATTTGTTTTGACATTCTAAAAGTTAGCTGAAAAGTCTCATAGAATCCCGTGTCCGCGTGTCACGTTATTCAAGGTCAAAGGTCGCGAAAATAGATTTTTTGTAAATATCTTGTTTCAAATGCTTCAAATGATGTTTAAATGTTATTACAAAACTTCTAGAGCATAACATTTTCTACAAGTTTTGTAGTAACTTCAAACTTCATTTGAAGCCTAGAAAACAAAATATTTACAAAAAAAAAAACAGATTTTCACGACCTTTGACCTTGAATATAGTGACACCCGGACACGAGATTCTATGAGACTTTTCAGATAACTTTTAGAATGTCAAAACAAATGTGTAAGCAAATTTTCAGCTTTCTAACTTTCATTCCGAGGTTTACCTCTTTTTTTCACCTTATTTGACTGTACTACATCAGTGGCGAGAGCGTACGATGAAGGGAGAAGACGGGCAATGGCGCATTAACCAGCGAGTGCAGCGTGCAACTGTAATCCATTCACGGCTACGTCACACTTCTCTGAAGCCCTGCTGAAGTTCTACTTCCAGGATATTCCTCCGCCTCGTGCAAACTAAGCTTAACCAAGTCTAGAAAATTACACCAAAGGACAACGCACCGAGTTCGTGCGCACTCAGTTGTAATAATATTTTGCATTAGAACTATTTCTTACTAGCCGCCACCAACACATGCGTTTTCTCACTGTTATTATTCATATTTATTATAAATGAAACATAAAATTTTTTAAATAAAGTAAAGGTAAAACTTCAATTTAACGAAAAATGAGACACTTAAATGTTAACAGAAGTATAAAACGCTTGTGATAAATAACGTATTAAGGAAATGACTAAACACGGCATAAATTGGGTGATTTTTCAAAGGTTTGATCCAAAAAGTGTGAAGAAACAGTGAATATACTATAATTAACACCTTGTTTGCACCCCCACCACGTGTGTGTTTTAATCCATTCCTTATCGGCTCCCTTAGTGCACTCAAGGCGTGATGTGCATAGATTGTTCACGTTTTAAAATATGGCCATGACGTATGCAGGACCCACATTTTCTGGTGCTCCATGCAGTTTGTTAGGGTTCTTTAATTTTGTAAACGTGTCTGCGGCCCCCTTCACGAGTATTTTTGTTGCGAAAGGTTGGGCGCAACGGGGCAGATTGTTTGAAGCTTGTAGTTTGTCTCCAAATTAATACGCGGAATTCTGCGCGTCCCGAGTTATTATCTATCCTCCGAAAGAGAACGCATTAAAAAAAATTCGATAAATCCGAGAAGTAAGTGTTTCACGGTGAAACACAAATACTTGAATAGTAACTAACGGCTCTGGTTACAATCGAATTTTGGCGTAGAGGCGACGCATTGCGTTGTGCGCATCGCGAAGGAAGCTTGCCAGGTCTCTATTTGTTTGAAACTGTCAAAGCTACGGGATACTTTTGAATTACAACTTCATTTTTATTTACTAACAGAACCAAGGCCCATTAAAACTAGCAAGTTTTACGCATCTGGTGTTTCTTTTTCTTCTTCCTTGGTGATTTAAACTTTATTACTTGTCTTTCCACTTCTAGAGATGATTCTTTATAGAAGTTTGCAAATTTCAAGAGCTGGAACATATTTTTTTTTGTGTGCACCGCGTTGTTGGCTGTCAACTTAACACAAGACCCTGCTTAAAATTATTCCCTGAACATATTGTATCTAATTATGTAAAATTAACATTGCACGGAATCTGTTACTTTATTAGTGCGTCCATCTAATGTGACTGTGAAATATATAGCAACGTAAATTATATGTCAATTATTATAGCAAATTTTAACTTCGCGAATAATCGCTCTGGACACGTGACCTCCACGAAAACCGTTCCATAAAAGTCAGAAGGTATTGTGTTTAGTAGGTATTCTTGTTATTGACTGGGCCAATCAGAAATAAGTGAATCCAAAGCTAAAGATCTGTGATTCGTGAGGATGAACCTAATACGTTTTGCCAGTTAGAACCAGGCTATAGTGAAAGTGGATCTTAGAAAAGTGTTTAGTAATACAACTATTCATTGGCTCTTTTCGTGATTGTAAACCTGGAGCTTTATTCCTCGTTTGAGACCGAGAAGCGCGGGAGCGATAAGGGCGACACTGCCACGCGCTTCAAGTGAGTCATCGCCGCTAAGCGCAAGGCTCTGAACTGGCGTGCAGTGTTCTCGTCGTGCTACGTGTATATATGGGACTTTCAGCGGTGACCCAAATTTTTTTATTGGTTTGAAACTCAGTAGGAAGGTTAAATGAAGGGCGTTTTTAAATTTTTAAAATGCGTGACTTCTTAAAATGTAATCGACAGACATGGCTTGAAGTGTATGTTCTTTTCGTAGTTCAGCATATTGGACGCACGTTTTATAGTTTCGTAAAAAAAACCTGGATTTCAAATACTGCAATGCAGTTCGAGTTCAGGCGGGCGGGCCCCTTCACGCTAGCTGCCGCTTCTTTTTTTTTTTTTTACAAGATGGCGAGCGTGCGTACGGCGAGTGGGGAGGTAGGAGCAGGAGCAATAGCTAAGTGTGCGTTATTTGGCTGGCCGCACGATGGTGCCACGGCCAGACGGAAGGGATTAGACCCACCTCGTGTGGGTTCAGAAAATTAGTTACACAATTACACAAGAAAAGAGTTATTCCTGGTCTTTCACCTCAAGAAAAACGTGGCGGTGGCCATTCCGTGTACTCAGCAGGACAATTCTACCCCCCCCCCCCCNNGGCACAGTACTTTCCGTCGCTTCTCTGTCACCATCTTAGTTCACTGCCGCACTCTAAATCTGACTCAGTGATTTCTATAGTGTTACTGAATTCGCAGTTAATGAGCTGTTATCGTCTATTCGCGGTTTCTTCACATTTTTTAAAAAATCTAACCTTTGAAAAATCACCCCAGACGGGCCATGTTTGGTTATTTGCTAAATATGTCATGTATTAAAAGCGTTTTATACTTGTGTTAACGTAAAAGTATCTTATTATTTTTATTTGAGTTAAATTTGTACTTATATTATATATAAAACATAATATTTGATTTATTCTTAATATGAATAAAACAGTGAGAAAATAGGTGTGTTAGTAATGTCTAGTAGAATACAGTTCTCATGCAAAATATTATTACACTCAGTGCGAACGAATGCGGTGCGCAGTCCATTTGGTGTAATTTTCTAGACTTTGTTAAACTTTGTTTGCACAAGGCGGATGAATATCTTGGTAGTAAAACTTTAGCAGGGCTTCAGTAAAGTTTTAAGTAACTATGAGCACTATATCTACTACTGAATCAGTGGAATGCACTGAGGTTTTACTGCCAGGCCAGTGCAATTCGCTAGTAATCAGTATAAATCACTGTTTCATCAATGAACACCAGCAACTAAAATCTTCAGTAGAATTTTACTGTTTCAAGTTAAGCAGTTTCAACAAATACGCAGTAAAATCCTCTGATTTGGGGCAGTTTTAACTATTTCGATTTTAGAGTGCAAAAATTTAGTTTCTGGTTGCCCTCCACACCTCTTAGTTCAAGAAGGTGTTGAGGATTGTCGGTTTAGTCCATTCACGGTTACTTCGAACTTTTCAGAAGCCCTGCTAATGTTCTACTTCCAGGATATTCTTCCACCTCGCACAAGCAAAGCTTAACCGAGTCTACGAAATTACACCAAAGGGACAATACACCGCTTTCGTGAGCGCTCAGTGTAATAATATTTAGAATTAGAACTATTTATTACTAGCCATTACCAACACACATCTTTTCTCCCTGTTTTACTCACATTAATTGTAAATGGAATATTATAATTTATAAATAAAATGTAAGTAAATGTTCAGTTTAACCAAACTTCGGCTACCTTTATTTTGGCATAAATATAAAACGTCTGTGATACCGGACATATTTAGGAAACAACTAAATACATTATATAGAAGTTGATTTTTTAAAGTTTTTATTCAAAAAATGTGGAGAAACTACGAATAGATTATAACGACGGGATCGAGTGCAGACGAACAAAAGTTGGCACTGATGTCGAACACAGCTATTGCAATATTCTTAGGGTATCCGAAATACGCACTGCATATTTCTGAAGAATGAGAGAGAGAGCAGTTAACAGTGTGATGAATGATTACTAGTGCAGTGTTAACCCAGGCAATACCGATTACCGTCACTGCACGGAATGAGGATTTATGTCGCCGTGCGTTCTGCGTTTCTTGCGTCACACTGCACCGGGGGAGGAGGGGAGGAACGTGATGCCATGCGTACAACGTCAGGGGGGAGGGGTGTGGGGATAAATACGCGTGGACATGCTGCCCATTTGATCATTCCTTTGTGACTCGGCGTTCTCCCGGAGGCATTTTGGCGTCGCCCCTAGGACGTGCTGGATCTCTCTCCTCCACCCCTCTCCACTTTCCGAAAATACAACCCCTTTTACCCTTTCACTCGCCGGGCGTATCATGATGTTTCGGTACCCGCGGACGGATGCGCTTGCACACGTGTGGTTCGTGTGCGAGCGCTCGCTCGGGGCCATTCCAAACACGTGTTCCCGTGTTCGCTGTTTCGCGAATCAATGAACACCGCTTCTTCCGCCGACAGTACTCAATCAAAAAAAGGTGAACGATTTTTTTCAATAGCGCAGGTACACTGGAGAGCCAAAAAAAAAAAAACTGGTATAGGCTTGCGAATGCAAATAACAGAGGTATGGAACCAACCAGAGTAACGTGATGCGGTCGGCAGCGCCTATTTAAGACAACAAGCGTCTGGCAAAGTTGCTAGATCGGTTACTGCTGCTACAATGGCAGGTTATCAAGATTTAAGTGAGTTTAAACGTGGTGTTATAGTCGGCGCACGAGAGATGGGACATAGCATCTCCGAGGTAGCGATAACATTTGGATTTTCGCGTACGACCATTTCACGAGTGTGCCGTGAATATCGGGAATCCGGTAAAACGTCAAATCTTCGACATCGCTGCGGCCGGAAAAAGATCGTGAACGAACGGGACAAACGACGACTGACGAGAATCATTAAACGTGACAGACGTGCAACCATTTCTCAAATTGGCGCAGATTTCAATGTCTCCTGCATACCTTCAGACATTAGTCGAGTCCATGCCACGTCGTATTGCGGCACTTCTGCGTGCTCGCGTGAGCCCTACACGATATTAGGCAGGTGTACCAGTTTTTTTGGCTCTTCAGTGTATATCTGGCTGAACCATTAATTGAAAACTTTTGAAAACGCGGCTCGGTGTATGTGTATTCTCTTTCTGACCGTAGCCGATTTTCCCGTAGCAATGTGTGGAAACAAATTATTCCCGCTGATTTCACGACCAGTAGCTAGGAACCATTCAAAGAGTTCCAGCAGTTGTTGAGTTGGGAGATGTGGGCGGCTCTTAACAACGAGGTCTTGAGACCCGACAAGGGTGAAATGATACACTTGAAGATTGTGACGAATGCATCGTTAAATCAAGTTTGGAGAACGCATGTAAAACATGAGCAACTACGCCTGTGAAGTTATACCAACATGTATCCTAAACTTTGTTTTACTTCGATTGTTATAAACATAACAAAATCAGCCTTGTCGTAAATGGCGTTCTTACGAACGGCTGGAGAGGCCGCGGTGGCTGAGCGGTTAGACTTCTCGTCTTCCATTAAAGCGAACCAAGTTCAATCCCCAGCCGGGTAACTCCCAGATTTTCGCAAGTGGTAATCGCGCCGGACGATGTCACTGGTCGGCGGGTTTTCTCGGGGATTTTCCGTTTCCCCCACCCTTTCATTCCCGCGTTGCTCCATCCTCACCTCACTTCACCCTCATCGGCTCTCAATATCTCGATGGTAAGAGCTATCCAAATCTCTCCACTCCACTTGAATCAAGTGTTTTCTACCAAACCTTTGCGACGCACTTCATGCACCACCTGGCGGACCCCTTAAGGGCGAAATCTTTTTCCGAAGGGTGATTATAAGGTGCTTAATTAACTGCGAACAACCTACAACGATTAAACTTTATCACTCCAGCTACAGACAATTACCAGTCGCAGGAGTCACGACAGTGTTAATTTTCCCACGAGGCGAAAGGATAAAAAATGGTTGGAAAGCAAAAAAATAAGCAGGACTTTCAAAAGCACTAAACTGAAAACAAACAACTATATGTACGGAGGCTAAAAGCGTGGGAGCGCTAGGGGCGACCGAGACATGCACATCAGCTCTCTCGTCGCCTCTACGCGCAAAGCACTGAACTGGCGTGCAGTCTCGCCGTCGATGACGCGCCTCTGTGAGACTTTAAGCGGAAACCCTACCATTTTATAACGCAATAAAAAAAATAAAGGTTTGATACGCGTCCCTACTCCTTTTTTTAATGTTTTGTGTCGGAATGTTCGTATCTAAAAATGACCGAGAAAACCTCCATTTGAGCCATATTCACTATCATAAAAACAAGCTGTAGAAAGAAATGGAGGAACTCAAAAACGTATATAGACGCGTAACGTTTCTTGAATGCTATTCGTAAGCATACCTCACTCAGGCACGTTGGACGGTTTTTAGATTACTTTCGAAGGAAAGAAGCGGCTTATGAGACCAGTTACCTGTGTGTGTGTGTGTGTGTGTGTGTGTGTGTGTGTGTGTGTGTCTGCATGTGTGTCTGTGCATGTGTCCCCTCCTTTTTTAAATTTTTGAACGCATGGACACAATTTCACCAAACTTTGTATACATAAAATACATAGTGAGGACACTTGTCTTTTAAAGTTTTCGACGACGTCATGCACTTACTTTCAAAATGGCAACCATTAACATTTCTTGGGTGATATGTCATATCTCGGGAACAATTTAACCCATTGAAACTATTTTTTTAAATACTGGCAAAGTATTGTGTAAGTATTAAATTTTGAAATAAATATTTTTGTTGTTCCACCATTTTGGAAAATAACACAAATTTAAATAATAATTATTTTACTTTATATCTCGAAAACTATTCAACCACCCAATTTGGCATGTAAGAAATACAATGGTAGTCCATGTAAATGTAAGTAATTGATTTTTATTTGTAACTTATTTTCAAAATGGCGGCCACACAAATCTTTTAATTTTATTTGGTATATCTGGCATACCATTTAACCAATTTTGACCAAATTCTGTATAGTGGAAGTACCACAAAATGACGTTTTGTCTGCAATTTTATAAGATAGCACTATGCGAACAAAATAAAGTTTTTATGTCATATCTCGGGAAACAATTGACTAATTCCTATCGAATTTGGCAAACAAGTAGTACTGCAGTAGGGGGTGTAAACTGGTATTTTTATGTAGGTCTTGCGCTGTTTTTCAAAATGGTGGCTACATAAATATTTTAGTTCAGTATTTTTTATTAACGGAGCAAATTCCAACTTAACTTTGTATGCTGGCAGTGCCTATTACATCCATCAAATTTGCGTATGCAGAGCCTCATTTCTCTGCTATTTTGTAAGATGGCCCTACCAATAAAAATAATGTTTTTATCTCATATCTCGGGAAAAAATCAACCCATTCTCACAAAATTTGGCGAAGATGTACTGTTTAGGCCATCATGTTTTTTTTTTTTTAAGTAGGCACTTATTTTCAGAATGGCGGCTGTAAAATCATTTTATTTTTTTATGCTATAAACTATTTACGAAACTATGTAATTTATTTTAACTTATATTTGTATAGTGGAAGTATACAATCAGAGAAATTTTGTCCTCCATTTATGAAGAAACCACATAAAAATTATGCTGTTTGTATGCTATGTCTCGAGGACCAATCAATCAATTCCCACCAAATGTTTCACTGGAACATTTCAAATAAATTTATACCAAATTTTTTATACCATAAATGCTACAGAAGTCTATGTAATCTTTCATGATTTAAATTGGTCATACAATAATGTCCAAAATGGCGGCATCATAAATAATTTTGTTGTGTTTGCCACATATATTAAACAGTTTAACCAAATTCAATCAAAATTTGTATGTAGACAGTATACGTACATTAAAAGCAACGTATATAAATACCCGTTTTCTGAAAATTTTGTAAAATAGCATAAAATAACAAAATTAATTTTTATGTCATATCTCAGGGACAAAAACAACTATTTACACCAAATTCTTCATACAACTAGCGCTATGGTAGGTCATGTAAACTTAAATGTTTTAAGTGTCTCAGTCACTTATTTTCAACATTATGGTACTGTGAATATTGTAGGTTAGTAAACCCTATAATTCGAAACATTAGACTGATTAAATCCGAAGTTTATGCTCCGAATCCGAACTCCATGATGCAGTGGGATGCATGCTAGTTTATGGAGAGAAATTTTCTGGGTTCGAGTCCCTGTAAGGTACGTGTATATTTGTAATTGTCTCACTAATGTTGCGTAGGTTTCTGGTTTCATTTCTAAAACATTCAGAGAGAAGCCAAGTCCTGCCTACCAACTCAGCTTTTAAGAAGTTATTTCAAAATCAATTGCACCCATGTTGAGGAAAGTAGGCTAATTAGTTATGTCAGTAACTTCTTGTTTAATAAAAATGTTTTGTGCTGGAGCTGTGCACACCGTTCGGCAGTCTACCCAGGAGACCACCTTAAGAGGAGCGGGCCCAATAATGACCGGAGATCCTGGAATTATGGGTTACGAAACAACTCTAAAAGGGCCACCTGTTTCTCGCGAAAGATTTCAGGACAAGTTGTGTTCGAAAACACTTTAGTCCAGAACCACTTTCGTCATTCGATCGTTTAAGCTGTTACGCATCGTATCTGTCTGCTTGCTAATCACGGACGGCCAGTATCGGAGAAACTTAATTCTCTACACGCGAATACAAGCGGCCATTAGCCAAAGGAAGATTGCGAGTGTTCACATAGGATATTAGAAATCTAGTCTCCGCGTAAATATTTTCGCGAAAAAGCAGGCGATCCTAGCCAATGCGGTTGGATTATGTTCAATCCAGCTCATTTGAAAAGACAGCCCCTTTACACAAGAGGAAGATGATTTACCTACTGCGCGCGCCAGTAACTGTCCTGAGTGCAGCGGCTCCGAACCACGTGACTACTTTATCTTTGAAGTTTAATGGCAATAGTGGGTTCGTGTTATCATGATGGTGTGATTGGACTGGTCGGCAATGGACACAGTCCTATCACACCATCGTAACACGTGACTACCGTTATACTCCCACATGGAGAGTCTACTCTCTATGTGGAGGGGAGGTTAGGTTAGGTTAGGTTGGAGGGGAGCCACGGGATTATTAACGAGCCCGACTATTAACTCAAAAGGCCGGGTTTCGAATCCGCTTCGCCTCAGTGGGAGGCGAGCGCTCTAGCCGCTATACCACCGCGGCCCCGTCAAATTCAAGGTTGTATACAAACGTTTCGGAGCACTTATCTACATTTAAAACAGTTATATAGTCCATTAACGGGTACTTCCAACTTTTGTGAAGCCCTGCAGAAGTTATACTTTGAGGATATTCCTCCGCCTCATGTGGACAAAGCTTAACAAGAAAACTACAGCAAAGGGAAGGCGCACTGCATTCGTGCGCACTCAGTTTAATAATATATTGCACAAAAACTATTTGTTACGAGGTATTACCAACACACATAATATTTCCTCTAGTAATATCCATATAAATTATAAGTGAAATATTTTTTTTTATCGATAACGTACAAGTAAAAGTTCAATTTAATCAAAAAACAAGATACGTTTATGTTAACAGAAGTATAAAACAATTGCAATACATGAGATATTCAGGTAACAGCCAAGCAGATCATACGACTATATGGTGTGGTTTTTTCAAAAGTTTGGTTCAAAAAGTGTGAAGGAGCCGTGAATATACTATAACATCCAATCTTACCCACGTTTGTTTTCATAGTGGTAATGGTATTTAAAAAAAAACAGACCAAACCCCCCTCTGCCGGTTCGGGAAATTAAAGTCTTGCCTGTACTGTTCTTGGCATTCAGCGGTGATGTGTAATTAACAGCAAGGTCTCTGCCGGTAAATTAGCCGACATCTCTGCGAAGTGAACGGCAAAAGAGAACGTCGATTGAGGAAAAAAAAAAGGAGGCTGTCAAAGAAGAAAGTTGCTGGTGGCTGCGTCGCCTCAAGTAATTGCCTATAAAGGGGAATAAGGGGTGGAGCTTTGTCGCTCATCAAACCTTCCCCTGTCTTCGCCCATCCCTTATAAACTTCGACGACGCCTCCTGATGCCTAAATATCTCGCATAATAGCGTTATCAACCGGGCCGCTGTAACCAAGTACCTGGCAGTATTATGTGAACGATGCTAAAAATTTTACCGCGAAGTTTAATATAAATTTTTCTTCCCTTTGCAAAATGTACTAATTTTCTTCGTGATTTTAACTGTCGTGTGCTCCGAGTTGTCTAAAAGATAGCGGTGTAGGACGTAATCTTAGGAATAACAAATATAAAATTTCTAACTACTTAGTTAAAAATAATAGCGTAAATTGCACAATTGGCAAAAACTGCTTTTATTCATTCTGAAAAGGGCTAAAACAATAGCAAATAATTTTTTTTAAGTAGCTTACTAATTTTCACCGATGGCAAAGTATGCAATCTTGTAAACCACGTAATTAATTATTTAAAAAAATATATATATATATTCAAAATTACAAACGTAAATAAAGAAAATGTCCTATACGTTAAGGCTATGAAGAAAAATTTGTGTAACAGGGAAAATCAGGGTTAATTATCTTGTTTAATATGATCAAGAATGCGTTGTTCCCACAGCCAGAAAAAAACACCCTTTTATTAATGTGTTGAATCTCTCACTACTGGGATCTGTATCATTTTTTACGGGTAGGAGTGTCACCGAATGAAATCAGAGAACCGGCACGGTTTTTCGGGTTGCCGTGCTAGCTCCTGGGAAAGCTTGAGATTCCCTGATTAAACAATAAGGCTTAATTGTTTTTACAAAATTTTAATTAATTTGCCTTAGCTCTTAAAGCAATTTGTATAACTACATTTTTTTACTTTTTTTTAAACCTCGCATTAAATGATATAGGTACATGTTTTACTTGTCGGTCATTTTTTTATTAGAAATTTTTTTACAAAATATTAAGGCCTACAATTTGGTTAATTTTTACACAATCTGAGGTGATCGTAGATTAGAAACTGTTTTGTTGCTTATTTTTGGAAATAATAACTTTAATGTCAAGGAGATGAAAACTAATTTCGGTAAAATTTCTCATTTTATATCTTTCTCTGGGGTGTCTTTTATTCATAATGGCTTATAGATTATCTCTGATGATGCGATAAAAAGTTATAATCGTCTTTGAAGGGTTCAAGATTGAAGGTTTTAAATATTTACTTACTCTCTATTCTATGTTGTTTCTTTTAAGATAAAATTATTGTTATAAAGAATAACTCCTTTCCAGTGATCTACTTGATTGTTAGAAGCTTTCGTTTAATATTTTGCAATATATTTAATAAGCGAAATTTTTCAAAATAATATCTTTATGGTCGCCAGTATTGTCTTATATTCGGATAAATCATATATATGTCGCATACAAAAAGCAACACCACCACAACTCTAAAATCGTCGATTTCAAGTTAAACATATTTTTCACGTCGGAGAATGGTCCTTTACCTGGTGAAAAACTGCCACATCCATCGCCTAACTTCTTTATTATTTCAGATTTGTCACTTATGCTTTTTTTTATACGTGTTGTAAAACAACAATGCCACATTATGAGTAACGGTTATATTGCACATTTTGAGATGTGACAATTTAACTTTCCTAAAACATGCCACATGTAGAGATGTTGCATTTCCACACTGTGAAAAGTATTTAAATGTGTGCCACATCTTATTATAATGGTGCCAGAATCAGTAATGTGACAGTGTAGCATTCGCAATGTGATAGGTTTAACTACCACAACAATGAAATCACAGCTACAGACTGCATGCCACGAACCACAATTACAATATTTATCCTTATACGTGTCACAAAAATACACACTTTGTGAAAAACTTTAGCATTCCCATTTAAAAAATAGACTTTCTGTCTTGAATTTAAAATTCTTAGCAAGATTATTTTGAAACTAGGTATTTCGAGTTGTGGCACTATAGTATTTAGCCTACTTTCTCAAGGAAAGAAAGGCTTATGAGATCACTTTCCTTTCTATGTGTATGTGTGTGTATTTTTGTATGTATGTGTCTTTGTGCGTCTACGCGTGTGTGTCCCCCCTTTTCAATTTTTGAACGCGTGGACCGAATTGCACCAAACTTGGTAACATATAGATCTTATTAAGGACACCTAGCTTTTATAGTTTTAGATAAAGTCGGGTACTTACTTTCAAAATGGTAGCCATTAAAAATTTGGGACGTATGTGATATATCGGGAACCATTCAACCGATTTAAACCAAATTTTGTATTCTGGCAGAGAATTATTTAAGCATTGAATTTTGAAATTCATATTGTTGTCAGTCCACTATTTTTGAAAATATCACCAAATAAAGAAATAAATATTTTTTATATATATCTCGAAAACTATAAAGTTAATTCTCACCCAATATGGCACGTAAGTAATGCTATGATAGGCCAAGTAAACATAAGTGATTTAACTTGATTAGGTACTTACTTTCAAAATGGTGGCCATACTAATTTTTTTAGGTTTATTTGGTATATCTCCAATACCATTTAAAAAATTTCGACCGAATGTTGTAAACTGTAAGTATCTGTTAGGAGCATCATATATACCAACACACAACCACTTTTTAGGCCATTTTGGAAGATAGCGCCATACGAATAAATAACGTTATTACGTCATACCTCGGAAAAAAAATTGACCGATTTCTACGAAATTTGGCAAACGAGTAGTACTGCAGCAGTTGTTGTAAATTAGTATGTTTTAAGTCGGTCAGGCACTAATTTTCAAAATAGTGGCTAAATAAATATTTTAGCTCAGTACATTTTATCCACAAAACAAATTCCAACTTAAGTTTGTATACTGGCAGTGCCTATTACAGCCCTCAAATATGTCCATGCAGAGCCTAATTTCTCTGCCATTTTGTATGATAGCCCCAATAATAACAAATACAGTTTTTGCCTCATGTCTCGGGAAATAATCAACTCATTCTTACAAAATTAGGTGAAGATGTACTGTGGTAGGCCATATTAATATGTGCATTATTTAAAGTATGACACACTTATTCTCAGAATGACGGCTATCGAATCATTTTAGTTTTGTGTGCTATATCTACAAAGTTATGTAATCTATTTTGACTTAACTTTGTATATTGGCAGTATACAATCATTGAACGTGCTACTACATTACTTTTTTTGTCCTCCATTTATGAAGATCGCCATATGAAAATTATTGAGATTTTATGCCATATCTTGAGGACCATTAAACCGATTCTAACGGAATGTTACACTGGAACATTTTAAATAATTTGTACCAAATTGTGCACACTATAAATGCTACAGAGGTCCATGTAAACTTCCCTTGATTTAAATAGGTCAGACAACGGTGTTCAAAATGGCGGCGTCATTAATAATTTAGGTAAGTTTGTCTCAGACATTAAACAATTTAACCAAATTCAACAAAATTTTGTATGTAGACATTAAACCATTAAAATATTAACAGTATACGGAACAAAAAAAAAAAATTTTTTTCGTGGCCAAAGACTTCCTGGTTTTTGAACTGTGTTGCAGAGTATTTTAAATCCTGTNAAGTTTGTCTCAGACATTAAACAATTTAACCAAATTCAACAAAATTTTGTATGTAGACATTAAACCATTAAAATATGAACAGTATACGGAACAAAAAAAAAAAATTTTTTTCGTGGCCAAAGACTTCCTGGTTTTTGAACTGTGTTGCAGAGTATTTTAAATCCTGTTTTTTTTTACGAAACCTAATTAACGTGCCCCCAGTCTGTTTACGTACGAAAAGACACCATACCCTAGACGAGGAAGGAATGTTACTTTAAACTTACCACGCATGCTGTAAATATTATTTCGGAGCCCTCCAATACAGTTTTTAAAATGGCCTTTTCAGACTGCCGTATCTTAAAACATAACAGCAAAAAACGAGCGAAACTACGATCGAACCTGTATTGAACTTTGCTACAGATTTTTCATCAATAAAATGATAGGGTCACCACTGAAAGCCCCATAAGTACACGCAGCACTACGAGAACACTGCACGCCAGTTCAGAGTCCTGCGCGTAGTGGCGATGGCGCTCTTGTAGCGTGTGACAGTGTAACCCTTATTGTTCCCGTGCTCCTCGTCAAAAAAAAAAGAAGAGAAAAACGATGCAGACAGGCGGGGTCCTTAAGGCACGCGAGCTTTGAACGAGAGCTATGAGACGAACAAAGT
Source organism: Clitarchus hookeri (assembly GCA_002778355.1). Taxonomy (NCBI): domain Eukaryota; kingdom Metazoa; phylum Arthropoda; class Insecta; order Phasmatodea; family Phasmatidae; genus Clitarchus; species Clitarchus hookeri. The sequence continues at coordinate 808,278 of NQII01000943.1, forward strand.
AACTATAATAAACTTGAACAAGTCTCTGCGACGTTCCGAGTATGCGGACAAAACTAGTTTAGGAACCGTCCCGAAAACTTGTCAATCAAATAAACCAGTAGCGAATATTGCTCCGGAGAAGCTTTTCTTGCGAACGCCACGACGAAACAGAGAGAGAGAGAGAGAGAGAGAGAGAGAGAGAGAGAGAGAGAGAAAACGACAGAAGCGTGTTACTGAGTTTGACACATCGACACAAGATCAATAAAACCCTGCATGTCTACGGGTATTTCGCTCGTAAGGTCGATCTCCCTGTTACAGGGTTTAATAAAAATAATACGAATAAAGAAATCGTTTCCACGAGTACCAACTACTTGGCCTAAAATATTTGGCTTAATATGCTTAGGCAAAATGACGCGCACACCATGTTCACGATGCGAAATGTAATTAAATACAATCTCGTAAAACCATGCTTGATACAATAAGAAATTTAATGACAGCATAATTAATACCAAGTATCAGTTATTTAGTCAGGATGTGTTTGATCGTACTGTAGCGTACTGAGTCGTACTCAGAAGGTCGTGTGTTCAAACCCGACGGCCTGCAATTGTATATGGTTTTCCGTGCCTCTTCCAAAATTAGTGAGATACTAACCGGAGCAATGCTATACGGCGTGAATCTCTATTAAGGACATTCTAGTGCCAATATTTCTCTAGGTTTTGATAAAAATCTTACTTTTTAAACGATACAACAAAATAATTTAAAAATAGCACAACTATATAAAAATTGCATGTCATTTTTGACGTAGTCATTGCTATTTTACTATAAATCTTGCTTCAAAGAATGCCACGCAGCAATTTGTTTGAAGAGCAATACTTGGTTCACCTACTATTGCAGTCAACGTTTAGTTTTTTTCAGTTTTAAATATTATTACAAAACATTAATTAAATTTATCGATAAACCATATTATGAATTTCCAAGAAATTTCTTTATGGCATTATTGTGACATTAAAAATGATTTTGACATTTAGCCAAGTAGGTCACTTACGTACAATTATGAAATTTCTTTGTCGCAAAATATTAAATTAAGTTCATCAGAATTCTTTCCATATTACTTTTGAAAATTAATATTGGATTATATATTATGATAAAAATTTAATATGCAAAAACGAAGAAAAAATTCTTTACTCCCGAGAGATTTAATATTAAGGAAATTCACCCACCCTACAAAAGAAAAATAAAGTCAGTAAACTGCCACTTATTTCCAGTAAAATAACTTTTAAATATTTTTTAAAATTAATTTTTAGAAACTTTGATTAGTTTACGTTTAAAGTATAATTTTTAGTTTGTAAAAGTAGATGTTTTTGTAACTTAGTGTATGCGGTTTCAAACACGTTACAATTGCATAGCTCTTAACAACAGGAAGTCTCATAACATAAAATATTTTCTGAAATTTTATGTTGATTCCTTTTCTCTTGGCAGTCCATTTTGTTCTGACAAATTCAGGACAAACCAATTTACCTCAACGTATCTTGTAGCGCAAATAGTTGCGTGTTGTGGATATTTCACCTTTCCTTGATTCCTCCAAATATTATTTTTGCCGAAAATATCTAGGCAACAAAATGTTATGAAATGGCAGTCACTCAAATAAAACTAAAGTGTCGAATTTTTTTTTCATTGAAGTTTTCCGTGCGATTTATGAAATTTGTGCAGTTTTCTTGAATCCGTTGATCCAGAAACAATAAAATAAGTCACCCGAGATATGATATCCAGGCTTTAGTGATAGGTGCCTAAAACTTATAGTTGATACTTACGTATTCATTCTTATGTATGATCTATTTATAATCATCCAAATAATTTTAACGAATAATAATGATTTTTTTTTTTTCGGTTTACGATAGGTGGAACTGAAAACTGCTAGCCTAGATTCCACCACAGGAGAAATCAAAATTGCTTCATTACTTAAATGAAATTATTTTATTTAGACAATTCAAGAAATGAATCTATTTTCCCACACAAATATATGTATATGTAACAACATACACATGTAAGGGTCTACAGGTCCCAATATATTTAGAATTGTTCAAACTAAATATATATGTATACATATAACATTTTTGTGGAATATGTTTTATGCAAGACGTTAAAACAAAATCTTGTTCCCTGTTAATATTGTAATGTGTGTGTGTGTGTGTGTGTATATATATATATATATATATATATATATATACGCATAAAATATACAAGCATACATTTCTGAAATTGTTCAAATAAAAATTTACACATATATATATATATATACATATAATATAAATATATGTACACACACACTTGTATATCTCTAATGTACGATACCAATTAGTGACTTAGTTTCTTATAAACGTAATTACCATATTTTGTACATCAGGTACATTCTCTAATTGCCCCTAACACAAACACAATGCTAAAGTTAACTAGCAGTTGCGTTCATTCTTCTGCGACATTTGCAATCGTATGCAAGCTAAATCGTGAAGAAATAAACTAAAGAGTTCGTGAATTGACTACACCAATAACCTACATGACATTTTCGAAAGTTAAAATATAATATTCTGTTGCAGAAGATTGCCGTTACTAAATATTTGAACGACATTTCCACACTGTATTTGTCATAAGACAAACCATTGTTTGCTTCCTAAAAATAACACCGTTATGATAACGTAGGCCTACTACACTTGGTAATTATACGAATTATAGTAAACATATTTTTTTGTATAATGCATAATGCGAGTCCAAACAACTTTGTACAAAAAGAGATGTACTGTTTAAAATAAGACAATGTTTCGCAATACTTGTGTACTAACCACGGTGAACTAATATTTCGCTTAATAATAAATTCTCACCTCTTATTGATTCCACGAGTATTATTATAGCATATTTGCCAAAACATTCCAAACTAATTGGTGTATCGTTATTTATTGATATTGTTTGAGTAAAAGACTTAGGCCTAATATGTGTAATTACAGAAGATTTAAGTTTTAATTTAATTTTCAGTTTCAAAATCATGTTCGAAAACATGAAGAGGGACTACTTTAATTACAAACACTTCAAGTTCATGAAGAATTACGAACGCTAGAAAACAAAAATTCCTTATCTTTTAAATCGACAATGGAAATCGTGTAGTGTTAAAAATACCTACCAATTATGTTTGTTTAATAATTTTACAACAAAAACATTTCAAGTACGTTAGTGCTATTAATTCATATACCTTTTCCCTTATGTATTACTTAATAACTACATTTTTTTTACAGTTTGCAGGAATAACGAAATAACGAACGTTTCAAATATTTTTCGTTTCGTCACACTTTCCCAGCATAATATTTAAAAAAGTGACTTAAAAATTTATATTAATGGGAAATAAAACAACGTTATTATTGTTTTGTTACCATTTGAGTTACGATTATCTGCTAGATTCTGCAAAACTCGTCCATATTTAAAGAAAAGATAGTGAAGTTTGAGTATACACATTGATACGTGAGTGCTTCTACAATACAAATAAGTTTAAATGGCGTTCAGAACATAGCTTCAACGTTATGTTACTCCACCAACCCTATTTGACCAGTACAGATACAAAACAACTTTATAATAATGTGACATAGAGTTTGAATATTCGGTAACTTCAAAACTCAATTAGTATTTTCTTTAAATTGCTCATCATCGTGAAGTAAAAACGTGCTCTTATAATTGAAGTTTAAGAAACACATTGAAACACAACTACTTGTATATATATATTACGTTGACGTAAATTGTATAGATCACAGGGTTCAAAAGAATGAACACTTTCGTTACTTAAATGAATTTTAAGTTTTGCGTGCTAACATACTGCAATTTAAAAAGTAAGTTTATTTGAAGTAGCACGGGATTCGAACCCTTGGTATCTCGGATTACAAAGCAGACGCGTAAATATAACATGAATTTTGCAGTTACCTGGTTGGCTTCGATTTGTAGCAGGATCGGCAGCAGGAGAACGGATTTTCTTCGACGGCAATATTAGCGATGGTAAAATAAAAAATATATATAATCACGGCGTTTTTAACTTTTTCTGCAGTTTGTATCAATTAGCACTTAAAATTACATTACTGCATTTTGTAGTACTGAATTAATACTTGCACGCCGATAAGTTAAAACAGCAGCTGAAGCCGCGCAGAGTCACGCTAGAGAGACGCCGTACCGGAGCTGCACGACGCTCTGCGACGCTGCCGGCTCGCGCGTCGCGACGCTACTGGCATAAGCTGGCTCCCAGCGCCCCCTGGCTGGGCCGGCGAGCCCTCGCGCTGCCATTGGTCGGTCGCGCTCCGCCGATCGCGAGCGGCGCGGCCTCGGGCGGCCGGAAACAGAAGCTTCTGCCGAGTCGTTTTGCTCGGGCAGAATTAGAAGAAAAAAAATAACGCTCGCCTACTAAAATCATTTCATTACTTCCGAAACACTCGCCGGTTCGCTATGGTCTCTTCACTGTATCTCCGCGCTTTCTCGATCAAGTTTTTGAAAAACAACCCTGTCCATTGCGTCGTTGGTTGTTTTCTGAATACATCACGCATCGCAAGCATTTTATACTTGTGTTAACATAAAAGTATTTAATTTCTCGTTAAATTGGACTTCTACTTACATTGTCTCTATAAATAATATTTCGTTAATAATTAATACGAATTAAAACATAGAGAAAGTAATGCTTAGTAAGAAATACTTCTCACGCAAAATATTATTAAACTGAGTGCGCACAAATACGGTCCGTTTTCCCCTCGGTGTAATTTTCTAGACTTAGTTAAGCTTTGTTTGCATGAGGCGGAGGAATATCCTGAAAGCAGAACTTCAGCAGGGCTTCAGAAAAGTTGGGAGTAAATATGAGTATACTATAGTAGCCGTGTTTTATTTTCAATACTTACTTTTCAACCGCGGCCTCAAGCACATGCAGCATACTACAAGAAAAAAAGTACTAATTTTTAAATCAAAGGACCTCTTTGTTCACCGCATTAGTGGTTTTCACATAATTCACATGAATAACCAATTTTAAAAAAAAAACCTTACAATAGTTTTAGGTATTTGTGTTGATGTTAAAAGCGCCGCTCTATCTAATCGAGGTTAAAAGATACAAATGCTTTCTTGGAAATACGTTGTGATCCTTTTCGTCTCATTACAGATTTAATTTCGAAAAACCACTTCTTAGTGGGTGCTTGCACCTAAAGGGAAATACACCCTTTAAAATTTCGTGCTCCTAGGTAAACGCTATTCACGGTAAAGTGAGCACTTTTGATATCACCCTTTCAAAAATATCACTACCCTATATCTGCATATGTTTTAACGGGAACACTTACTGGCATGCGCCCAGTAAAGTAAAGAAGGAGGAAAAGTAGTTGCGCGTGTTAACGTTGAACTCAAAGTGTTTATCATTTGTGAACACTAAAATTATTTCTTTTTCTTTCGGGATTTTTTTTATGCATCTGAGTGCAAGAATTAGCTAATCTGTAAAAAATTTACTTACCTTTGCATTCCTGTGCTGCCTCATTCTCTCCTCGCTTCAACCTCATCGGCTCTCAAAACCCCGCTGTTAAGGGGATCATTTTTCGTCATAACTTACATTTAAGTTGATTTATCGAAATTTTTCGTACGACACAGCATAAGTAATAGCTTCTCAAACTTTATCAAGTTGTTACGTTTTCACTGCCTCTATTGATTTTTAACTAGTATCAGCTGGGAAGAAGTGAGTGATTTTTCCTGCAGGCGACTGACTATATCTGTTAAATTAACCACAGTAGTCCAGCAATACCAACTTCACAAAATGTACAAAGGAATGTCCTGTGTCGTATCTCTCCGTAAAATTCAATACAAAATCTATACTGCTGGTTTTTGCTAAAATTCTAAAAATGCAAGATGGCGGGGACTAATCCNCCCCCCCCCCCCCACCTTCTCCTTAAGAACCGCAAAAAAATTTCCACTTGCCGATATCTGCATACATTTCAAGGGCACACTGAGTTTCGTGCGCCTGTAAAGTTGGTAACGGCGGAGGGAAAGAAATTTCACGTTTTAACATAGAATTAAAAGTGTTACTTAAACATCTGTGAATACTGAAATTATTCATTTTGCTTTATATCAGGGTAAGAATCTATAAACTCGTAAAATACGTACTTAAAGAAAAAACTGTTTCCGTTGACCGACGCATGAACGAATGAGTAGACATTAGTTTTACTTACGGCGGAAGAATACACAGTGTGCATACATATATATCTTAGGTAAGACTTTAAGAAAAGTTCAGTTTCCCATGAACGGAGCATAGTAACACTATGTAATGTAAATTACTTTATGAATTTCATAGTTGTCCTGAAAATAATTTATTCTCTAGCACCATCACCATTATTAAATGTGAAGTTGATGATATTACAGTTAGCACACACCTGCCGCAATTTTTTTTTTTTTTAAATACCAATGAACAGAAGGTACTGCGAGTAATTTTTCTTTGCTTAATATCGGCCTATCGTGAACAAAAAATTAATTTAAAAATAAAATATAAAATTTACGAATCTGCCGAAACTCGCACACGCTATGTCACAACCCACGAAGGAGAACCAACTTCTGCTTCATCCAGCACCATCAAGCGTGACAAGCCGAAATAAAAAAAAACCGCTGACCACTTGGCCGTCACGCCCAGGGGAAACTACGCACTCCATCTTTCAGCTTCCATCCCCGGCAGGAACAGAATCAGCGCCGGCAGAGGGCGACCAGGGGTTGAAGGAGACTTTTTATTACAGCGCGGCGAGTACAAGGGCCGCGCGAGCTGCGATGTTGGACACCAGCGCACTGATACACGCGGCGGACGGGGCACGAACTAGCACAGAAGAGGACACACGCAATAACGCTATGTTTTTCGCCTTTTAGAATTTATTTTTACATATTCCTACTACAGATTTTTTTTTTTTTTTNTTCCTACTACAGTTTTTTTTTTTTTTTTTCTTCGTTCGCTTCGCGAAAAGATTTTTGATACCAAAACGTAATTCGTGTTTCGCCCTGTCGATAAACATTGAAATGTATAGTTCAATCACTGTTACTTCCAAATTTTCTGAAGCCCTGCTAAAGTTATGCTTCTAGGATATTCCTCCGCCTCGTGCAAGCAAAGCTTAACCAATTCTAAGGGTTGCACCAAGCGGACAACGCACCGGATTCGTGCGCACTCAGTTTAATGATACTTCGCATAAGAACTATATCTTACTAAGCATTACCAACACACATATTTTTCTCTCTGCCTTTATTCATATTAATTAATATAATGATCCAGAATGTAAGTAAATTATGGACTCCATTTCAAGACGTTAAAACTGACTCAAATTTTGAGAGAATTAGAAAACATTTTTTTTTGCATTGCACATCGGAATGTAAAATTATTTGGTTCCTGTCTGCTGCAGATTACTCCTATAAACACACTAATTACAGTACAGGAGAAAGTCAAGCATTTACTGTGGTCGTGGGAAACAAAATCACCAGTGACCGCAACAGAGACGTTTTCGGGCGCAGTGTCAGAAACCTCCGCCCACAAAGAAGTCACAGAATCGGTGACTGAAGAAATTCCAAGAAACTGGCAGTGCGTTACAGGAAAAAAAAAAAAAAAAAAAAAGAAGCCGGTAGGCCCGTCGTGTCTGCAGTGACGTCAGCTGCAATTCAAGGGGCGTTTCTACCTAATCCGAAGAATCAGTGCACCAGGTCCTCCACAAGAGGTTAAAATTCCACGCTTACAAATTGCAAGGACTGAAGAAAACTGTTCCCAAAATGATAGGCCTATACGGAAACAGCTTGCGAGTGGGAATCCTAGAGCGTATGGATCAATATGACCAGTTTCTCAACAATGTCGGAATTAGCGATGGAGCGACATTAAATATGCCTGGAAAAGTCAACAGCCACAACTGTCGCATGATGGGGATCAGAAAACCCACGTGCATGTGTTTAATATGAACGTGGCAGTCCCAAGATAAACGTGTGTGGCGTGCTCTTTCCGAAGCTCGTGTAGTTGGACCATTTTTCTTCCAGGAGACAACAGTGCAGGCTACCAATTACCCAGACGTGCTTGAACTGTGCTACGTCTCGCCGCAGTTGGAAGATATGCAGCCACGCGTGTTCTTCCAGCAAGATGGAGTACAGTCACACACAGTGGAGGGGGAGGGGGGTTTGTAAGTGCGACGGTTCCTCGATGAAAATTTCCCTGGTCATTGGATTGGGCGAGACTAATCCATTTTATGCNGGGTTTGTAAGTGCGACGGTTCCTCGATGAAAATTTCCCTGGTCATTGGATTGGGCGAGACTAATCCATTTTATGTCCCCCCTCGATCTCCAGACATTATGCCACTAGGATTTCTTTTCATGGGGTGTTTTGTAAAGGACAGGGGGTGTATGCTACGAAGGTGACCAATTTCCGGGAAATGAAACACCGGATCGAATAGATGAGGTAAGACATGCTGCACAACGCATGGAACGAAATCGGATTTCGGCCAGAAGTTCTTCAGNCCGGATCGAATAGATGAGGTAAGACATGCTGCACAACGCATGGAACGAAATCGGATTTCGGCCAGAAGTTCTTCAGGTTACGATTGGGTCCACGTTGAAGTTGTCTGAACCCTGGTGAACTCTCTTGTGGGTGCGTGTTTTCCGTTGCAAAAACCCGTCCGTTTCCAGATAGCACTTACGCGACCGACCTTATGGTCTCTTGTAATGGGGTAAATAATTTACGGACAACCTGCATATTATAATTTATATATAAAATATAAGTTAGTGCTCGAGTTAACCGAAAATAGCGTCCTTTTATGTTAACGCAAGTATGAAAGACTTGTGATACAGGACATATTTAGGAAATAACCAAACATGCCATACATGATGAGGTTTTTCAAAGGTTTGAAGCACACCTCGCAGTAATTGTTTTTTTTTTTTTCACTTGATCAAAGGCACATTACATTTTTGATGGCAGATGAAGGCTCTACGCCCCCTCATCCCTCATTTTACATTTCCAGCTCGAAAACCCTAAGAGAAGTGCTAGGAGCAACGTTGGCTAACCTTAACTCTATAAGAATTACGATAACTTGTTTACCAAGGACATTGACTTAACCTGTCGCTTATCTTTAACACACTAGCTGAGAGAAAGGTTTTGTTAAATAAAACAAGTTTTGTTTGGCGCAACCAAATGAATAGTTTTATAGGGGTAAATAAATGATTTATTGTTGAAACCAATTTATTTTGTTGTTCTTATTCGGTTGCCCCAAACTGTGCGGTTTGGTTGGTGCAACTAAATATTTCTATGATTCTACGAACGTTAAACAGTTTCTGTTGTTATAAAATCAACGGAAGCAGTACCGAGTTTCGAACCCGCATCATTTGCACCTGAACGCTAGGCCGTAGCGTCAGCTAACATAACTACTAATAAAATAGGAGTGTTTTAAAATACATACAATTCAAATGCAAGGCAACGTACGTAAATAAATATAGTCTATTTGCTGTTTCTTAGAATTTTTTAAATCTAACCTTTGAAAAACTATCCTATGTATGACGTGTTTGGTTTTTTACTAAATACGTCTCCAATTACAAGCATTTTATACATGTGTTAACATAAAAGTACTTTTTTTTTTAACCTAAATTGAACTTTTTGCTTATATTCTATCCATGAATTAAAATATTTAATTTATAATTAATATGAATAAAAGCAGGGAGGAAAATAGTGTGTGTTGGTAACGCCTAAGAAACAGTTCTTATACAAAATAACATTACAGTGAGTACACACGAATCCGGTGTGCGTTGTCCTTTTGGTGTAATTTTCTACACTTGGTAAAGCTTTGTTGGCATGAGGCGGAGGAATATTCTCGAAGCAGAACTTTATCAAGGCTTCAGAAAAGTTGGAAGTAACCATGAGCAGCCTATATTTCAAGTTTTACAGATTCACTTTTAATTTCCTGTTTAACTTGTTTTATTGGGACGTTAATACCATTATTAAGCATCAGTAAATGAACTAACAAATACTGTCGCTATTAACTTCTCTTAACTTAACGTAAGCTCTTAACTTCACCCATGCGGATCCTTAATCTTTTCTTCATGCAGGTTTAAGTGGCCTCTGGCTGTGAGGACCTCAGTGGTAATGACTGCTCACGGTAAACTGAGCACTTTTCAAAGCCCTGCTTGAGATCTACTTGTATGCATACTGTGTATTATTACGTCATATGTGAAATTAACATTGCCATGAGCCTGCTCACTTTATCCACGCGTGCGTAATTTGAAACTGTAAAATTATTAGAAAAACAAATATTTTATAAGTTTGCTAATTTTTACACTTAGAATGCCTTTTTCAAAAAAAAAAGGAACCATTTTAGTATTCGCAAATGTTATGGGCACTTTTTAATTAAATATTAAGACATGGAACTATTTTCCTTCAGTCACCACCAACTTCTTTTTGGAGTATGCCAGTCAGTACGCACGTTGAAATATGCAGGTAGAGGCAGTGACATTTTTCAAATGATGGTTTAGAAAGTGTTCACTTTACCGTGAACAGACTGTATTTCGAACCTCCAACCCTCGTCTGTCCGCCCGCGCCCTGCTTCTGGTAGTTTTAGTCGTTCGTCTTCCTCTCGAATTCTTTCAGTTGTTCATTCCCGTGTCTCAAGCGTGTCGACAGCTCACCGGCATTCAGTTTACACGCACGCTGATTATACCGCGCGCGCACAGCTCCGTCCTACGACCGTTCAAGTGAGCGAGGTTTTAGCGGTGTTACCGCCACGCGATGTCATTTGTGCGAGGACAATGTCAACTAAAGCAATTCAGTTGCCGTGTTACTCGTGACGGTGCTGTATACTCTTGACTCTTGTGAACTATTCGTTCTGAGTGCAGATTGTTGCATGGCAATGAGTCTGGTCACTGCTATTGCTTTCGCTGACACATGGCCAACTGAACAATTACAACACCAACCTTAGAAAAAAACAGTATGTAAGCTTGACTGCCTATATTTTAAAACTACATAATGCAAGTTTTAATTAAATTAGAAAACAAATAAAAAATTTAGTAATAAATAAGTATATTCTTAGCGTGAGAGGGCAGTCGCTTGTGTAGCTTTGAGACAGTGAAAAAAGTTAATACTTGGAATGATCATTATTGTATCATGGTTAAAATTTTGGAGTTAAAAAGACTTAACTTCGTATGTAATTGCAAAATACACGTATTTTATTGAAATATTTTGCACGACATGTTATTATTATGCCGGATTTGTAGGAGTGCATAAATGCCCGAGCTTTCTGCTTCTATAGTCTGGAATGCTCAGGACAATTATACTCCCATTGGCATATACACTGAAAAGCCAAAAAAAAACTGGTACACCTGCCTAATATCGTGTAGGGCCCCCCGAGCACGCAGAAGTGCCGCAAGACGACGTGGCATGGACTCGACTAATGTCTGAAGATATGCAGGAGGCAATCTGCGCCAATTTGAGAAAGGTTTGCACGTCTGTCACGTTTAATGATTCTCGTCAGTCGTCGTTTGTCCCGTTCTTTCACGATCTTTTTCCGGCCGCAGCGATGTCGAAGATTTGATGTTTTACCGGATTCCCGATATTCACTGTACACTCGTGAAATGGTCGTACGCGAACATCCAAATGTTATCGTTACCTCGGAGACGCTATGTCCCATCTCTCGAGCGCCGACTATAACACCACGTTCAAACTCACTTAAATCTTGATAACCTGCCATTGCAGCAGCAGTAACCGATCTAGCTGCCGACCGCATCGTGTTACTCTGATTGGTTCCATACCTCTGTTATTTGCATACGCACGCCTATACCAGTTTTTTTTTTTTTGGCTCTCCAGTGTAAATGTACGCGCCAAGAATAAAACGTTTGATGGAAAAATTTTTTTATTCCTATGGTACGTACAAAGCAAAGACTTTAATGCACTATCAGTGGGTCAGAACAACTCTCCGTCCATTTTTAGCACAGATGGAAGGCACCTTCAGTACCTCGTAGAAACGCCATGCCTGGATAAACGCATCAATACCATTGGGCATGGAATCAAACAGACGCGGCATGTTGCAAATTATGCTCCATGTCATAAAGACTTCAACATGGAGGAAGTAGGAGTCTAAAATGGTACCGGGAATGTTCGACGTGTGAAAAATCAGGTCATCTGGAAGCCACGGAGTACTGACAATCGAGTAAACGTTCCCGGGAAACCAAAGTTGTGCATGCGCGACATTGTCTCGATGGAAAGTAGCTACTGGGCACTCAGTCAAGAACGGCAACGCATGGGTAGATAGGTAGATCGGTTGGGCTTAACGTCTCGTCGACAGCGAGGCCACTACAGAAGGATCAAGATGCTCAGACAGGAACAGGGAAGGAATCGGCCGTGGGCTGTCGTGAGGAACCATCCCAGCATTCGCCTGAAATCATTTAAGGAAACCATAGAAAACAGAAATCAGGATTGCTGGACCGGGAGTCGAACCCGTGTCCTCTCGAATGCAAGTACTGTGGTTTACCACCTCGTCGCTTCTCTCGGTGGTAACACATGAGGTTATATGATGACTTACATGCACCGCTAAAACATTCAATGACCTCGTACCTCTACTAGCAGTGAGTGACGGTGATATGCGATGTCTCTCCAGACGATTACCCAGTGGTAGGGCGCGTTGCCCACTGTAAAGTGAAGCAGGGATTGTAGCGCTCACCTGATGTTCTCCAGATACTGACACAGTACAAATCGGTTGCCAAATAGAAAGTGATTCATAGGCATGGCAAGAGTTAGACACTATTCTGATAATTTTAAGGGGTGGGGTTCCCATTTAAAGTACACAGGAGCCAACGCCTTAATTTAACATTCATTGTGGTCAATATTAACTTACACGTATCTGCGGTACAAAGAAACTATTAAATAAAATTTAAAATGCAGTGAGTCTCACTATTTTATGACGAGTTTTTGGGGCTGTGAGCCACAGGGCACAAAATTGCGTGTTTTAAAACTTTACAAATCAGTGTTTCTTTATGTACCTGAACCAGCACTAGGTCTAGCCTGTGAACTGATCCATCGCTAAAAAACAGTACGTCGTTATTTCATGGCATCACACGTTACTCTCTCCTGACACCACTGCACATGAAGACGGTGTGTTATGTTATACAGCAGAACATGTTAAGGCCATCGAAATCGCATATTTTCCTGTGTTAGCCATCTGGAAATGCTTTTGGTAGAGATACGGTGCTCTAAAGAAGCTGCCACGTGACGCTGGATGATGGGAAACGAAGTCGCTGGCTCTGTGTGTGTGCGCCTGTCTGACAATGTTTCCCGGCAGAAGCTGGGCCTATCCTCCCCACCACCACCTCCCAGAACCAATCCCCAGTGGGGTATACTGGGAGCACTACTTTGTTCCTTTCTACAGCCATGATTCGGTATCCCGCAGACTTTTTAAGGCCTATCGGCTTCCGTGAGAAAACGTTGTCAAAGTACCGAGCCATCCAGAATCTCAACAATCATCACCACCTATCATCTAAAGGAGGTCCATTTGATCTGATCATTCCGTACCAACACGGAATGATTCTTTCTTAGCTGGGTTCTCACACAAACCTCCAATTATTCCATACCAGGTTGTCGCCACCTCTATAATTTATCTACATCACACTTCTGTTTCCATGATCGTATTTTTCATATTTGGTGTGCTCTCTGCCAACCATTAGTGATGTAATCTTAGTAGGGAATTAGGCCTATTATCACTATACGTAAGTCGTGCCTGTCTGACAATCAGATTACCCTCTTTCATGATTGTGTCGCGGCCTTCTGGAGTATGTCCACGTAAATGAGCTTGTTCAAATTGTCTATTATCCACAAAACAATCTGGCTGTGGAGTCCGAATGATCCAAATGACAGACAACTAGGCACGCTATCGTCACTGCCCCTCACGTCCCTATTATATGGCCTCCCTCAAACTCCTTCAATTGTTCATACAGCTGTCTCGCACGTCTTTTCGGTATGCGTATATCTCCTTAATGAAGCCTGGAAAGTATTGTGTGTGTCACATCGCATTCGCTGTTCTGAGCAGTTTTTTAATACGACACACTAAGAGCGACTTCAGCGCTCTCGTGCGACTCATGCTCGTGAGCCATCGAACGAAACTTTCAGCGTTTGTAAGTTATCATTCCATGTCCATGTTTGCCAATTTTCACGATAACCGTATAAGTTTCACAGGCTGCGAAAAATTGTTATGTCAATGAGTGTCATAACAATAACTATGGCCATAAGTCTAGTTTCCGTGCGAGCCCGTCACGATCGGGGGCATCGGAAGTGAAATGGTTCACCACGTCGACGGGGAGGGGAGGGGGGGTCTGTAAGACGTCGCACCGGGGCTTCGTCGCCGAAGCAGGACCCGAGGAGGCCAGATGAACAACGGCCGACTGCTCAAGGCAGCGACGAAATAACTCGCCGCACGAGAAATTAATTGCCGGAGCGGCGCGGCCCATTGTCGTGAGGAAATTGGCGAGTCCTTTGCCAGCCACGTCCTGCGGAGGAAAAGGGGCCGAGCTTGAAGGATCGCCCGCCAGCGCGGAATCCTCGCCCAGCAGTATCGCTCACCGCTGCTATATCGACGAGGACTTGGGATGAAGATGGTGACTTAGATGCGGCTTTCTTCTGGACGGCGCCAAGGCGATAGGATGTGCTGTGAGGTTTGTTATTTTGCACACACATACAGTATTAACATTTTAATAAAATACTTTACTGGTTTTTTTTTNTGTGCTGTGAGGTTTGTTATTTTGCACACACATACAGTATTAACATTTTAATAAAATACTTTACTGGTTTTTTTTTATACACAGTAATAACAGGCATCAAATTTGCTGCTCATGTTTATTTAAACTTTTCCCGTGCACATTAGNTTTTTTTTTATACACAGTAATAACAGGCATCAAATTTGCTGCTCATGTTTATTTAAACTTTTCCCGTGCACATTAGTTTATGGTTTCAGATGTTGCAAAACATATTTTTTTTGGAGTAATCTGTACTCTGCGATAACTTACCACTTGCTTCACTTACCACATTGTTAGTAAGAAAAAAAATTCGACGTTGTTTAACTTTCATTGTAGTCCACTCATGGTTAATTGCAACTTTTTTGGAGCCTCCGCCTCTTGCAAATAAAAATTAACTAAGTCTAGAAAATTACACCTAAGTGATAACGCACCGCATTTGTGCGCACTCAGTTGAAAAATATTTTGCATGAGAACTATTTCTTACTATTCATTACCAACACACCTATTTCCTCTCTGTTTTTATTCATGAAAATTATAAATTAAATATTATAATTTGAGGATTAAATATAAGTAAAAGTTAAATTTAACCAAAAATAAAATACTCTTATGTTAACAGAAGATATAAACGCTTGTGACACACGACATATTTAACAAGCAGAAACACAAACAAACCGCAATCATACCACCAGTGAAATAAGAACTTAGTTAAGTTAACTCTTTCAATAATTTGACGAGTGACGTCTTTCGGAATTGAAGCCTCGCAGACCCACTTTGCGAGCGCCTCCCAGTCGACACGTGTCATGAGGCAGGTGGCGGATCGCAGTTACACGTATCCTGCGACTTAGGCCTTCCCTATAACCCCCCTTCACCCCTCTACGCCTCTAGCAATCCGTGAGATCTGTTGATCGCAGAGGTTTCACGAGATAGAAAATAATCATGCACAGTTCGCCTAAATTCAGGAAACGCACCGAGAAGAAATAGCTGACGAAAGCAAGCTAGGAGCAAAGTGCTAACCCTCCCCGCCCCCAACCTTCAGGAACCAGGGCACGTGTTTTGAAAGGCATTGTTCTGCGTTCCACCCCCTCACCCCCTCCCCCGATAATAGAGACACGTGCCGACACTTTAAGGAGGGAGGCTGGCGAGCATATAAGCCCTTTACGAGAGAATAAGGGGTGTCCATTATCACCGCGCCGAGGGAAGAGTTGCGTCAAGGAATCGCGAGAAGACGTGAGCACGAGTCCGAACCGCAGTCCCGGGGAGACGACTACATACGCAGGCCTTTTTCCAAAGGCCGCCCAACTCACCGGAGATCATCCCCAGCTGACCACCTATCCGCGCCAACAGCAGCCAGAGCTAAGTATACAATCGCCGTCCAGAGAAGCCCCCCCACTCAACCACGAAGTCGCCCGCAGTTAATCCGAGTAGCCAAAATTATTAGCGTACCACACCTCGGAAGTGTTAATGAATGTAGTTCTTATGTAAACTCCAGACAATATATTCGTCCTTTAAAATGAAACCACAACCGACTACATTATTGCAATACCCTCAACCTTCAAGGCACATTATAGTCTGTGCTTGGAGGAATTAACTACGACCCTATACGCCACCCTGTCTTCCACAGTGGCGTAGCGTCAAATTTTCTTCTGTAACATTAAACAAACGATTTATCTTTGTACCTCCTTTAACTGTCATGCACATTTCTTAGTTTTTTTTATTTCCTTATAGGTAATATTTGTTAACACTCCCCCATCACGAGGGAAAAACTACTGAATTTTGACTAGGTTTGAGAAAAGTTATTTTATTATGGTTTCGAGTTTATTTGTACAGGACTACGTAAGGATGCACCGCGGGCTTCAAGTAGAAAGCGAGCAGGACTCTCAGCAGCGCTATTTAATATGCAAACCATCTACATTCGGCTTGTGAGTGCCAGACAGAACCGCGAGAGGCACGGGCTCGGTTTGATTACGGATAGAACAGAGTTAAGTCAGTAGAACTTCTGGAAAACCGTTAATCTCTGAAGTTTCAGCTCAACTTCCTTCTGTTGAAGTTCCAACCAAACACCCGCGAGAATGGTAACAGGCGTTTCAGTAATCGAACGCTTCGGTAAAACTTATACAGCTGTACCACAGTGGAACAAATTTTGTTGTAACAGAAAATTAAATTTAACAAAACATTTAACGAAAAACCTTTATCAACGATAACAGCTTTCAAGAATTGTACGAAATAAAATTGTGTCCGTCCTTTTTAGCTGACTAGAGGATTACAGTTCTGAGGAAATAAACTGATTTTATATCGGTTTTTTAACGATAATATGAACACTCCTGAAAGCCTAATTCAAGATCTACTCGTATGAACGTTTTGCATATTTCCGCCGTACGTGAAATGAACGTTACCATGGACCTTACCACTTTATTCATGCTGAGAAACTGTGAAATTATGAGAACAGTAAATATTTTACACGTTCCCTAATTATTACACTTGTTATGCATTTAAAAACCAGAAAAAAAAATAATTCCANAACAGTAAATATTTTACACGTTCCCTAATTATTACACTTGTTATGCATTTAAAAACCAGAAAAAAAAATAATTCCAGTTATAAATATTTTCCTAACATTTTTTATTCAACGTTAAAACATCGAACTGTTTCCTATCCGTCGTTACCATCTTTACTGGGCACATGCCGGTCAGTGTATCCTTTTTAATATGTCCGGGTAGGGGCAGTGGCATTTTTCAAAGGTTGATTTTAAAAGTGCTCAATTAATCGTGCCTTATAAAGGTTCTTGTAATAGCATCTGGGACGATAGACTAGTTATGATCTTTATTTAATGGCTACATCAGCATTCTCTTGGTATAGGAACGAAAAAGTACTCGGCGAGTGACTTCCAGGTCAGCCGACCACGACAGAGGCTACGACGTCGCGAATGCAATCAGCCACGCTAGCACGTATCCAACAAACTTCATTGAAGTCTTTGGAACTCTTCCGGGAGGATGCCGTTTTGTGCATTTAATTATCAACTATAAACACTCATGAATTCCCTTCTCCCACGCCAGATTTCGTTAGGCTGTCTGCAGTATCAGCTGTTTGAAACTCGTTCTTTTCTTGATGATATTGTAAGCATTGATCAAGAACTTAAAATGTACTGAAAACCTACTTCGGCAGTACTTTCAGGTCCCGGTAACACATCCTTCGCATTTGTAAAGGAAAACACGGCCGTGCGACTTTTGTATTTCAACTGTCAATTCTTAAGCTGTCCAAAAAATGTTAGCGTATTTAAATGATCGAAACATGTAAATTTTTACATTTTTAACCATATTTATACCAGCTATATAACTTTTAAAAGTGTTTGTATCAATAACTGTTTTTATCGGTGATTATTTTACTGAATATGAAAATATTTGTTTCATATATAGCATACTACGTAAATACGCATATTAATATTTTACCGAGGTTGTATATAACGCTGTTAAACCTGAGTACGAATAGGGGTTAGTTTATAATTTCGTGTTAATTATGTGAGTTAGGATCTTTCGATGAAGGGTACTGTCTGCCAATCTTGCAGTCACGGAGTTTAAATGGTAAACCAATGTTAAAAAAATTCCTTCTCAATGCTTTACTTTTAAAGATAACAGTTTCAAACAAAAAAAAAATACTGAAAGAAAATTTTTCAAAGAATATTGCCACGTCAAAAATTTTTTTAAAAATTTAATTAATTAATTTTTTTTTTGTAAAATTTAGATTGCAAACATTATATTTATAGGAGTATATAAATTAAACACAAAATAGGCAATATTTTTTAACAGGTCAGAATTCTTTAAGGAATGCCAGGTATAATACTTTTTGTTTAAAACTATTTCCTTTAAAATTGATGTATTGAGAAGGAATTGTATTTAACTTTGATTACCCATTTAAAATCTATGCCTGCAGGTTTGGTAGGATAGGTCTTTACTACATGTTAAACGGTTTTAAGCTTGTCTCGGCTACCTCTCATGATATTTCTTTCACACAAAAAAGCATTTTGTCCACCTTTGCACGAGCCAGCGGCGTGTGGTGAACTGTTGCAAGGTAAGCTGTGTTCTGCTATACGCTATACCTAATCGTTTGCTAGTTTACACATCGGCCACTTAAACGTAGTTGAGCAGTTGACGCCACAGCGCGCGTGTAATGTGTGCCTCGCCGCTCTCTCGTGAGTGGCCGCAGTACATTCAGTTTCTCCCGGCTCCACTATAGTTATTGGTTCATGCTGCGTGCGTCGAGTGTGTACAGCACTGAGCAAGCACCAGCTTACCTCGCAAAACTTCACCACGCATCACTGGCCCGAGCCACATTGCAAATCATAAGATTTTTTTAAAATATATAATTTGCGCGTAGATTGAGATTTACATACTCAAAAACACACAAAAACACCACTCTTAATAATTGACTCCTACGTATTCTCCTGTAGTACGATTCTTCTCTTATAATGGCACAAAATGTTTTTTGTCTGAAAGTGATATTGTGAAAGGTGATCGAGACGTGCCTAAAACCATTCAACGTGTAAAACCCTATCCTTTCACTCGGCAGATCCCTGCACGCAGTCAACCGGACAAGATATTAAAACAAACAAGCACCCAGTCAAAAGCGAAGAGAGGAATGTCAAACTCACAACTCGTTCAGTTTATTTTATAACGTAACTTCTCGCAACTCGTTTAGTTTATTTTATAACGTAACTTCTCGTGTGGACATTAGCAGCGAAAAACTCAAAGATAGTAGCAAACTTTGTAAACAATTATATGCCTGCGCTTTAATACTGTAACTTTCATTCTGCTGGTATTTTTTTTCTGTATTCATCGTTTTTATAAGGCTTCATTCAGTTTGTTAAAACCTTCTGACTAAAATGTTAACACATTGGGAAATGTATTAAAGCTGTTGCAAATATTGGGGGACGCGGTAGTGTGGTAGCAAGACTACTCGCCTCCTACCTCGGCGAACCGGCTTCGATTCCCGGCGGGGTCGCCCCCGGATGTCCGCATGTGGGAATCGTACCGGGCGATGCCGCTGGTCTGCGGGTTTTCTCGGGGATCTGCCGTTTCCCCCGCCCTTGCATTCCGGCGCTGCTCCATACTCATCCTCGCCCCACCCTCATCGGCTCTCAATACCTCGATGTTAAGAGACGTCCAAATCTCTTCACTTTTCACTGTAGCAAATATTCTGTTTACAGAAACGTCTAAGCGCGCAATGTAGTTGTGTTTTGAAACACTTAGGGGGGAAGTTATAATTTCGCGATATAAACAATTTATATGTATTATTACTACAGTCATAAAAATCGATTTAAATTCGTACGATCAATACCCGCTGTCACTCACTGAACCAACATAATGCGCCTGTGGTAGAAACACACATTTATTACGAATTTATAACTTAACAAGGTAGGTTGAAAATTCATGTGCACACTTTATTCGCGGGAATAAAAATAAACCACGGATATACCGCAAAACACCATGTCACCAGTTTTGCCAACGTCCAAGTTATAACTGTCCCGCCAGCACATACGAGTGCATATTTTAGTATTTCAACTATTATTCGCCTGCTACAAGCGTTGAGAAACTTGACAAATGCGAAAGACAATAAATTCAGTAGAAACAAAAATAAATGACAATATCTGCATGTGCAAGCCAATATCTTTACGTAAGACATTTGACACAATATTCTTTCTTGAGAGGAAAAATGAATATGTGCACCACATTATTGTGCTACTCAGACAATAAATTTAGTACGTAACAATGAAATATGTTTCCACTAGTATTACCTGTAAATGTAAATATTTCAGTAAAACTTTCCGGCAGTTAGTTTCGAAAAAATGTTTGTATACAGGTGTAAAAATAATACACAGGCTGTGTCCAAACGCAACAGAAAAGTGCCCTACCTGGCTTCGTGCCCTAATAAAGTCCATCAAGGCCATGATGTCACATTGCTGCTGTCCAAATTCACAGCAAGGGCACGAATTCACCATATAATGCCCACTTCAGCCAAGGGGATATGAAAAGTGTCCTTCCTGAAACCCAGCGGGGCCGCGGTGATGTAGTGGCTAGAGCGCTAGTCTCTCACCAAGGCGAACCGGGTTTGATTCCCGGCGGGGTCACTCCCGGATTTTTGCACGCTAGTCGGCGGGTTTTCTCGAGAATCTCTCGTTTCCAATTTGCATTCCGGTGCTGCTCCATACTCACCTCGTTTTACCCTCATCAGCTCTCAAGACCCCTATGTTCAGAGCCACCAAAACATCTCCACTCCAGATTCCTTGAACACTTGGTTAGTTTTTTATGTTTTGTTGTTTGAAGTTTTTCATTTATCGATGCTTACAACTTTGCACGGCCTCGGAAGATACTTGTTCCTGTCACAAAGACAAACAGAACTCGCATAGAGTAAAGTTCGAGGTTGAAACGAACAAGAGCGTCCGAATTCACAGACAAACACTTATCCTTAAAGGGAACTAGGGGCAATTACTATAGACACATAAAAATTCAAAAGTTCGAAAACTCGAACATTTTTGTCACTTTTTGAATGGCGAACACCTACGTTATTTGTCACCTCCTTGAGATCCTTGAGCCAATGACAGACATGCAACAAATCGCAGGCCCAACCACTGCCTTCCAGCGTGACAGCAAACAACCTACGAACAGTTGATGGATTCATGGTTGTACATAAGACTGCGAAGTGTAGCCTACAAGTCATTGGACCCGCGAATTTTTCAGGTCTGTATCTGATTGGTTCCATACCTCTGTTATTTGCATACACACGAAGGGATTAATGGGACCGCAGTGGTGTAGTGGTTAGACTGCTCGCCTCCTACCGAGACGAACCGGGTTCGATTCCGGCGTGGTCGCTCCAGGATTTTCGCACGTGGGAATCGTGTCGGACGATGCCGCTGGTCGGCGGATTTTCCCGGGGATCTCCCGTTTCCCCCGAGCTTACATTCCGGCGCTGCTCCATACTCACCTCGCTTCACCCTCGCCGCCTAGATCTCTTCACTCACTCGCGAAGGGATCAAGGGCACGAGGACAAGGGCACGCGGTACTTGATTTGGGTACAGCCACTGTGTTTGCACGTAAGTGTAGGGTTCGTTAAGCAGTGCCACGATTAGCCCCCCCCCCCCCTTNTCTTAACCCCCGGACATAAATCTGGGGCGACAAAAAGGTACACTGGAGTGGAAAAATAAAACTCGAAATCTTGTGTACCACAGCGTAAGTGAAGTGAGATGTAGTCAGCGAGACAAAATCGGAACGAGTTTGCCAGAGGCGTACACCTCGGAATAAGAAGCCACTTCCGCGTTGCTTGCACGCGCGAATGAGTAAATGCTAAAAAATAAGGAGACCGTTACTTGGTGTGGTGAAGGAGGGGGAGGGGGTTGTACACGCTGTGTTCTTTGTGACTGCGCTCGCGCCATTTTCATCTTAACTCCCCCCCCCCGAGTAATTCCGACGTCTTTTCGAGTCCCGACGGGGTGGTGGTGTGGTGCGAGGGGCGGATGGAAGAAAGAGAAACGTGTAGATAAGAACTTTGGAAGTTGCGGTCGGAAGCGGTGGTTGAAAAGGGGCAAGCGGGGCGTGGGGAGACCTCGTTTCGCCAGGAAATGGAATGAAGACGGAGGAGGCGAGGGGAGCGGGATAATGGCGGGAGATAGGATTAGTCTGGAGCTTCCACGAAGCACCAGTGCATTGCCTTCGACATCTGGTCCATGCATTCAGCCAGCACTCACCGACCTTGATTAACCTGCCAATGATAATGCTTTACAACATCAGCTTGAGTCATTGAAATATTTTTTTACCGGTGTTGAATCAAATACTTTTGAAAATAGTCGTTTAAAATAACGAGTCCGTAGGTACTTATAGTTAAAAGCAAACTCTTAAAACCGATCCACGTTGAAGTTAGTATGGGTTTCGTTACATTAAAATGTAGAATCATTTATCTTCAGGTATAGTTCACATCGCAAAAACAGTGTGTTTGCACTAAATTAAGAGTGAGGTAAAGTTAAAATTTCCATGTGATGTGTTGAACCAACTTTAGCCTCACGTAAAGGTAACATAGGGTCAGATTCAAGATTCTACTGTTTAAATAAGAGTTTTAATTCTTACTAACTTCCAGCGTGATTCTACATTATTGTGGCAACAGTTAAGAACTTCATACGGATGTAATGGAAGTTTTTAGTTTAGTTTGTACGTAAGTATGCGTGTTTGGATGATAAACGTATTAAAAATTAGAAAAAAATTGCTGCGCTTGGCCAAAATCAATCGGCAGAAACGGAGTGTCGATTTAGTTGGAACCAATAAGTGAGAGGTTATCATGGCAATATGCACGCCAAAATTGTAATATGATGTAACGTGTGTGCGATTCGCGCGCGCGCGTAAATAGACACGCATGAGCCTTTTAAACGTTCCAGATATAGAACATTTGGTAGCCCTGCATTAATACCTACTACACAGCTATGATTTCAATCGTACATTTGACATAAAGTCAACGTAAATTTACGTAATGAGCCTCCTGCAGACTTAATGTTAATTGGCGTCATATTAACATGTTTAGGTGCCTAACTAAATATTTCTCGCTTATAATTTAATGGAAGCACGGATACCAGTATACAGAGTGATTCTAAAATCATGGGATAAACATTGAGGGGTGGTAGAGCTCGCTAAAACAAACAATTACTGTATAGGAATATATGGAAGGAAGTGACGCGTTGAGGCACAAACACAAAAATAACACATGAAATGCAACACATTGTTTATTTACAACGTCGCCCCTAAATGCCTTTTTACAGCAATTTTTATAATAATTGTTGCTCAGAATTGCTATTACTGACAGTAATGCAAGCTTGGTAGCGTCGGTGGAGTGATTGGCGAACAGATTCAAATACGCCGGGTATTTCACGCACGCCACTGTTGTCAGCCAATCACGCCATACGTAGAGGTCGCCGAGCATGCGTGACTGTTGGTGGATGCATTTCCAGCATCTGTTTTAACATTGTCTGTACGGAATCACTCGTTAAGTCTGCTGCTAATGAACATTTACAATTACTGTATAGGAATATATGGAAGGAAGTGACGCGTTGAGGCACAAACACAAAAATAACACATGAAATGCAACACATTGTTTATTTACAACGTCGCCCCTAAATGCCTTTTTACAGCAATTTTTATAATAATTGTTGCTCAGAATTGCTATTACTGACAGTAATGCAAGCTTGGTAGCGTCGGTGGAGTGATTGGCGAACAGATTCAAATACGCCGGGTATTTCACGCACGCCACTGTTGTCAGCCAATCACGCCATACGTAGAGGTCGCCGAGCATGCGTGACTGTTGGTGGATGCATTTCCAGCATCTGTTTTAACATTGTCTGTACGGAATCACTCGTTAAGTCTGCTGCTAATGAACATTTTATAATTCCGTTAATGTGTTATGTTATTGTGTTTGTGCCTCAACGCGTCACTTCCGCCCATATATTCCTATACAATAATTGTTTGTTTTGGTGAGCTCTACCACCCTTCAATGTTTGTCCCATGATTTTAGAATCATCCGGTATAGGCCGATCGCAACGCCAAGTTGTACATACGGCGGAGCGATACAAAATACACAGAAGGTAGAACGTAAGTAGGGCCCTCAGAAGTGCTGAACTGACCGTCAACAATCTAATTTGACAAATTTACTGTTTCGCAGGCCACAGGCTTAAGCGACTGGCGATCTGGGCAATGATAACTATAATATTTATCATCTTTTTTTTAATACTTCCATTTCGTCATTCTGTTATCTAGTAGCGCGCTTCCATAAGTCGGCACCACTAACTTCTTACTCATGTTAAAACCAATCACTTGCAAATAAAGCCTGTTCTTACACACAAATCACCGAAGCAACATTAAAATAGTTGATTAAACAAAAAAAAAGCTTAAAGATACTCGTGACTACGAAAATAAAACATTAACACTTTAAAATTCACCGGTCTGCGCGCAATCAGGCATGCAAAATAATCGCATATTTTACCGTTAGTTACTACATTCGCCACTAGATTGCGTGGATGCAGAAACGAACACACGCGTGGTAACGATACCTTTATAACTCACCAACCTCTGGGCGATCAGACAGGGAGAATAATTGCCGGTTTTGTTGTTAGTTTCTACATTTGCCGCGCGATTGCGCAGAGGCGGGAACGAACACGCACGCACAAAATATATAAAATTAAAAGTTTTGTCATTTCGTATCTCGATTTATATTTCACTTTCTCTTCTTAGTATAGTAGTTTAGCTATAAGTATACTTAGAGAGGTTTTCATGGCCGAAACGAGACCATGGGCAGCCCAATCCCTTGCTGCCGCGATGCATGTCTCCTTGCATGATTTCCTTCCCTTGTAGGCGTATGGGGTTAGACCTGAGACGCAACAAACTCCCGTCCCTACCGCGGGCTCACACCTAACACTTAGTTTTAGTAGAGTAGATTAGTAAAAAAAAAATATATATATTTATGCACACACACACACACCTACTTTTTTGTAATTTTCTTTTTACGTTTTACGCCTCACGCCCTCCTCCCAGCCGCCCTGTGCAGTAGCACAGTCAGTTCCCTGCACGGGCCAAGCGCACCCGCCATACGCGATTATTACCCGACCCAATAAGGCCGGGCTAGGGCCCAGCCGTCAGAATCTAAGTCGGGCCGGATCGAGCCGTCCTACCATGTATCGGGTTCGCGACGGGCAGTGGGCGAACCCGTGCCCGCATCAAGCTTCGTAACCTACGAGCTGCAGTGCGCTATTGCGAACGTGGTTATTCCCGGGTAAGGTTTATTCTACTCAGGTTGGGAAGCTCGATGCTTTTAGTTTGGCGACTAGAATTTATTGCCACCAGTTAAGCGCTAGTGTCGCGTGCGTACCGGATTTTCTCTATTTTCTACGTTAAAAAAAATTGCAATAAAAATAACTGCGCAACTAAGTAAAATATTTCTCTTTTATTATTCACGTAGCTTAAAATTGTAATTAAAAGTGACCTCTTTAGAACACTACGCACCTAACAGTGGAAATTTTTCCTAAGCCAAACTCTCCCGTAAGAAAACTCGTTTTGTTCCTAACCCGAGTAGAATTAACCTTATTTCCGATGAGATGGAACGTTATAAGTATGCGAAAACGAAACGGGCGAGTCAAGTGTGGAAGCTCGTGAACAAGATGGCACGCTGCATTTTGTTGGACAAGGTTAGTGTCGTTGTCAATGATAATGGGGAAGAGCAAGGTCATGTGGTTTGTAAGGTTGTGCAAAACTGTTGAAGTATAACGCTTAGAATGGCACTAACCATCTTAACCGCCATGCACAACAATACTGTTACAGTTGTAAACAACGCAGGTAGCAGTGGTGGAGAAACGGGCACTGTGTTTACTAAAGCGGTAATGGAATCTACGAATTATCGCCATTTAAATTAAAGTGAAGTGAAGTGTTCTGTGCTGGATAAGTGTGTTGATATCTGTGCTATGGATGTACGGCCCTTTGAAACTGTTGCTGGAATGGGTTTTATGAGCTTAGTCCAGACCCTAGTTAACTCGGGAGCATCTTGTGGTAACGTGGATGCTGGTAGCGTTGTGCCCCATCCTGCCACAGATCGTCCAAGCGTTACAGTTGAGGTGATTTGACATTCACTACAGACATGCGGGCAGATGACGTGACAAAACATGCCTACGTCAGTACAGCCATCCAGTGCCTCAAAGACTGGGATTTAATCAACAGGGTGCTCTTTGCCCGCAGTTTCCCGCAGGACAAAAAAACTTGCTAAAATATATAAAAGAAACAGGTATTCAAATGGCATGCGTTCATCGGTATTTCAGCTGGTGACTAGCCGGGTTATGTGTGTGGCCACGTAGTGAGCACACGCATGCAGCTCCAAGGCTCTGTTCGGTGAATCACTTGAGACTGACGGGACATGGTAACAAACGAGACTGATATCACTGTAAGGTCAACCGTCTTCCATGTTAGAGTGGAAGTCTTTCAGACCTATGAAGCTTGACTGTTGGGCAGTCAAGTGGAGGGGCATGCTTTTCTAGAGAGACTCAAGGTAGTAATACCGGACTGTCCATAAGAAATTAGGCTCTGAAAGTTGTCTCCTGTGATACCTTGGTGGATCTGGTACAGGAGGGGAGGAGGTGCGGAGAGCCGGACATGTTCCGGAAAACATGTGACTGTGGAAGTGCTGTTTTTGTGACCGATCAAGAGAGTAACATCGTTAAGGCATTAGGACAAAACAAGCGTTATAATGAGCATAAATCTCATAATACAGTGTAGCGGAATACATTTCAAGATACGTACTTGGAAGAGACCCTATCCAGCGTGACGAACATTCTCGACCAGGCCGCAAAGATAGTGTTATATATTAAAATATCAGGTCTTTTCAACCAACTTCCCCTAACTGTGAAACTCGACGTCGGATCGCGATGGAGTTCGAAGTTTATAATGCTGCGGCAATTGCATTTCCAGCTGGAAGCAGTTAATCGTGTGCTAGAATATAACAGTGAGGAACATCGTCTTGATGGACTGAAGTATACTCTTGTGGGTGAATTGATAACGTTCCTGGAGAATTTATACGTATCCACAAAAGATCTCGAAGCGGAGGGCTCTGTCGCCATTAATCTAATTGTACCATGGATGCATATCTTCGTCGAATGCTGCAACGTAAGTGAGGATGACTCCCCTGAAATCGGCCACATGATGAATAGTGCCAAACAGTGCATTATTGACAAGTGCAAAGTTACAATGACACGCAAAATTGCTACATTTTGGAGTCTGCCAATCGTAGACTCCGCAAGCTGAGTGACATTGACAGAGAAGCTGTGCATTGAGAAGTGCGTAAGCTTCTATCAGATCGTAATACGGTGAGGAAGGATATCGGACCAGCGATGAACAAAGATATGCTAACTAAGAGAAGCAAACTGCAGGACAGGAAAGACTCCGATAATGAAGATGGGAATTGTGACTAACAGGTGACAACATATCTTAAATTACCGAACTGTGTAGTTCTTGAGTGGTGGAAAGAACATGCAACAACCCTGCCACTGACGTCACATTTAACTCGACGAATCTTAGTCATTCCAGCATCCAGCAGATCCAGTGAACGTGCATTCAGTAGCACTGGGTGCATTATACAGGACCGTCGAAATGCACTTTAACCAGAGGTAGTCGTCTCTACTTCAGTGATCCGGGACGCATTGTTGCAAACCGACAAACGAGCGTATGAAGTCGAGCATTTTGTCAAAGTGGTATTGATTAATTTGCCCCTTTATTAGGAACACCACATACTTCAAAGTGAGAACGGTAACTGTAGAAATGTGATAATGTTCGTGCAAAGTGAACAGCGATGTCCATACGCACGCATAGTTTCAAGCCGATTAAGTGAAAAGAATGGTAAATCGTTGGCGATTACATTTTATGCTAAAGGTTTATGGGTACTGTTGTCGTATGCTTTTGTTACGTGGGCATTAAAAATAATACCATGATATGGGAAATAATGTCATGTACCGTGTGTTCTATTGGTTGTATTGCAGGAGTGTTAGCTATATTTACATTATAGATATATACATTGTAGTTAAATACTGTCCATTGTATGTACTTTCTGAGACTATAGTAGTTCCACCCTACGTTTACTATGTGCAAACGGGATAAACTCGCTGACCGTTCATATGAGGGCTAAGGTTAACGATATCCTGCTATATCGGGTCGCGTGTGCCCGATGAGTGCCCGCTACTCATATCAATTGGTCCCGGCCCGGCCTGGTAGATCTACGGCCCGGCCCAGCCCGTAACCCTATTTATCCTCGAGCCGGGCTGACCCGAAGTAATACTCGCATGGGTCGGACCGGGCCGTACCTATCCGAGTATCGGGATGGACTGGGCCCAACCACGTAGGGTTTTGTAGGGCTCTGAGCCCAGTCAGCTCAGTTATAACACGAGCGTTGACTGTTTGAATACACATTTGATCCGCAGTTCTAAAAACTTTTATCAGAAACTTTTTTTCAAGATGATCACGTATTGAAATTTCAACGCGCTTTACATTGAACGCTGCTGCCCATTGCGGGTCCAGCCGAGTGAAGGGATATAGGTATTTACATATTAAATGATTAGGGACCCGCAAATTCAGCGTTTTTTTTTCTGGCAGCACGCTAGAATTCACCGAACTATACATATCCGAGGCCGTGCCATTTGTTTACTGGCTTCTGCGGCAGTCAAGGCCCATTTTTCCTTCTGATTTGATAGGACGTGACTGGACCACGACTTTCGTTAGCTGCTTGCTATTGGTCAAAATCCGCCCAGGGCGTGCCCGAGCAAACTATAGTCCAATGACAAACGCAAAAGCAAAGCGCGGGTGTTTGAAGTCTATTATGTCCTGAAATAATAACGCGAATTTTGCACGTCTCTATAAAAGATTATAGGCGGGTCTCGGACACGTTCCACGGTATTGCTTTCAAACCAAAAAACACTTTGTGTATCTCTGCCCGGGCCACATTATCACATTAAGGTTTTTGTAAAATGCCCGGGCCACATTATCACATTAAGGTTTTTTGTAAAATTTATAATAGCCTGAAAATTGCGAGCAAATTAAGATTTATACACTCAACAAAAACACAAACTCTTACTAATTTTCTCCTACTTGCTCTCTTGTAGCATGGTTATTATTTTCAAAGGGTGTACAATTTAAAGCTTCATATTTTGATAACGATGTATAATACACAGGGGAAGTAATATTTCGCGAAAAGATTTCGAGACAAGATACAGTCCAAAGCACTGTAGGGTCGTCCAGCTTCTTTGATTGGCTAAAAAAAAATGTTCTGGCTCGTGTTAACCGTTTGCGCACGAATCACGAAGGTTCAGTGTCGGAGTTACTCAGTCCTGAGAGGCTTGGTCAAAGACGGACACGGCACCAGCAGCCAATGGAGGTATAACAACAGCTGAGGTGTGTATATAGTATTGAAGTCTACTGTGTGCTCCGATTTTTACGCGAAAAGTCAGTGGCCCTAATAATACATATATTTCCCCCCTTTCAGTCTACGTTGGCTTGATGACACTATTTGGTAAGATAACTGTCTGGAAGCGCGATACTGTGGGTTCAGTTCCTGGGCGCTATGAAATATTTTTTTTAACTGACTGTCACAAATATGTTTATTTCTCGTAATGATTTGCCTACATCTGTGAAATTATTTAACCGGAAAAAACCAGTGGTTTTCCACCGATTCTAAGTTGGACCGTTTTCACTGATTCAAGTAGTTGAATTTCTCTGCGAACCTGGGGCTTCTCACTGACCCGAATTTAAATCGTAGAGACGGCGAATTTATCTCATTCAAAAAATTAATTCCAATTTTTTTGAAGTTCCACCGGTTTGTTTACTGACCGGCTTGTATAAAACTCTGGTTAAAAAACCATATTCATATAATTGTACAATTATTCCATTAAACTATGTACTCTTTTCATTGCTTTTCTAATTTATCACCTGATATGTTTGTATAGAAGCAAAACAATTAAAATACGTCATGCAAAATCATACTTGCATCGTTTCTGCCGTTGGTACAGTGCCACGCTTGGCGTTATTATCTCTAAAAAAACATTTCTACGTTCGAATATGTAAATTTGTTTCTACTGACGGGCAAATACGCAATTTTTCTTGGCGTGTACCGACTAGTGCAGTAGAATTTAGTGTAAACCCACCCTTAGTTTAGCATGAAATGTATTTGGCGATTGTAGATGAAGGGCTTGTTTTTCATGTGCTGTTATTGCAATTTTAAAATACTTTAACTTATTCATCTGGCTGATATGTAATCCTTCAAAAGTTAAAGAGCAACATACTAGCCAACTCAGTCGAGCGACATACGAGCCGACTCATCTTGTTCGCGGATAATTGTAGGGGAAACCGAGGAGTGTTGTGACATTTTGTGCGTTTCCTAGCATATCATAATCAGTTATAGTTCAATATCAGAGTTCTATTAACTCAAGGTGCTTTGCCCTTTAAACTATGGGAATCAAGTCTAAAAATAAAACGAATAGTTATAATTCACGAGAAACAAATTAAAAACCCAAACACCGTCTAGTGTCACAACTCTCCTACTGCCGAGGTAAGTTGTGACAGAGGCTAAGGCGAGTTGTGACAGACGTACATTTGAGAATTTTATGGAAGAAATTTTAGTTGTAATGCTATCATTGGTGATTGAAATTAGTAATATAAGTAANGTACATTTGAGAATTTTATGGAAGAAATTTTAGTTGTAATGCTATCATTGGTGATTGAAATTAGTAATATAAGTAAGCTGACACGTGAACACAATTTGTGCCTTTTTATTCGATCTTTGGTACATACTGCGAACTACAATAACAGTCTTATGAAATCATTATAATCATTAAAATTGCTGCTCTCCTCCAGTACATGCATCATGTGACCAGTTCTTGCAATCGATACACTGAACCCACTCCTCATTTGGTCTGCCGCTAGTAAAAGGTTCCAGGCAACACAAGCAAACACATTCATCATCGTCCTCTTCGCTTTTCTTTCATTCGACCTTTGAAAGAAATTTCTTTCCAACGCACACACTTACATGAGTGCTCGTGTGTCGAAATTGTAGCAAATTATGTAATGTTGTCCCACCCATGTCTTCAACAGTTTGTTAAAAAGGAAATGTTTTAATTTGTAGACAGAGTAACCGACTCTTTTTTTATTTGTACGCGTTGTAACAATAAACTGCGGTATAGCAACACAATATCAAAACAAGGACGCCGGAATAAAAACGAACGCACATTTAAGAATTAGTGGAAAGGCAATTTGTTTCAACAAATTAAAACGTATTCACTGCCCGCGTTATCATGTTGGAAATCCAAAATGGTAAATTCATTCAAAATATCAAAGGAAAACCAAAATTTCATAAGGTACATAAACTTGCAAATAGACGTTTACACTACCTGATCAGAATAAAAATGTTTATATATATATATATATATATATATATATCTTAATGAACGGTCTGGGCGCCAGCATAATCATCCTAGGTGATTCAAGAGTCTGTTAGCTGGTTGTAAAAATCATCTTCAGGGGCAGCTGCTGCTCGTTTGATGTATTTAAATCCCATATAATATACACTACATATTTTTTTTTCCTAAGTACAGAATCTATTTTGTGCAGACAAATAAAAGAACGGCGACGATGAGTGATCCGACGAAGGAAAAGAGAAAACCGGCAAGCTGACGTTAGGAAATCCTGGACGTTACCCGCCGGGAATCGAACCACGACTAACCACAGCGGCAAACCGCTACACTACACCGGTGTGTCTCCGCGGTCGCCCGGGGCTCTTATCTCCCGCCAGTCCTGCGCGTGACAAAGGGGCAGGGAATCAGTGTAGGCTCCGACCCGCTTCACATACTACAGTGAAGAGCCAAAAAAAAAAAAAACTGGTATAGGCGTGCATATGCAAATAACAGAGGTATGGAACCAATCAGAGTAATGCGATGCGGTTGGCAGAACCTATATAAGAAAACAAGCGTCTGGCAAAGTTGCTAGATCGGTTACTGCTGCTACAATGGCAGGTTATCAAAATTTAAGTGAGCTTGAACGTGGTGTTATAGTCGGCGCACGAGAGATGGGACATAGCATCTCCGAGGTAGCGATAAAATTTGGATTTTCGCGTACGACCATTTCACGAGTGTACCGTGAATATCGGGAATCCTGTAAAACATCAAATCTTCGACATCGCTGCGCCCGGAAAAATATCGTGAACGAACGGGACAAACGACGACTGACGAGAATCATTAAACGTGACAGACGTGCAACCCTTTCTCAAATTGGCGCAGATTTCAATGCCTCCTGCATACCTCCAGACATTAGTCGAGTCCATTCCACGTCGTCTTGCGGCACTTCTGCGTGCTCACGGGGGCCCTACACGATATTAGGCAGGTGTAACAGTTTTTTTTTTTTGCTCTTCAGTGTATGAGAATGTACACACACGCACACACCCTCACAACAGATTAAAAAGTTTACGCTAGATTCGATAAAAATTATATATATATATATATAAAAAAAGGGGGGGGGGGTATTTTTAATGCCAATGTACGTATTAAAAGAACTTTACGTCAACGTCCTTCTTACTAGCGGATGGGCGAGTCTTTTCGTTGTACACACATTTCCAACGTATTTTACATTCTCTAGGTGCAAACACATTAAACAACCGTGAAACTAAAATTTTGAAATAACAGGCTGAGTCGTAACATGTTGCTATCTTCCGCACTTGTAAAAAAAATTCACGCTACTGATTAATGCTTTTACGCCTAAAGAATGACATTATTTTATACTTTAAGACAGACCCTACAGTGTGAGTAAAAGTTCAGCTCCAATAAAAAATAATGAGCAGCTCGTGTAAGTGTTGAAATATTGTGGTACGTGATGGTTGAAAATTAACACAGCTGAGTGAAAATAAATGAATCTGTACTCACCGACTGAACTGACGAAATTGGCTGCGACGTGAAGAGGACTCGTCGGCAGATCGACAGCTACTCGAGCCCGCGGGTTTGAGGACTGGGGAAAAAAAAAAGGAACAACATGCATTAAAAAATGTGAACGGTGAAGGACCAAACATCGCTGTAAGGACTCGTGTAATTTTTTTTTTTAATTACCTGTGGGCGAAATATGCAGTGCGGAGTAGGACGTCGACGCAGACGGCTCGTCGTGAAGATGGCGCACGTGGTTCTCAAGCCGAGCAGATCACACCGAAACGGTAGCTCCACTCTGGGCGAAAATACTGGTGGCGATATCTGTAAACAGAATATAACGCATTATAGGGTAACCTGTGTAATTACACGTTTTGGGTATACACCCCCCCGCCGGGAATCGAACCCGGTTCGCCGTAGTGGGAGGCGAGCGATCAGGCTAATGTCTCACGGTAAAGCGTGCAGGAAGCAAAAAACTGTCAATGTTGTGAAGGGGAAACGATACGTGTTTTTTTTTTTTCAGCCGAAGCAAACGTGATGATAAGGCTCTTACTCGCGAGAACGGGCCAGCCGGCCGTGCGTCCGGGCTTCTGTCGCTGTAATACCGGACCTCCAGGGGCAGCGGTGGCGTAGTGGCCAGGGCGCTCGCCTCCCACCACGGCGATCCGGGTTCGATCCCCGGCGGGTCCACTCCCGGATCTTCGCATGTGGGAATCGTGCTGGACGATGCC